>OZ038508.1:63456900-63776900 GCA_964036315.1 Acanthosepion esculentum | reverse complement strand
AAGTACTTGTAGAAAAGGCAGAGCGATGCAACATCGCGTCTGTGAGAGAGCAACTGCAGACGAGATGACAGATCAGGGCCAATCACATTGCATATCCATCTCTGGATCTTATCAAGAACCCTGAGGTAACACGCAGGATTGCAGTAAAAACAAGTTTGCTAAATGCTGGTGTAATAAAGACTGACTTGGAATTGTTTATTGAATAGCTGAGTTCCAATTCCAGTTGCATTCATTATATTCACTTACATGCCAAAAAACCCTTGGGAAAGGTATGAATACACCTCTTCTCCCCCCAGCTATGGGTTAATTAGTAAGACTTATATTTCTAAATACTTATTATGTCCCCCACAGATTAGGAGGAGACACAAGTCTCTTGCACCGACCCTGCTTCCTGGACCAAAACAATAAGTTGTTACTTAAATGTTCTTCATGCAAAATTTCTGGGATGAAAATATCCGTGACAGAAGTTTCATTAGATTGCTAAAAGTTAAAAAATTGTGAATGAATGTGACTCTCTAAAACCTAATCTAAAAAAAAATTGCCTCTCTTGGCTGTAAAACAATTTAAAATCCAAACTGCATCTCTTTTCATTTTTTTTTCTTTTTTTTTTTGTTCACTTTACAGACATTTTGGTGATGACTGGAGACTTGGTTGATGGCACTGTAGAAATTTTGAGGTCTGCTGTAGAACCAATGAAAGACATCAAGGCAGTCCATGAAAAGTTCTTCATCACAGGTAACACTGGCATCTTGATCCAACTCTTTCAACGAAGATCAAATGCTAAAAATAGTTGTTTACATTATTTAAATAAGGACTAATATCCTCATCTTTGTTATTATCATAATGTTTCAGGGTTACCATGAGAACAAACTTTTCCTTTGATTTTTATCAGTGATGTTTTGATAATGCTTGCATGAAAGGAGTAAAATGTTAAAAAATATTAAATATTCAACTGACTTTCACATTCAATTTTAAATACTTTGTTTGGACATTTCATATCAATCATTTACATATATATATATATATATATATATATATATATATATATATATATATATATATAGAGAGAGAGAGAGAGAGAGAGAGAGAGAGAGAGAGAGAAATATTAGTCAAAATAAAAAATAATTCAAGACATATCTTTGGATCGACTTCAAGTTTTACAGAGCTAAATAAATGGATTTTTCTCAGCCTGATGATAAGTGTATCTGTGAAACTTGAAGTCCGTCCTAAGATAAGTCTTATGAATTTTTCCTTATATTGACAATTTTTGGTCTATTTCTGATATTGTACACTTTCTTTACAAAAATCTGCTCACATTTAAACACATTACATTTTTGTAATTTATGTGTTTTTGTAAGACATAATACATTTATATAGTGTTATTAATTATATTATTATTATCAACACCATTATATATATATATATATATAATTATTTATTTAAAAATTATAACATAAATATGTTATAAAATCACTACAAAAATAGCCATTTTGTTTCAACACCTCTGGTGTCTAATCAAGTGATGATGTTGAATGTAGAATAAATATATATATATATATATATATATATATATATATATATATATATTTTTTTTTTTTTTTCTTTTGCCTGAACAGGTAACCACGAATATTATACTGGTGATGTTGACCACTGGTTTCAACATTTGACCCAACTAGGTTACACGGTTCTACACAATTCAAATGTCAAACTTCCCAGAACAGGTGTAAAAGCAGCTCAGCAATTTTGTCTGGCTGGGGTCGATGATATTGATGCTGTTCACATGGGGTAAGTCAGAATTACCATTTTATGTCTGCCAACCAAAGAGCTGATAATCTTCTTGTCTGTGGTGAATTACTCACAGTTCCGTATTTCCTGCGATGTAACAGGTACTTTATTAGTTTGGGAAGGAATATGTGGGGTTGAGGGGACGATTAATTTTTTTTTTATATTTTAACATTAAATACTTTTCTGGCGGCTACAAAATTTCAGTGTTGCAGGAGACAAAAGATATATAAAGAAACAATCTAAGAGTAAAATGTAACATTGCTTGTGTGAAGGGAAAGAGAATAAGTTACAAAAGAACAGGTGAACAGATTGTTGGAAATCTGTTCACCTGCTTTTCTGAAAGACAATTTATTTGATGGGTCACTTGACAGTCACAAGGGCTGCATAAAAGAAAAAAGAAACAGGATGCAGTGATGACTTCTCATTGGTTCATGAATTGACAAATCAGCAACTAGTTAGAAGGCAAGATTTCCTGCTGAAAAAATGAGTTCCTCCATCGTAAACTCTTCAGTAACGTTCAGTGAACAAGAGAAATGGCTGGAGTAGGGAAGTTCTCTCACTCACTGTACCCTCTCCATCACTGACAAATAGTTGGCAACATTTCCCTACTGGGGACAATAAAAGTAGCCAATAGAGATCGCATGTTGTTGTGCTATTTATTATTACTAGAAAGCCTATCATCTTGTGAAAAGATGGCTTTTGGTGTTCAGTGAGAACTCAAAACAGTATGACTTTGTTGTATTGGTCTGAAGACAGCCAATATGACCCACTACAGAACAATGACTAATTCACTGAAAACCTGTTTGTGCCACATATATGGTGTTGTGATAATGGCACAGGAAGAGAAAGAAAAACATATAATTGCCATAAACAGGTAAAAAATCAAAAAGGAAAAGAAATTAAAAGAAGAAATATTTAAAATGCAATCTGGTTATCATTCTTCATTCTTTAGAGCTCAAGGGAGAATATCAAAGTCCTAGAAAACAATATATATTAAGTCTCTCCAGCCCTCTCTCTCCAAGCATGAGGGGATTTTTTACCTAAATGCTGTTTTCATTTGAGCATATACTTACTGGACACAGATGTTTGCTTCTACATTCCAGTACAAGCATGCCTGGAGTTTACCTCTAGACTCTACATACATCACTAGAGTTTTCCTCTAGACTCAGGTATAAGGACAATCAGGATTTACCCCTACACTCAAACAAACACAACCAGTGTTTGCTTCAACATTCACGTACAAGCACACCCAGGTTTTGCCTCTAAAATTCAATAAAAGGCCGACCATGGTTTACCTCTACACTCAAGTACAAGCATGTCCAGAGTTTGCATATAGA
This sequence comes from Acanthosepion esculentum, assembly GCA_964036315.1. Lineage (NCBI taxonomy): Eukaryota > Metazoa > Mollusca > Cephalopoda > Sepiida > Sepiidae > Acanthosepion > Acanthosepion esculentum. The sequence goes on along the minus strand of OZ038508.1, from coordinate 63,773,778 downwards.
TTCAAGTCCAAGCACAACTTAAGTTTGCCTCTAGACTCTAAAAGTATGACCAGGTTTGGTTTTAGACCCAAGTACATGAACAAACAGATTTTGCCTCTGGAAGCACAACCAGGGTTTGCAACTAGGCTCTAAAAGTACAGCCAAGGTTTGCCTCTAGGCTCTAGAAGCACAGACAGGGTTTGCCACTAGGCTCTGGAAGCACAGCCAGGGTTTGCCTCTAGGCTCTGGAAGCAGAGCCAGGGTTTGCCTCTAGGCTTTAGAAGCAGAGCCAGGGTTTGCCTCTAGGCTCTGGAAGCACAGGCAGGGTTTGCCACTAGGCTCTGGAAGCACAGGCAGGGTTTGCCATTAGGCTCTGGAAGCACAGCCAGGGTTTGCCACTAGGCTCTGGAAGCACAGCCAGGGTTTGCCTCTAGGTTCTGGAAGCACAGCCAGGGTTTGCCTCTAGGCTCTGGAAGCACGGCCAGGGTTTGCCTCTAGGCTCTAGAAGCACAACCAGGGTTTGCCTTCAGACTCCAGTACAAGCACGACCAGGATTCATGTACAAAATCACTTATTACTTTTGAATAGAATTAAATGCAATAAAAATCCAGTTTTTCAATATTGAATGATGTAGCAGAAATTGACATGTGATAAAATCTACCAACCCAACCAAGCCCCTCAGAAATGTTCAGAATGCTGACCACACACATTGAATCTAAGACAGAAAGCCACTGGAAAAGGATTTCTGATATTAACATTTACAAGTTGAGAATCCCAACCTAGATGCATAATAAGATGTAGGAATCAGACATAATTAATATTATTTCTACTTTTTCTTTTCTTTTTGTTGTTGTTGTAGTTATCATGGCCATGGTCCAGATATCGTGCAGGCTTTGTCATCATGTGATCCCACCCAGCCCGTTATAGTACTTGCACATCAGCCAAAAGTTGCCAAAAAAATACTTGATTCCACTTACAAAGTCGACTTGATTCTCTCAGGTAAGTAAATTGTTGGCCTGTTTTCAGATTACCTGTGTATGATCTTTGTTTGCCGATCTTAAATATAGACATTCAAGAAAATAGGCTTTCACACATGCACACACATAAAATATTATTTTGCATATAAAAATGGGGAAATGCATTATACATGGAAATAAAATATAATTCCTACTTTTTGAATAGAAAAATAAGGCGTAGCATTATACAGGAAAACAAGTGCAAACATTAACCTTCATGCCCACAATAAAACAGTGTAATTGTTTTTCCCTTGACTCTGCTATCATTTTAACTACCTTTGCTCCCTTGTCAATATGTGTTGCTTTAAAAAACGATGATTGTTCTTTGAGAATTTACAATGAAACTATTAAACACTATTAGATTGTTTATTTACAAGAATAATTTTATATTTACAACATTCTAAAAATCCAAGCCCTAATAATGTGAACCAATCAATACAATGCAATGTTTAACATTTATCAGTTTATAAAGAAATAAATATTTGTTTTATAATTCATTAATATTTTTATAGAATTATGAATAAAAAACTTGTTTTCATAGTTGTTTATAAAATGGTAAATAAAAAAATATTGCATTGAAGATGGTTTACATATTTTGATAATTTTGTAGTTTTAAAAAAAGTTTCGAATAAAAAGTCTTTTCACATTTATTTATAAAAGATAAATAATAAATATCACTGTTATGAATAATCAAGAGTGGTCTCCCCTTGTTTTGATACTCTCCTCTTTGAGAGATTTCTGTTTACTAGGAGTATAAAAGCACACTATACACAAATCTTGTATTCTCAGTTGAATAAAGCTTTTTTAAAGCCTACACCTGCGTTCCTTTATCATTACAATCAGATTGTACTTGGTTTACATATTTCTATAATCTTGAAAATAAACGTTGCTAAGGTAGAACAAAATAACAACAGTGTCAAGAGAAAAAAAATGTCCTTTTGACACACTGTTTTTTTTTGTTTTTTTTGCAGGCATGAAGGTTAAAATAAGATATATTCTTTCTTTTTGCATAGAAAAATACGGAATTACATTTTATTTTTAATGAATTCGCACGATGCAAGACTGTAAAGCCACTAAGATACAATTGGTTATTTAGTGTGAAAGAATTAGAAAAAAGAGGAACATTATTAAGGAGCATGAACAATAAAAGAAGACTAAACAAGAAGACAATAAATAAAGCTTGCCATTGCATTTAAATGTTTGAAGATCAAAATTGGCTGGAAAGCATGGAGCCAGAATATATTTCCACAAGCAAAATGTGCGAGAAAAAAAAAATGTTAGCATAGAATTTATGGTTACATCCAGCCGACTCACCTGTAAACTGACGAGACCTTGTTGCCAATCTAGTGCTGAGCTTAAATTCATAAAGTCTTGGTGCTACAGAGAAAAGTTTGTCAGAACAATTACCATGAGAACACCATTGAAGCTGAGATGCCATGTCAGAACCAATAACATTGCAGATCCTTCTTTTTATTTTATCAAGAATCTCTAAATATATAGCAAAAGCACCAGAGCAAATGTGGCAGAAATATTAATTCATGTATGAATAGTATACGTATAAATGTGTAAAAGATTCTGGCATAGAAAAATAAGGGGTAGTATTAGACATGAAAATAAGGAGTAGCCATATACATGAAAATAAGGGGTAGCCATATACATAAAAATAAGGGGTAGCCTTATACATGAAAATAAGGGGTAGCATTATACATGAAAATAAGGAGTTGCATTCTACATAAAAATAAGGGTTATGCTTATAGATAAAAATAAGGGGTAGCATTAGACATGAAAATAAGGGGTAGCATTATACATGAAAATAAGGAGTTGCATTCTACATAAAAATAAGGGTTATGCTTATAGATAAAAATAAGGTGTAGCCTTAGACATGAAAATAACGGGTAGCATTATAGATGAAAATAAGGAGTTGCATTCTACATAAAAATAAGGGTTATGCTTATAGATAAAAATAAGGGGTAGCATTAGACATGAAAATAAGGGGTAGCCATATACATAAAAATGAGGGGTAGCCTTACACATGGAAAATAAGGGGTAGCATTATACATGAAAATAAGGAGTTGCATTCTACATAAAAATAAGGGTTATGCTTATAGATAAAAATAAGGGGTAGCATTAGACATGAAAATAAGGGGTAGCATTATACATGAAAATAAGGAGTTGCATTCTACATAAAAATAAGGGTTATGCTTATAGATAAAAATAAGGGGTAGCATTATACATGAAAATAAGGGGTAGCATTAGGCATGAAAATAAAATATATACTTGCTTTTCACATCAAAATCATTCAGAGTTTGTCATGGTATTTTTTTTTTTATCTTCAGGTCACACCCATGGTGGTCAGATGTTTCCATTGATGGTTGGTGCTTACCTGATCAATCCATTTTTTGCTGGACTCTACCATTATAAAGGCCAAAGTTATGTTTATGTGTCGGAAGGGACAGTTTACTGGGGAATCCCAATGCGAATTGGGAGCACAATGGAAATTACAGAAATCACACTGACTTCCAGATAATACACTCCAAATATTCACACAGGTAATAGATTACTTCATTATTGAGTTAAAAAAGTTTTAATAATGAGATGTAATGACACAAAAGTCTTGAAACAATGCACTGTGATTCAAAAGAGTGGTCATCAAGAATTCATACGTAAAATAGAGGCCAATGAACCACGTAATCAATATTTATATTTTGTAGGCATTCAATCATATTTATTATTCATTGTAAGTCACTTTTTGCTCAATATCTTTTCCTGTTGAAAATATGTTTTTAATATAATAGTGAAATGAAAATATCTCTTGGAAGAAAATGATTAGCAACAGAACAACAAAGATGGCAACAACAAAGTCATTTTCAAAACCAAGTTGAAGCAAGACTATCATTTAAACAAAGGTATCTGAGTGCTTCACATGAAAGGCTTGAACAATTAAGACTGCAGTCTAAAAAAGGTAAGAGTAAAGGAAACTATTAATGAAACAATTCATTTTGGGGGGGAACTAATTTTGTATAAATGCAGACATCTATTTTATTTGTATAGATTATTAAAATGAATAAGTGAAATAATTGTAATGACAAAAGTACATAGGGGTAGACTTTAAGAAAGCTTTATTCAACTGAAAATACAAGGTTTGAGTAGTGTCCTTTTAAAGTCACAGTAAATTGTTTGACTTTTTTCCTCTTCTTAGTACTTTTCCGTCTCACCAGCACAAAAGGATCAATTATAACAAATTTAGTATTGGAGAGAACACAGAATAGGCTTCACTAGGGGTAGTTTCACACAACGCCACAATCTGCTACAAAACCAAAACATTAACCTAAAAACTGGAGTCATTAAAACTCTTAAATAGTCTTGTCAGATCGAGACTTTAATAGGGCTGGTATGAATGGAACCAGGTCAATCCTTTTTCAAACCTTGTGGACTAGTATTATGGAATTACAAAGAAAGAACTGTACCAGATAACGAAAACCACCTCACTTGAGGACTTTCAGCCACAGCAACAACTAAAAGAGCATATTTAACTAGAAGGTGCTGATGTTCCACAGTACCTCAAACAAAAAGCAAGGAAGAAAACTCACATCAATACTGGAAAGATCAATAACATCTACTAGATTTGAGAAACCTATTTTCCTGAAGAAAAAAATTTTTGCGGTTGGAAAACTGAAGGAAGGGAAGCATCGTCTTAGATCCTATGATTGTTGCATAGTCGAGTGTAGGTTTTTTGCAGGGGACAATTACTATGAGCACAAAAGATCAAGACGAGAGGAAAGAAGAGATTTATTGTTGCTAAAGTGAACATCAAAGAACCAACAAGAAAGACAGTGAACTTGATTCTGTCACAAATGAACACAAACTACAGTTTTATAAATTAGAGTTGAAACTAGCACTGGCGATTCACTCAATAAACGCTGAATTTTTTTGTGTAAGGAAATGACTAATATTACCATTACCATTTCAGGCATACCCCACATGTAATGGCCTTGTGTCAACTAGCTTTAGATTATTTTAATGACACTTTTGCAACATTTCTAATTTATTGATCAACATTGAATCTTAAAGCTTTTTTAACCCAGGCAATACTTTGTGACCATGCTGTTTCTAAACAAATGGTATATGTACTATGGTTGGTTTATTTATTTATTTTTCATGAGTTGGGTGGAGGGTTAGGGTTGAAAGGAAGGAATTTGAAAGGAAGGATTTTAAAAAAATTGTCTGGAAACAGAATTATCTTGACTCATCTATAAGAAATGCAAAATAAACATGTTTACAATTTTGAATAAATCGATTTTGGGATAGATGGTATTCCTTGATTGTGTCTTTGTCTACATAAGAAAATTTATCATTCTTTCCTTTCGTTATGCATATATATATATATATATATATATATATATATACTTTCTCCATCATTACCCTTTCCGTTTGGTGGGAATGAGGAAGTACAAAATCTGTCCAAGCTGTTCATTGTCACAAGAGCTTTTGGCCACTTCTTTAGCCTTTTTCAACAGGGATTTTGTTTTGGTGGTCAAGACATGAAGAAAAACTAACAATACCAAAACAAAAGCTCCTTTAAAATGTTTAAAAGGAAGTGGGCAAAAGCGCTTGGAACGATGGGTGATGTGGGCAGTTTTTGTATTCCTTCATTCCCACCAAGCAGAAAAATATAAGAATGCTGGAAAAACTAAATTAACAAAAAAATAAATAAAAATAGGAAGAAACATTGCTTCTCAAATATACATTAAAATATTGAGTTCTACCTAGATTCTATCCTTTTGGAATTTTATATATATATATGTGTATATATATTTATATATATGTGTATATATATTTATATATTTTATATATATATATATATATATATATATATATATATATATATATATATATATATGTATCCGTATATTAACCACTAATATATATATATATATATATATATATATATATATATATTAACCACTAATATATATATATATATATATATATATATATATATAAAGTTGTATTGAGGCAGCAAGAATTCATTAAAAGTTTTACTGAATAACACCAAGATGGACAATTATGCTGTAACACAGTTTGGACAAATTTGCTGTTACACCCAGCATATATATATATATATATATATATATATATATATATATATATATATATATATATAATGTCTGTGTGTATGGAAAAAGACAATAGGAAAACTGTTGTTTTAGCCAACACATTTCATCCAATGTGGACTTTTTCAAGGCAAAAAACAAAATGAATTTATTGAAACAAAGTATCTATAAACAACAAACAAAATGTTGTTAGCAGCTAGAACAATTAAGAAACACTATTGTATATTCTAAATTCTTCTAGTTGCTAATGATGTTTTATTTGTTGTCATATGGCCGACAAGAAAGATTTAATTAGTTTTTTTAAAGTTTTTCCATAATCCTAATGTTTTTGTAGAAGTAAGAGAGTACCAAAATTTTCCATAATTTTATTGTCCCCAGCACTTTTGCCTGCTTCTATAGCCATTTTCAAGGGTGTATTGAGTCTGGCATTGTTATTTTACCCCAATGTTTTGACTGTTACATTGTAATTTACTTTTATGTTGTTTTGAAAAGGAGAATTTATTCCAAGACTTCATGTGTTGCACACAGCTGGAATTATAGAAAAACATGAGGATTCTGGAAAAACTTAAGAAGTTTTGGCCATATTTAATAAAAGATGTCTGAAAGAATGGTTGCTGCTCAAATATACATAATTGTATATATATATATATATATATATATATATATATATATATTAATTAAATAATTAAGAAAGAGACAGCCTTAAGGTTCCATGACTATAATTTATTTCACCAGAAAATATATTTTTAATGGTTCATTAGGTCACGTCTCTAGTTACAAAGGAATTTGGTTACTTTTATTTTTAATACAAGTTTTAATATTTGTTCTGTTGTTACATTGAGCTCTCTGGATTCCATCCTCTTTGGAATTATCCACACGGATAACCAAACCCCTCATTACCTTACTATATATATATATATATATATATATATAGGCACTTCCACTAATTTGAAATACTTAAGGTTTAAAATGAATTTTAAAAATTAAAAACTTTCTTGAAGCTTTCATTTTAGCTTTAACTGAAGTGTATTTCAAAAAGAAATTCTATTGATTGGAATCTATTCCTTTTTTATAGGCTAAAAATAGGTGATTCATGCCCTTTTTTTCCATCTGTCATCGCAATGAATTTTTCTTTATTAAAAATCTTCCAAAAATAAAATATACTTTCTGAAACTTTATTTGAGGAATATTAGCTGATTTAAAGTATAATTAATCTGATATGAAACAAATATTATTTATTTCAAGTTGAAAATAACAGAGACATGGATTTTTATAATAAACAGTAACAGTGATTTACATGCTTTTTATCACCTGTCAATCACTTAACAAGCACTGAGAAGGTGTTCACAGTTTTATTGTTGTTCTATGAAGACTTTATCTGTTAAAACATAATTTAAGAAAATGACAGTTGAATGCTTTTTTATATAATTTTTAAATACTCAGTAATTTTAAAAATGTTGGAAATATTCTCTGTAATCTAATTTTAGTAATGTTGACTTTAAATTTAATATAGTCATCAATCTTACTTTTTGATAATGTTGTGTATAGTCACCCATACTTTCAAAATGGGAATGTTTAAACACATAAAAAAATGTTTTTATTTATTTTAAAAATCTTATTGCATGATGATTTTATTAAGCTATCCAATTTTCACTTAGTAAATATAGTTTTCACTTAATAACTTAATCTAACAAGGATAAAGTTTTGAAGAATTTTTAAAAGATTTTTGAAGCTATAAATTATTATATATATTATTATTATTGTGGGAGACACACCTATCAGTGTATATATATATATATATATATATATATATATATATATATATATATATATATGTAACGTAAATCATTCAAACGAAAAACAAATATTGAAGCTAATTATACGGCGAGAATCACTCTCACAAACAATATTTACTAATAAAATATAATCAACTTTGAATCTGTTAATGAATGGTGTGATCCTTGTTCATAAATTGACATTAAAATAACTTGATCCTAAGTGCGAAATTCCCGATAATAACTGTGACATTTACTCTTATTATTGAACAATTTAGTTCATGCCACTTTTCTCCAGTACAAGAACGGACATTTTTCAAATTTAAAAAAAAATTCAACCACAGCGTTGCGCCTGCACGCTCCAAAATTATTCTAACATTTAACATTATCTCATTGCTAAAAAAACACTCTTTCGGACCGTACTACCTTTCGATGTCGCATTACTATTCGGAATTTAATAAAAACACACTAAATTGTCTACCTGAGGATGGCCGTTTGCTACGGCTGAAAGCCCGGCTCGTAGAAAAAATAACACCTGATAAACCCGGAATTTATGAACAAGGATCACACCATTCATTAACAGATTCAAAGTTGATTATATTTTATTAGTAAATATTGTTTGTGAGAGTGATTCTCGCCGTATAATTAGCTTCAATATTTGTTTTTCGTTTGAATGATTTACGTTACATAAATTGATTACGCACTACAAAATTGACATATATATATATATATATATTTATATATATATATATATATATATATATATATATATATATATATATATATATATGTACACACAAACTGATAGTTGTATCTCCCATGTCCCTGACACATAAAAATCCCCAAGGACACAGTATCTTTTCCATCTGTGCATCCCAGAAATGTAACTAAAATTTCCTTTAAAAAAGCAATGCATTGCTCAAACAAAACCAATCCAAAAAACAGTAAAAGGAACTTTTTGTTGGTTGTTACTAAGTAAACAGTAATATCTATTTAATTTAGAATATAACTAATATATTCTTTTTGTAACCAAAAGTGAATCATTTTTCACTAATATATTGATAGTAATTAGTACATAGATATTTTATATTTTTAAACATTTTCTATTTTTGTTATTAATGTACTTTTTAAAACTGAGTGCAAAACGTTTTCACTGACACGCAAAGACATTTATATTTAACACTGTGTTCAAATAACATTTTTAACAGGACTCAAAAAATGTCTTCAGACAAAATAAATTTTCCTGTCTGGGTGGGTCCAAACTGTAGGGAGACCAATATTTTTTGTAATCTATATGAATAAATGCAAAATTCTCCCACAAATTCTGAGGTTAAAAGGTCCCAACTCTGCTTTATAGCGAATATCTTATAACAATTGACAAACCAAGTGTTCAATATCTGTATTATATATTATCTACTTCAAGGTAATATCACTTTTCCAGTTTAACTAATTTGCATATTGATTTTAAAAAAGTATATTTTATTAATTAACTGTCCTTCATTATTGTTGTTTTATTCGAGGATTGTTTTGATTTTCATATCGAAAATAGTTGTTTAGGAATATTGTCTTATATAGTGCAGAAAACTGTTATGTTATAATTTTTGAATATATATTATTTGCTCTACTTTGTATTGAGCACTTTTTAAAAAATAATGGTTTTGGTTATTGAAAATTTATTCCATCTGTAACAACACTGTATTCGTACATATATATATATATATATATATATATATATATATATATATATATATCCGATGCGGTGGGAACGAAAGTAATCTATAAAATATACAAATTCTAACGTTCGCAGCATTCATTCAAAAAAGAGCTCAATACATGTAGTAGAGCGATAATTATTTATTTATTATAATTTTATCATATAGACAAAACCATTTTACTCACAACAAAGATGCAACTTGGTTTCAGTGCATTTTAACTGCACATCTACGGGTGAGGGTTGGAAAAGATGTGAAGTTAAAATGCACTGAAACCAAGTTGCATCTTTGTTGTGAGTAAAATGGTTTTGTCTATATGATAAAATTATAATAAATAAATATATATATATATATATATATATTGTTGATAAAATCTCAAGCCAAGAAAAAAATATGTGATGGTGCAGGCCGGGGAAATGAGCAAAGGTACAAAAAATATCTACTTCTGCGACGTAGCTTCTCTGTCAGGTAACTTGCGTAGTATAACAAAAGGTAAAAAAAAGAAAGAGGAAAAAAACATTTCCTTTATATAACCACTTCAGTGATCACATGATAACAAGTCACGAAACCTTGTAACTACAAAATAATTGGTAAAAAAAAAAAAGGTAATAGCTTTTAGTTGACCAGAAAAACAACCCAGGTAAGTACCTTACTCCTCCCATCTAAACTGTTTATTTTCCACAATATGTGTGTGTGTGTGTAATTAATACAAATGTAAAGTTTGTCACTGAACTGGTTCATGTTACCTTCAGCATCCCAACACATAAACAGACACTCCAGCAATCACTGTCCACTCGTCAGTGGGTATCAGGAATTGACTACATATATATATATATATATATATATATATATATATATATATATATATATATATATATATATAGTTTACGAAAAACTAGGTAATCCGTATGGGTAGACCCAAAGAGGATAAAATCCAGAGAGCTCAAAGTAAATCAGAGCTAATAATTTAAATGAAAACAGACCACTTTAAGTAAAATAAAATATAATATATATTTTAAAAATTCACATTATAACCAAAAATATTTGCAGATTCTCTTTAAAATTATATATATATATATATATATATATATATATATATATATATATATATATATATATATATATATGTAATTTTAAAGAGAAGCTGCAAACATTTTTGGTTATAATGTGAATTTTTAAAATACATATTATACTTTATTTTTCATATTTTTGCTACACATGTTTTTCAGATCTCACAACCTTCATCAGGCAAATAGTAGTGTGTAGTAGTATAACCATTGTCTTTTGTGTGTAGTACTACTACACACAAAAAAATATGAAAAATAAATTTATATTTAAATAATCCACATTATATCCAAAAACGTTTTGGCTTCTCTCTCCTCTTTAAAATATATACTTTTCTCTCATTGGAACAACTACAACCTCTCCCTCATATATATATATATATATATATATATATATATATATATATATATATATAATAGATATATGATTAATACAAATATGAAATTTGTCACTCAGCTGATTGATGTTATATTCAGTACTTCAACTCCAAAGTTTCATGGATAAACCATTTTATAATCATTCAGTTCACTCATCAGACATTATTATAGTGGACATTTCGCATTTGTAGATGCCCCATTTTTATTTATTAAACAATTACATCTGTGCATTTGAGAAATCTTAGCAAAGAAAATGTGCTCTCCAGCAGGGTTTTATTAAGTTTCTAGGAGCAGATAGGATTACCTATCATCTGGTCCATACTCTTTCCATGACTATTGAACAGGAGTAGAGGCCCATCCCTTGTTCTCTGTTCAAAATATGGTTTCTTAGTTCTCTTTCTTTCTTTCTTTTACCATGGCCACAATGATTTAACTATTTTAACTTCAGTCTAACCATTGACTGTGACTTTCCATTATGAGGGTACTAGGTTGGCAGTTTGCCGGCTGCTGCTTCCAACGAGCCTTTAGGAGCCCAGACTCTTTGATAGCACTTAGAGAGCCTGCTCCAATCAACAATAATATTGGGATATCTGTAGTACCATATCACACCTGGTTAGGTGTACCTGCATGTATTTCTGGTGGGCAACCCCGAGGCCACATTACGATCAGCTCTCAGACATGAACTGGCTGGTTTGTATTGTCATTGATGACAGAGAGTGACAGTTATGGTGGTCTTTTTCCTCTCACCTCAAAACAAATCTCATGGAAATCACAACCAAAAGAAATAAAACTAAATCAGCTCACAAAAAACCACCTACCCCACTCAATCTTTCTTTCTCCAATATTTTCTGTATCCGTTTCAACTTCTGCAGCGTAGAATCTTTCTTCCCAGAACAGTTGCCAGATATCTTTGCCCTTTGTCAAACCAACATGAATTCTTACATTGCTACCAATGAATTCTTGGTTCCAGGACATCTTCCGCTTTGCCAAAAAGATTCGAGCATTCACATGCATAGCCAGGATAATCTGCCAATGGCCAGAGAATTGTTTCTTGAGACTGCTTACTACTGTTTCCCATGCTTCCATCTTTTGCTACTAAACACTCTCAGCTATCTCTTTTTCCTTTATCACTCCCTCTCTTCCCAAGACTGCAGTATATTAGACACAATATCTGACAGTATAGAACAGGCACTTTCTCCCCAAGACTGCAGTATATTAGACACAATATCTGACAGTATAGAACAGGCACTTTCTCCCCAAGACTGCAGTATATTAGACACAATATCTGACAGTATAGAACAGGCACTTTCTCCCCAAGACTGCAGTATATTAGACACAATAGCTGACAGTATAAAACATGTACTTTCTCTACATCCATGTGTGAACATCTTTGTCATTGGTGACTTTAATGCTCAAACATTCTAAAGGTAGTGATCTTGCCGATATACAGACATTAAATTTTTCCATTGCCCAATCCCTCACTCAAATCGTTGACTTCCCTACTTGTTTCCCTAAGCAAACCGAGCAATGTGCTTCTATAATGGATCTATTTTTTACCACCTCTCCTTGCACTTACCAAGTTTCAGACCTGGTAACTCAGACCATTTTATGGTAGCTATTGATATTTCCTTCCAAGCATTCATTAAATAGGAACCCCCTATACATAAAACCTCTTTCCGTTACCAACATGCTGATTGTGACTCATTCCAGGATTTTCTTGTGATGTTCCTTGGACTGACCTCTTCAACCTCCGAATTAAAATTGTGCCACTGAGATTTCTTCTTGGGTCAAAGCCGACATGGATGCTTTCATCTCTTCTTAGAAATACCAGGTGAAATCACAATCCTCTCCATGGTTCACACCAGCATGCTTGGCTGCCATAGCACACAAGAACCACTATTTCCAGCTATGCCAGCATGACAGCTCTCATCATAACAGGGACTTATTTGCTATTGCTCGTAACAAATATAAGTGAGTCCTCGAAGTAACTTTGGTGAGAGAATGAGGCACCACATAGCCTCTAAAAACTTTGGCACTCGTGATTACTGGCATCTCTGTAATAGGGTACTAAATAAGTGCAAAGTCTCTATTCCCCCCTCTTCAATTGATTTGATGTATTATCTGCTGATATAGCTGAATGCCTTGCCTATAAATTCTCCTTGAACTCTTGACTCATCTGATGTATCCTTGCCTAAGTTCCCACCTCAAACTTATTCTCTGTTGATTGATATGCATATAGCCCCTTCCATGCTTTCTGCTATCATCTCTCACCTGGTTCCCCACAAAGCATATGGACCCAATTGCTGTCCCTGTAATCGTCCTTAAGAAGTGTGTGCCCGAACTGGCTCCTGTTCTCTCTAAACTGTATAATAAATGCCTCGCTGCATCCTGCTGGTGAACCGGTTGACCCATCCAACAATCAGCCTGTTACCATTCTAACTCTTTTTGGGAAACTCCTAGAGGCCCTAATCAATGTTGAATTGGTTCATCATCTCTCATCGCAGGGCCTTTTCTCACAAGCAATACAGCTTTCGTTTTTTCCAGGTCAACTGCTGATGTTCTAATGATAATTGCAGAAAATGTCTATCATGATCTAGATACAAACAGTGAAGCCTGGTCTGTAGCATTGGACATCTCAAAAGCCTTTGACAGGGTCTGGCAATCAGGTTTTCTCCACAAGCTGAAAAGTTACGGTATCTCTGGGCACATTTTGTTTAGATGATCCAGTTGTTTCTATCAAATCGAGAAATGAAGGTTGTAATCTGCATCCGTTTGTTCTAACGTGGGTGTCCCCCAGGGCTCCATTCTTGGTCTTGTGCCATTTTTAATCTTTATTAATGATCTTTCCGATGATATCAGCTTTCAGCTTGGCATCTATGCTGACTTACCATTTACTCCTTCCTCGATAGTAAGGCTGACTGATCAGACTTACTATAAATGGCAGTTATTGTACAAAACAAACTCAAGACTGCCGTTAACTGGGGCAAAAGATGGCTTGTCGGTTTTAAAACTAAATTTCTCTCCATTAATCATCTGAGAGACACCTCTCTGCCTTCCATTGATCCTGATCGCATGGCTTGGCTCCAGCCACTTGCCAACCATCATAAGATTGCATCTTTGTGCCTTTTTTTTTATAAATACTTTTATGGTAATAGCTTGGATGAAGTCTTCACTATGGTACCGAGAGTTTTTGAATTTAAGTGCAATACTACACTGGCGGCAAGATGTCATCAATTTACAGTTGAACTAGCTAGATGTTGCCATAACTTCTATGCTGACAGTTTCTTTTCTCACACTTCTCGCTTGTGGAACTCTCTTCTTTATACATGCTTTTCAGCGAACTTTAATCTGCAAAAATTTAAATGAAATGTCAATCACTGTCTACTGTCCTCCTGATTACTCTTTTCTCTTTCCGCTCATTACTAATGTTTCTGCTTGTAATTCCTCCCCACCCTGTCACCCCTTGCGTCTTAGTGGCTGTATTGCCTTACTTGGGGTGATACTGGTTTTAAAAAAAAATGTGCAGGCTAATAGCCATAATACACTGTTTAATAAATAAAAATGTTGTGTCTATTTCAAATACGAAATGTCCACTATAATAACATTTGATTAAAAATAAATCCATGAATTCTTATATATATATATATATATATATATATATATATATATATATATATATATATATGAGTGGGTGCTGTGTTTTCAGTAGGCTAATATGTTAGCCTGAATGACATTTTCCCACTAACCATCCACTCGTTCCACTGTTTTCAAATGCGATCTTTAAAAGAGCTTTGTGAAACACATCTTCCATGCTAACAAATTACTATAAACCACATGATTTAAGGTTCATATCAGATGGATCTCTATTTTGGGGGATATTTTCTAAGGTTAAGGTTAAGAGGTTGATTTGTACGCTGATATATATATATATATATATATATATATATATATATATATATATAATAAATGCGAATGTCAGTGTGTCACACTTTTTCAATTAAAGGGACACAACTCTCTAATTTTCAGTATCTCATGTTACAGACATTTTGGATTCACAAGTTTTCGTTACTGCAATTGTTTTCAGGGATATTCCTTTCTATGTGATTTTTTGCAATAAATTTTTTGTACAATAATTTTTATAACATGAAAGTAAATTTGGAAATAATCAAAATTAATTTCAAAATCCAGTGAAAATCACCCATGAAATGATAATTGTATGTACAGAAAGTCAGGACCTACATACATCAAATTGTCTTTAAACTAAGTGGTGGCAGAAGAATTATCGTTGAATTTTTAAAAAGATAAGCTTAAATATTAGTGCAATACTTAAATGCAGCAATCAACTTTGACTACTTGTGGGGTTTATTGTTGTATATCGTATACAAAATGGGTATGCCTCACAAAAAGAAATCACCACCAACAAAGGACCAGATTGCAATCAAAATGCAGTGAGGAAAAGAGCCCAGATCAAATGGCAGCCAGGAGAGCTTCCAATGCTAAGAATATGCATAGACTTAGGGACTTTCAAACTCTTGAACAAGCCAAAGACCCAATCAAATTCCCTTTGCAAGTGCTACCTTAAATGTCACTCGATCTTAAGCTTGTATATATATATATATATATATATATATATATGTAAATATATATATATATATAGACAAACCTTTTATCAATTTACATTATTCGGACTATTGTTCTCATCTTTGTCGCCATATTTATTACAATGTTTTGGCCGTTGTACGCTCCAGCCTTCTTCAGGTGCTTGGAATGTCGAACTGAACCCTTTATTTTGCTCACTGGGGTAGACTGTTCTAGTTCCACGTGCCATGTTTTAATGGATATCAGTTATCTCCTGTTAATTCCCCTTTCCATCAAGGACACATGGCACTGTGGATAAAGGCGTTAGTTAGATCCGGTGACAGGACCCAAAGAGTGTGAGTTCAATACCCGCCATCATGGACACAGGTTTGTCTGTCTGTGTGTGTGTATATATATATATATATATATAGGGGATAATGATATATAAGTTTTTACATATCAAGAACTGTTTTGAAAGTAGCGATGTATGACAAATTAGAAAAAGTTTTTGTGACACATTTCATGATGTCTTAATTTGACATATATATATATATATATATAGTGGAACCTCGGTTCACAAATTTAATTTGTTCCTGAAGGCAGTTCGAAACCTGAAATGTTTGTAAACTGAAACTATTTTTCCACTAGGAATCAATGTAGAGAAAAAAAAAGTCACAGTACAATAAAATTGGGAAAGAAAAGCACGGCACAACACACGAATGTATACAACACGGCGGTCGATTCAGAAATTATTCCGTTTGGGTTAACTCGGTTCGGCAATGTTGTTTGAGAACTGAAATTTTGTTTGCTAACCGAGGCATTTTCATCTCAAATTTTCTGTTCGAAATCTGATTTGTTCAACATGTGAAATGTTCAAGAACCAAGGTTGCACTTATATATACTGTATATTTCTGCATATAAAACAACCTCAAAAATCACCCTTAAAAATTCGGAGTCGTCTTATACTAGATTTCTAAAAAAGAAATCTTAAATTGTGAGTGATGTTTGTCAGTCGGCTAACCCTGGTGTGATAACTAATAACATACATGAAAAGATTCACATTATCAAATAAACTGATAATGAAATTAATAAAACCAATTCTACCTTATATATTACTGGCATAACTTCATA
Organism: Acanthosepion esculentum; assembly: GCA_964036315.1. NCBI lineage: Eukaryota > Metazoa > Mollusca > Cephalopoda > Sepiida > Sepiidae > Acanthosepion > Acanthosepion esculentum. The sequence goes on along the minus strand of OZ038508.1, from coordinate 63,757,031 downwards.
ATAAATTGCCTATTCTAAGAATAATTCCATATCAATGAAATCAACTTGTATCCATGCAAGCTCAGCTGAGAAAATGTAAACACTGATTATGATTGCAAATAAAAAAATGTGAAAATGGAATGTACTATTATCGTACTATTATTAGCGGTATTTTGTGATTGTCAATTAAGTATAAGTAAATGGGTCTTTAGTACACCAGGCTGTTTGTAACTGTTTAGAAATAGGAAAAGATGGGGAAGAAGAAGAATCATTATTTGCAAGAGATCACATGATGAAATATAAACAAAACAATGGTTTAACTTTTAGGGGACATGTGTAGGAAAAACATTATATAGTTCAGTGACCTCCACCAGGCCAAGCCAAACAGAAGGTGTTTTCAACGTTACAAGAACGTTCTGTGTCAACTTGGGTGTAAATGTAATTACCGTATAAGATGACCTTTAAATCTCCAAAATAACGCTTAAAAACTGGGTGGGGGATCCTCTTATACTACAACTCTAAAAAAGAAACCTTAAATTCTCAGTGGTGTTTGTTGGTAGGCTAACGTCGGTACGATAACCAATAACGTACATGAAAAGATTCACATTATAAAATACACTGATAATAAAATTAATAAAACCATTTCTGCCTCATATAATGCCGGCATAAATTCATGATAAATTGCCTATTCGAAGAATAATTCCATATCAATGAAATCAACTTGTATACATGCAAGCTCAGCTGAGAAAATGTAAACATCGAGTTATGATTGCGTTCACCTTTATCTTTCGTTAAACTTTCAATAATCATCATAATAGTAATTAAATTTAGGATAACAATATTCATTTCTTATTAAAAGTTCATTATCATTTTGGGTATATATTAATAAAAAAAAATTCAACTGGCTCAGACAGAAGTTGGGAACAGACTGAATAAAAAAATGTTGAAAGTGGAATGTACTGTTATCATACATTATCGTTCCGTTATTAGCTGTATTTTCTGATTGTCGATGAGGTATAAGTAAATGGCCATTAGTACACCAGGCTGTTTGTAACTGTTTAGTATAGAAGAAGAAGAAGAATCAGTATTCGCAATAAGAAAACCATTATAAAATACACTGATAATAAATGTAAACATCAAATTATGATTCCACTCACAGCAACCTTTTTATCTTTTACTAAACTTTCAATAATCATCATGGTAGTGTTAATTATGGCATCAATAATATTTAGGATAACATAATATTCATTTCTCATTCAAAAAATTGATTATCCTTTTAATAATAACACAATTTAGGATTAGATCTAACCTTTATTTGTGATTGTTAATGAAGTATAAGTAAATGGCCATAAGTACACCAGGCTGTTTGTAATTATCTAGGAAAGGAAGAGGAAGAAGATTCAGTATTTGCAAGAGACCAGGTGATGAAATGTAAAGAAAGCAATGGTTTCCCTTTTAAGAGACGGTGTTTGTTGAGAGCTGCAACTGATAGAGAGCCATGATTGCCTATGTCTTAGTGTGTAGTAGTGGTGTTTTAATTTCCGAATTTCTTAAAACACCACTACTACACACTAAGACATATATATAATGCATAATGCACACTGAATTAAGCTGAAAAATCAAATCATCCTTAATAATGGCTAAAGATATAGCCGAAAGCGCTCGGAAAAATAAAACATTTGGACAGTTCTTACACACTCTTTGTCCAGCAAAGAAAGCTCTTGTTCGTACACAAGAAAAATTAAATAAAAAACTTAACAGTAGTACCTTGTCTGTAGTTTTTAATGAAACTTGCATAAAAGAAGGATTGCTGCCTAAATATATATATATATATATATATATATATATATATATATATATATATATATATATATATATATATATATGACAAGGCTAAAAAATGAGAGAAAAATGACTCCACAAGTAATTCATGAGGCACAAAAGATTATGTAGGAATGACGATTGCCGACAAGGCACTTTTACAACACCAGTGATACAAGTCTCTCTTTTTATTTACAGCTTTTGTTACTTGCTATGTGGCCATCTATTCATAGAGTTCCAAGGCAGATATAATCTCTTTGGAAGCATCCATGAAAGGCTGGCGTGATGTGATGAATTAAAGTCACTGACAGTGTTCATTAAAATAGCTGTACTTCTCTCATGTCAGAACAAGATGGCAGTCAGAACAAGTGCATTAAAATGAATTATTGAAGCAAAAATAACCAAAATGTAGCAGAATATTAATTTTTGGTTATACAATTGTTGAGATGATATCATTAATCTTGCAAGCCAATAAAATATATTAGCTCAGAAATAGTAATATGTGAACATGAATGGGTATGAGGAGTGTTAGATTGGGAACTGTGCAATTGGAATTTGATCATAGAAATCAAGTTTTTTTCTAAAATGTGGATCATACTTTATTATCTGTCATGCCTCAGAGACTGGGGTAGATGTTAATATATGTATAAATATATATATATATATATAATTTTAAATCTGTAGGTAGTAGGGATTATTCCAATGTGGTCTTCTTAATATAAAAATATTAAAAATTTAACTTCATGATGAGAGCTCAATGTATAAATTTATATACAGAGCAATATAAATAATAAAATAATAAGGAAAAGACTTAATTACTCATCATATAATTGGTTAAAATTTATTTCAACAGTTATATATATATATATATATATATATATATATATATATATATATATATGCAGAAATATAGTCTTAAAGTGTGCTATATCTATGGGATAAAGTGCTCAATATCAGAGATAGAGCGTGTGTAAATATAAAAGTGGACATGGAAGTCAGCACTTAGAGGCGACAGTCTGTTTCATGCTAGTGCAATCGTCAGGCGACTAGTGCTGTTATTTTTCTCGGCTATTTATATAAGGGTCAGTGGTGCATTATGGGTAGTCTATTTTGGCGGTTACTTTTACCGGAAGTCACTTATTTGTTTATTTATTTATGTCGAATTATTTTGCTTGTTTTTTGTTTGTTTTTTATTTTTATTTTTATTTTTTATCTTATATATTTATTTATTTATTCTTTTATTTTGATCGGTGTTTTTGGTTAACGTAGTAAAAATATATATATATATATATATATTTGTGTATTTAGGCAGCAATCCTTCTTTCATGCACATTTCATTGAAAGCAATAGACAAGATGTTTTGATTTAGTTTTTTATACAATTTCTCATGCTATCTAATAATTCTTTTCTTTTCAGATGACAAATTATATAAAAATATATATATTTTATACAATTTCTGTTATATATATATATATGTGTTATCTTATATGTTATATAAAAGAACATTCAGACAGTGCTCAATGTGGTTAGGCAGAGCTGAGAATATATATTAATAAATGTTGTGGATTCCGGGATGAAATCCGGTATCAAATAATAACAAACGCCAAGAATGAATATAGGAAAATAAATGTATTAATGTAATAATACAAACTGGTAATAGAGGTTAGTAGTTTCAGGAATGCGGGGTTAGTAGAAAAATATATATATAGTATTTGGTATCGATGTATCACTGTATGACTTCTTACTGAGTCTAAGTGCTTGTGACTGCGACTGTTGTCGCTATGTTATTCGACCGACCGACTCAACGTACTCAATGTCCAACTTGACTACCGACTGTTTGGGTATTCACTGGCGGTAGTATATGTATACCTTGGGTGAGTCCATTTGTGTAAAAAGGGGAGACCCCTCAATAATAAATATACATATACCTATGTTATATATATATATATATATATATATATATATTAATAAATATATATATAACGTAGGTGCATGTATATATATATATATATATATATTAATAAATATATATATAACGTAGGTGTATGTATGTATGTATGTATGTATGTATATATATATATATATATATTAATAAATATATATATAACGTAGTTGTATGTATATATATATATATATAATATATATATATATATATATATATATATATATATATATATATATATATTAATAAATATATATATATAACGTAGGTGTGTGTATATATATATATATATATATATATATATATTAATAAATATATATATAACGTAGGTGTATGTGTATATATATATATATAATATATATATATATATATATATATATATATATATATTAATAAATATATATATAACGTAGGTGTATATATATATATATATATAATATATATATTAATAAATATATATATAACGTAGGTGTATGTGTATATATATATATATAATATATATATATATATATATATATATATATATATATTAATAAATATATATATAACGTAGGTGTGTGTATATATATATATATATACATATATACCTACATTCAAATTGCAACTTAGTTATATTGTTCTACAAACTCATCAGGCAAGAATTATTAATTTTGATTTTTTTTTTAAATCAAAAATAAATCCTTCCTGATGAATTGGTAGAACAACAAAACTTTTAAGTTGCACTTCGAATGTAGGTATAATTATATTTATATACATGCCTCATCAGACCGACTTAATTTTATTAAATGATATAAATTCACCCAGACAATTTGGTAAAAAAACAGACATTTAAAAAAACAATCAAAATGAAGTAGCGATTTTAGCATGACGTTAAAAAAAATTGATCAGGGGTGCTGACACTATTGAGGAGAGATAAAAGTGGAGGAAGAAAAAAGAATTTGTCTATCGGAGTAAGGGAAGGTAGGGAAAGATTTTATGGGTAAACCTTTAACGACACAACCAGTAATAAAGATCATGGAAATGCAATCTATGTTTTTATTCACTTGAACATCGTCATCATTTTATCATCATTGTGATGATGATGATAATAATAATAATAATAATATTTTAAAAAGGTGAAAAAATAAATAAATAATAATAGTAAAAAAAGTAATTGAGCACTTTATCCTATAAATATAGCACACCTTCAGACTATATTTCTTTATATATATATATATACATATATATATATATATATATATATATATATATATATATATATATATATATATAACAGTTTGTTTCATGCTAAATGCAATCGTCAGGCAACTAGTTGCCTGAGTATATAGTATATATATATAATATATATATATATATATATATATATATATTAACACATACTCCAGACTAGTTGCCTGACGATTGCATCTAGCATGAAACAGTCTGTCGCCTCTAAGTGTTGACTTCTATGTTCACTTTTATATTTATTATATATATATATATATATATATATATATATATATATATATATATATATATATACCTGCTTCATCAAACCAACTACATGTTATTAAATGATATAAATTCAGCCAGACAATTTGATAATAAACCAGACATTAAAAAAAGGAAAAAGAAAAAATGAAGTACCGATTTTAACTTGAGCTTAAAATTTGCGTATGGGGGTGGGGGACTTACACTATTGAAGTTTGTCTATAGGAGTAAAGGAAGGTGAGGAAAGATTTTATGGGTAAACCTTTAACCACAAAACCAGTAATAAAATTCCCGGAAATGGAATCTATGTTGTTATTCACTTAAACATCGTCGTCATTTTATCATCATTGTGATGATGATGATGATGATGATGATGATGATAATAATAAAAATATAATATAATATATTTAAAAAAAGGTGAAAAAATAAATAATAATAAAAGCATTAAAAATTGCCTATAATATAAGCATATCTATGACATCGACAAAAGAAATATATAAATATACATATAATTGCCTGTTTGACGGGTTTTTTTTCATAGCTACAGAATCACAAAGAAAGAACTGTACTAAATAACTGAAACCACATCACTTGAGGACTACCAACATCAGCAATCAAGATGTTAATATTCCATCCAACTTCAAACAAAAGGTTAGGAAGGAAACTCCCATCAATACTGGAAAGAGCAATAAAAGCTACTGGACTTCAGTCAGTTATGTGCCATACATGATACATGCTTAGGCGATCATGTATCTTTCAATATATGACTGACAAAGCATAGTTTTTCCTGCAGTAGGTTGCCATTTCTTTTTATGGTAGACCAGTTGCCATCCAAGGCTATAGAACCCGGTCTGTCCTGCTATTTATCCTTAGCTGGGGGAAGAAGTGGATTCATACCTTTTCCAAGAGTATTAGCACGTAATTGAATGTAATGGATTTAACTGGAATTAAAACTTGGCTCTCTGATACCTCAATAAATTATGTGCCATGCGTGATACACACTTAGGCGATGATGTAAATTTCCATACATGACCGACGAGGCAGATCTTTTCCTGTAATAGGTTGCCATTTCTTTTTGTGGTAGACTAGTTGCCATCCAAGGCTATAGAACTCGGTCTGTCCTGCTATTTATCCATAGCTGGGGGGAGAAGAATAGGATTCATACCTTTCCCAAGGGTATTAGCATGTAAGTGAATGCAAAGGATTCAACTGGAATTCAAACTCAGTCTTAAGAAACCTATTTTCATGAGAAAAATTGTTTTAAAAGAAAGATTTTATAAGTTTCAACCAAAAGCAGTACTAGCTGCTCAGTCAATGAATACCAAAATGTTTCCTTATAGGGAAACAGCTAATATTACCATTATGTGTGTACATATCAGGCACAACTTCGTTAATATATGTTCATATGTTAGGTTTGCTACCAACATCAGGTGAATGGCAGATTTCTGCTCTCAAATACAAGATTATCCCTCAGGTTAATGGCAGATTTCTGCTCTCAGATACAAGATTATCCCTCAGGTGAATGGCAGATTATCCCTAAAAGATCAACCCAGCAGGTAGTTTTTTTGAAAACAACTGAGTGCAAAGTCTGTTAATGCATGATCTGAGGTGTGAAACATACTTTGCATGTTTAAGTTTCTGTTGAATGACATCATTGTTGAACCGAGCGAACTTGGATGTGAAGCATGGTTTCAACTTTGGGGAATTGAAGGTTGCAATATTAGAGAGTGAATTGCATTTCCCTTCTGAGAAAGGAGTCAGTAGATGCTAAGCCAGTCTCTAATGGGTATAGTGATAGTCAGTTATTGGAAATCAATCACTTCAAGGATTTTTCTAGCTGCTATTCGGAAATTATAATGAACAGTGCTTTCGTCATTTTTTTTACAGTTACTTACCTCATTGATTCACAAGATAAAATACCTGATTGACATTCAGGAGATATATATTGAGCGCCCCCCCACACACACACACACAGATATATATATATATATATATATATATATATATATATATATATATATGTACTCACACACACACATATATAACTAAGTTCAATACTGTATTATACAGGATACATCCATATAGACATATATTACTGATTTAAATATGGGGGTGCATACACACACGCACGCACACACACACACACACACACATTAGCCAACATGAATATATAAATGTTAAAAAATGAAAAATGGGGTTAATTCATAATTTCCTTTTATTTAAAAATATATAAAATATAAATTAATCCCAAGCTAAAATAATATAAATATTAATTACATTATTGAAAAACAAATTCATCGTCATTTACTCACTTTCATTTATTAGGCATTAAATTATGTCACTTAGTATCTTCCATAATTTACCGAGACTTTTCAGTTAACCTGATTAATATTAATGAGCATCACTTAAATTTAGAAATTTGAAAAACTGACAATATTTTTACTTTTGTTTGTAAATACTTGTTGCAAAACAAAATCCTTACATTAACCTTGATAAAGTCCGTCTGAGAATGAAACGTGTTGGCTAAGTATCTTTTATCTTTATTCATATTGTCCTTTTACAGATATATTTTTAGCTACATCTGAAATTTTACACACACACACATATATACATGTGACCTCCCCTGAAACCTCCCTTGTACTTTTCGACTGACTGAAACATTGAAATGGGTAAATTCTGTATTATTTTTTGACTTTTTTTTTTTTTTAGCTTTTACAGATAAATTTCTATTTCTGACACAAACTGATAAGACAGACAATCTATATTTTCGTCTGCCAAAATAGGCTATTCCTCATATGAGGTGATTTTGGATTTTATTACTTATTAATTATTTGCTCTGTAATAATAAATACATTGAGCTCTTTTTGTGGATCAGATTTAATATTTTACATTACTAGAATCCACTTGGATTATATACCAATGGATTTGCTACCTTTACTATATATATCTATCTATATATATATATATATATATATATATATATATATATATATATATATATAATTTGCAATCATATATAGATTACTCAGTTTTAATAATCTTATATATATATATATATAAATATATATATATAGTTGTATCAATACAACTAATTATGTTAGCTCTATCACTAATATTGAACACTTTCCAATAAGTACTGCACATCTATAATATAGAAATAATATATATAGAAATTATATATATATATATATATATATATATATATATGTGTGTGTGTGTGTGTGTGTGTGTGTGTGTGTGCAGGTATGCAGAAAAATAGGAAAGAACATGTTAGGTAAATAATCCGGTGTTCCTTAGTATTTTTGCTTTTATTTTTAAAAAGACAGTGCTCCATACAGAAGTAGAGCTTATATTATAATATTTTTTGTTTTAAAAATATGATTCCTTCACTACATAAGAGTTCTCATGTTTCAAAAGCGAGAGCCGAGACCCCTAATATAATTTTTGAAATTATGTTGAGTTAAGGTGTCTGGTCATGCTTCCTCGTTAAGCGAGAATTTGGGAATAAACTATCTTGTGGTTAGCGCGTGTTTATAAGTATCTTACTTATAAACACATATATTACTTGTATACCTTAACTCAACATAATTTCAAAAATTATATTAGGTGTCTCGGCTCTCGTTTTTGAAACATGAGCACTCTTATGTAGCGAAGGAATCATATTTTTAAAACAAAAAATATTATAAGATATATATATATATATATATATATACAGATACATATTTTTATATATATATATATATATTTAAAAAAAAAACATTAGAAAAATTTTAGAAGACCATGAAAAGTGGATTCTGAGCCTCAAAACACTCCACCCAGATGGACTTAATCACAAATTTAACAACATAGAAAGAATTAATACATAACCCAACAAATCAGGCCCTACCCACATTTCTCACCCCACACAAGACAGACATGCTTGTGGAGGTGTTGCGGCCTTACACTTATACACCTACCTATACTAATATACACACTTACACACATCATACTCACTCACTCATGGAAAATCATTTGATAACACAGACACATCCCCTTTCTAGGAATCAATAAATCTGGATTCATGCTGCTCTGAATTCCCTTGGCAAAATGGCCAAAGGAATTCAGTGCAGCATAAATCCTTCCAGCCTTTATCTTAAATAACAACTTAAAAAAGAGACTGTTTGACCAAGAGAAGGACTAACCAAAATTTATGATAAAAAATTAAAAAAAACAAATGAAAACTACAAATAAAGTTAATTTTCTTCAGAAAGTCATTCATTCCTGTAGTTCACTGCTACAACAAGCAGAAATTTTTTTGTCTCCTGATGATGGCCATGCTGGCCGAAACTAGTCAAGGAATCTAATTGAAATAATAAAATGAAAAAATATTAATATACAAAACAGTGTGTCTGAAAATTTTAATTCTTTAATATTTTTTATTGTTCAAAACATATATATATATATATATATATATATATATATATATATATTTTAATTCTTTAATATTTTTTATTGTTCAAAACATATATATATATATATATATATATATTGTATATGAATATGGTATATTTAGGCAGCAAGTATTCATCCAAGCAAGTTTGATTAAAAAGAACTGACAAGCTCTGTCTGTTTCATTTTTTATTGTATTTGTCCAATTTCCATGCAAGGTTTTGAATATTATGCTCAAAATTGTGAATAAACTTGTCCAGAATTCATATTTTCTTTATTCAAGTGCTTTCAATTTTTGCCGTCATTTTCAAGAACTGTGGTAGTTAAAATTCCTTTGTCTACATTCTGTATATAGCGAAATATATCTACTCTTTTAAGGTATGCGAAATATATGGTTAAAAGTACTCCCCCACTCTCTCTCTCCCCATATATATATATATATATATATATATATATAATACATAAAAGGGCTGAAAAGAGTTGAAACCGACCAGGAAACAGTAGTATTAAAATGTGCTCGATACATGTGTGAATAAAATAAAATAAAAATAACATGTAACGGTTTTAACTTTAAAAATCAGGAGGTCAGTTGAATCCGCTACCTTGGTTTCAACCTTATGGTATCCTCAAGCGATTTTTATCAAATAACCTCTTAACACTATATTTAAAAAAAAAAAAAATAATGAATGCTATATTATTAAAAAAAACAAAATAAAATAAACAAATGCATGACATTGGTTGTAATATAAAGGGAGGAGGAGGAGGATGTGAAGAAGGAAAAAGAAAAAGAGGAAAAGAAGAAGAATGGGAAAGAGAAGAAAAATAAGAGTATTATAAAAGTATCAGTGGGAAGGGGGTTAATTGAAATATACATTTTTTTTTTTTATCCAGCCTCATATGTGCTTAAGAGGAATTTCCTAATATGTATGCAAAGACTCAAGACTTTGAATGTCTGATTCATAAGGTTCTTTGAATCTGGAAATGTCATAATTCCTAATTTTTCTTGTTGGCAGAGGTTGTAAATATTGTTGTTATATTTTTAAATATTTTCTACCTTACAATCGGATCCCTGTTGTTGTTTTTCCTCTTAATTCCACACATGGTCAACTAGTTTGGTAGAGCACCTAAAACTTACTAGTTTGAATGACAACCTATGATTGTACCATCTTCATTTAAAAGTACCTTTAGTACATCCTGTGTATGTTTTATTCTGGCCATTAATATCTGTTACTTTTGCTTTATACATTATAAAATATGAAAGCTAATGGCATGAAGGGGTTTAAATTCTATTGGGGCCCCTGGCACACCTCATATATTCTAGATGAATTATTTCTTTCTCTGATTTACAAACATTTATCTAAGCTGAAATAATATATGGATACTTTTTTTTTTTTTTTTCAGATCTCCATATGGTGAAATCAAAAATGAAAGCCATCTACGAAATTTATTGCAATTGCATTTGATACTTCATCAGTATTTACGCAGGAAGAATTTTATTTGCCAATTAAACTTGAACGGACAGATACATTAAACAGTGACTGATTATGCAATACATTCCACCCCCTCATTTTACACTTTTATGTATGTTCAAAAGAAAAAGAAAAAGAAAGAAATTCAATTTTACCAAAAGTAAATCACTGACTTTTTATTGTTTTCATCCAAATTTTTACCCACTGATTCCAAAAGAGATTAAATTTTCCCTGAATATCCAGTCTTAAAATATGATGGCAAATCAATAAATTCATAGCCTGACACAGATGGATTTTGATATGAAGTCTTCACTATATAATATGTAATATTTAATCTACATTAGGTGGAGAAGTATTGGCTTAAGGGATTAAGGAAAGAGATTAAGTGATTAAGGGAAGAGATTAAGTGATTAAGGGAAGAGTGGGAAAAATTTTTTTTTTTTTTTTTGTAATTTTTCAGGTAAAGAATTATCTTGGTTGTTATAATCACAACATTTCGGCCATTTTAGCCACTGGCCTTCTTCAGTTGCCTTTTCTTTTTTTCTTTTCTTGTTGTAATTTTTTAGATGAAGGAATCATAACTATTATATATTGTTATTTGGACCAGCATGCTCATCCTGGTACTTACACTGACAGCATTTCAACCATTCTACCTTCCAACCATCTTCAGGTATATTTGTCTTAATTTTTTAGATGTGGAATTATCATGATTATATATTCTTGCTATTTGAACCAGCATGTTCATCTTAGTTATTATACTCATGCCTTTCGACCATTGTACCCACCAGCCTTCTTCAGGGGCCTGTGGTTTTTTCATCTTAATCTGAATTATCATTAACATTGGAGACCAGGTTTTGGAGATCAACTTTGTCTGCAGTCCTGAGACTGCTTGGACAGAGTACCTGTCACCATTCTGGGCCACTGCTATTATTTTTGCAATATGTTGTGATGTAATGAATATGCATACACCTGGGTTCCGCCTCGAAATAATATGATTGTCTGGCGTCAGCCATAAATATCGATTGATGTGGAGGTATTGGAAGAGGCCCATTGGACTGCGCCATTGGCTATCCTGTTGTCTACACCTACTGACTACGCCTATTGTCTAAGCATATTGCCTACGGCTACAACAAGTACTAGTTGATTACTGCTACCTGCTAGATTGTCCTACTCGGTTACAGTAGCCAAAACCACTTAGCTACTTCGAACAAATATATCCCTTTCCCGGACATATCAGTTGGCGACGAGATTCAAAACGACCTCACAAGTGAAAGCAAAAAAAAAAACAATCGATAACACTTACTAACGAAGAACTTGTTTGACGTTTACAGGAAGTAAGTAATTTTCCCCTCATTTTTGTTTTGCAGAAAATAAGAAATTGCTCCCCCCTCTTGTTTGGACATAGAAAATTTATTGTCTACATAAATTGGAGCAAAATCCTTTCTTGTGGATACGTTGGCAGAATGGAACAAATTGCGGAATTAGCTAAGGTGCTAAAAGTTACTTTACAGCAACAATTCCAACAACAACAACAATAATTCCAACAACAACAATTTATTCAGCTACAAGAAAGGTTTGAAAAGTTATTCGAACAACAGGCAAAAGACAATAAATCACTTTGGGAAGACGTATTATCTAGGACAACAAAAGAATCGGGTTCTAGATTTTTTTTTCTGCTGAAGGAATTTCAAATTCACTCTCTGAATTTAAATACGACCCTGACAGTGGTTCAACGTTTCCGGTTTATTTTCGTAGGTTTGAAACAATATTTACGAAAAGATGCGAACAATGGTCTGACGAGGAAAAAATCACTCTATTGTTGCAGAAGTTGGGAACAGAAGAAAATACAAAATGTGCGGATTTAATCCTCCCAAAGAAGCCAGAAGAAATGACACTCAGCGAAACAGGAGAAATTTTGTCGAAAATTTTCAATAAAAGAGATAGTCTGTTTCATACACGATACAAGTGTCTAAATATCGTAAAACAAGAGGATGATGATTTTGTCACGTATACAGGTATGGTTAACGCACAGTGTGGGGCGTTTAAATTAAAGGAATTGTCAAGCGACATGTTCAAGTGTCTAATTTTTGTGCAGGGTCTAACGACACCGAAGGACAAAGAAATTAGATCAAGAATCCTCACTATCATGGAACAGGATCCGAAGATTACGCTACAAAAAGTAACGGAAGAATGTCAGCGACTTATAAACATAAAAAAAGATAATACTCTGATTGAGGAGAAGAGCATTTCGTGAGTACAAACTGTAAGACAACAAAAGTGGATCCAAAATAAAGAAAGAAAAATTATATGCAGTCCGTGTGGAGGATAGCATATAAAGAAGGATTGTTTCTTTAGGGATAAAAATGTTTTAATTGTGGGCGTGTAGACCATAAAAGTTCTCATTGTCGGGCAAAACAGAAAGGTAAAATCAAAGGCGAACGTAGTTTTGTCTAAAAATGAAATTGAGGAGAGTCAAAGAAGAAAATACCTCAATGTAAAAATAAATGGGCAGACCGTAAAATTATTACTCTACTCAGGAAGTGATATCTCGGTGATAAACTAGCAAACATGAAGAAAAATCGTTTACCCTCCGTTGACTAACACAGACAAAATTGCCAGGGGAGTGTCAGGAAAAAGACTTAAGTTTAGAGGTGAATTAAAATGTAACATTTCGTTCATGGGGAAAAATTCACAAATCGAAAGTGTATGTGCTCCCTGGTTCAGTAAACCTCTTTGGCTCAGACTGGATCGTATTGTTTAACTTGTGAATTACCGGCAAATTCTTTCTGTAACAAAGTGAACATCATAGAGAACTATAAGACGAAGCAAACAGAAAGATTTATTACGGAGTTGAAAAGTGAATTCCCTCGTGTTTTTTTTTTCAAAATGACTAGGTCTGTGCACAAAAACAGAAGTCAATTTCGAATTGAAAGAAAATGTTAAACCAATCTTTAAACCAAAGAGAAAAGTACCATTTTCGGCACTAGACACAATAAATGAGGAATTAGAAAGGTTGGAAAAAATTGGCGTAATTTCAAAAGTCGATTACTCGGATTGGGCGTCTCCAACTGTATTTATAAAAAAGAAAAACCGAAAAATCAGAGTGTGTGCTGACTTTTCGACAGGCTTAAATGACAGTTTGAAAGACCATGCGTACCCTCTACCGTCTACGGAGGATATATTCACTAAATTAAACGGAGGTAGAGTGTTTTCAAAGTTGGACTTGTCGGAGGCTTACCTTCAGGTTAAAGTCAGTGAAGAATGTTCGAAGTACCTGACAATAAATACGTATAAAGGGATTTTTAAACTAAATCGTCTCCCTTTTGGATTGAAGATAGCTCCAAGCCTATTCCAGCAAATAATGGACACAATGTTGACTGGTATGGAGTATGCAATCGCATACTTAGATGATATTTTGATTAAAAGTGAAAACGAGGCCCAACACAAAACGTATATTAGAGCAGTATTTCAGAGAATTGAGGAATACGGGTTCAAGCTGAGTGCTGAAAAATGTGAGTTCTTCTTAAAGAAGATAAAATATTTAGGGGAGATCATTGACAGTAATGAAGAAAACCGGATCCAGAAAGGGCTGAGGCTATAAAAAATATGCCAGCACCTGATAATGTGGCTAAACTCCAGGCGTCCTTGGGATTAGTAAGTTACTATAGTATTTATATCCCAAAAATGTATGATATGAGAGCTCCTTTAAATAATTTGGTGAAAAAGGGCACAAAGTGGATATGGTCGAAAGAAGGAGAACAGGCTTTTAAAAAAATAAAAAGCTGTCTATTAGCAGACCTAACGTTAGCGACCCCAAGAGGAAAATCATTGTAGCGGCAGATGCCAGTAATGAGGGACTAGGTGCGGTATTGCTTCATAAATTTGAGGACGGATCTACGAAGCCAATAGCAAATGCCCCGAGAACGTTACTGCCCGCGGAATGAAGTTACAGACAAATCGAAAAAGAGAGTTTAGCAATAATCTACGCCGTAAAAAAAATTTCACAAGTTTCTATACGGAAGAGAATTTACTCTGCAAACAGACCACAAACCGCTGTTAACAATTTTTGGTTTAAAAATAAGGTATACCAACTCACAAGGCAAATCGACTACAGCGTTGGGGTATAATTCTATTGAATTATAATTTCAAAATGGAATATGTGCCTTCAAAGAAGCTAGGTCACGCCGATGGGTTGTCGAGGCTAACACCTAAATATACGGAACCACTGGAAGAAACAGTAATAGCGGCGCTAAGAGACGAAAGTGAATTATCGGGTCTGTTATGCAACACTATTAGAGAACTACCGGTTACGCTAGAAGATGTGAAAAAAGCAGCGGAGAACGATGATTTCATTAAAAAAATGAAAAAAGCAAGTCTGGTTGAACGAGAGAACTAAAAAAGGAATGAGTGTGTCACCTTTTTCAATTTGTGATCAGGTATTACTATACGCATATAGAGTTGTAATGCCAATTACTTTACAAAAGAAAATTCTGAAAGAATTCCACACTGGCAATCCAGGGATTTCGAGAATGAAATCTCTAATGAGAGGCTATACATATTGGCCAAGGATGGACCAGGGCATAGAAAATTTGGTGAAACAGTGCAGAGGATGTCAACTGGCAGCAAGGGATCCACCGGTAAAGATTCAACTATGGCCAAAGACAGATATCCCATGGACTCGGTTGCATATCGACTATGCAGGGCCCATAAATGGATCTTCTTACCTGATTATTGTAGACAGTTTCACTAAGTGGCCAGAAATTGTTAAGTGCAGACATCCGACTGCAACAAATACAATAAACGCACTTAATGAAATTTTTAGTCGCTTTCGACTCCCTAAAACTTTAGTCAGCGACAACGGAACGCAGTTTACGAGAAGAGAATTCAAAGAATTCTGTACATCATTGTCCATTGATCACGTGACAACGCCAGTATATCATCCAAGATCGAATAGACAGGCAGAAAAATTCGTAGACACCTTTAAACGAGCGTTGAAGAAAAGTCAAGGCGTGGACACGAATGAAAGTAGTATTCATAAATTTTTGGCAGTATATAGAATCACGCCAAACCCGAATACGACTTCAGGGTTATCGCCAGCAGAGTTAATGTTTGCGCGAAAAATACGCTCTGTGTTCGACAGGCTGTTGCCTAGTCCGGCGAAGAAAACTGCTAAAAATGAAAACCAGATGATTAAAGCGTATAAGCCAGGTGTCAAAGTTTTTTTTTTTTTCAAGAACTTTAGGGCTGGAAAAATGTATTGGGAAGAAGGAATGATAACCAAAAGAATTGGACATGTCAAATATGACATAAAGGGGGAAAATTTCGGTGCAAAAGACATTGGAATCAATTGAGACCCAGACACACTAAGGAGGTCACGGAAAATACCGAAGAGATTCCAATGGAAGTCCTGTATGACGCATTTGAAATTCCCGTTCCAGTAAGTCAACATTCGCCAATGGAGGTATCCCCGACCTCAAGGCCAGAGGTACCAGTGTGTCAAACGCCACCACTGCAAGGAGGATTGAGGCGAAAAAGACTTAAGAAAAAAGTTAATCGATTAAGTCCAGACCCTAAAAAGAAAAAATACTGAAGCTAAATTTCACGGGAAAATTTAGCTCAAGGGGAGGTGATGTAATGAATATGCATGCACCTGGGTTCCCCCTCGCAATAATATGATTGGCTGGTGTCAGCCATAAATACCGACTGATGTGGGGGTATTGGAAGACGCCCATTGGACTGCGCCATTGGCTATTCTATTTTTTACACCTATTGACTACGCCTATTGCCTAAGCATATTGTCTACGACTACGACAAGTACCAGTCAATTACTCCTACCTGCTAGATTGTCCTACTTGGAATTACAGTAGTCAAAACCACTTAGCGACTTCGAACAAATATACCCCTTTCCGGGACATATCATGTTGATACGATCTAACTCACAAACCAGCAATAGCTTGATAGAACACAACACTACAGAATCAGAAAGAGTTAAACTGATTATTGTGATTCTTGACAAATAAATTCTGTTATTGTTTCTATAAATAAGCATCAGATGTAATTAACCCCTCTGCTCCTGAAGACATTTTGATAGCTTCACCTAAGACTTCCTCAGCTTAAGAGCTTAAATACAACGTCAGTGGGGAAAATTGACTAATGCAGTTAGATACTCTGGAGGCTAGAGAAAGGCTCAGTAGACCCAGCATAGAGATAAATACCATCTGTTCACTTCTGTGTAAGGAAAAAATGGACACTTGTAAAACATGTGCCACTATGAGTCAGGACACTCATACACCTCAACCAGTCGAATACAGACAGTGTTAAAGTTCCCAAATTTCAATACAAGATAAGAAAAATACAGCCAACTGGATTAAAGCACATTAGGTTTCTTGGCAGTTATGAGTTCAATCCCTGGATCTGTTAGTGCTGAAAAGTCACAAACTATTTTTTCAAATGGAAGAAATGAATAAATAAGACTAATGAGCATTAACTTATATGTGTGTGTGTGTATGTATGCATATATATGTGTGTGTTCGTGTATATATGTGTGTCTATATATATGCGCATATATGTATATATGTGTGTATGTATATGTATATATATGCGTATATATGTGTGTGTATATATATGCGCATATATGTGTGTATGTATATATATGCGTATATATGTGTGTGTGTATATATATATGCGCATATATGTGTATATGTATATATATGCGTATATATATGTATGTGTATATATATGCGCATATATGTATATATATGTGTATGTATATGTATATATATATATGTATGTGTGTGTGTTTGTATGTATCTTACAATGAATCATTCATACAAAAAGTAGATTAGTAAAGTTAATGATATAAAATGGCGAAATCTCTTCGCAAACAAAATTTTAAAGTTGCATTAATCTACGAACCACTCGATGAATGTTATGATCCTTGTTTTTAATAACTACAAGCTGTATAAGGTCTTTTTTAATCTGCTAGTACTTTCAACTGTACATTCAGTCATCCTCAGTCATGGAAATTATTTTGTTTTTAGTAAAATCCAGGTAGCATCAGAGACGAAAAATTAAATGCGAATCGAAATGTCTTTTTTAGAAATGTGTTATTGTATGTATATATATATGTGTGTGTGTGTGTGTATGTATGTGTATATATGTATGTGTGTGTATATATATATATATACATATATATATAGTCATCCACAGACAGACTGTTTCGCTTTATTACAGCTCTTCAGTGTGGCTAGACGTCCGATTCCTTCAAGCCAGGATCAAAACTCGACTGATTTGGCATCAGTCAGTGATCCTACCCATAATTCGTTGGCGCACAGCAGAAAGAAAGGGAAATTTTAGCGTTTTTCTTTACGAAATGTGCTAGTGGCTAAGAAAACTCAATTTTTACTTGAAGAGTAATGCATTCATAGCAGTAGCCACTGTTTTTATTATATTTACCCCTTTTCCCTAGAGAGCTCTATCGAAGGGTTTCCGAGAGCATATATATAGACATCCACAGACAGACTGTTTCACTATATCATAGCTCTTCAGTGTGGCTAGACATCCGATTGCTTCAAGCCGAGATCTAAACTCGACTGATTTGTCATCAGTCAGAAATGTGTGACAAATTGGAAAAAGTTTTTATGATGCATTTCATCTGTTAGGACTTCATTAGATGCAACATCATAAAAACCTTTTTCCAATTTGTCATACATCGTTTTTTGTCAAAACTGTTTTTCGTACATAAAATTTTATATATTTGATGTGGACCCGAAGTAGGGGCCACGGAAGGAAAACACGGAACACGGGTTAGAGGTAAGAAATATATATTAAACAGAAAAGTTACAAAGAATAGTGTAAGCAGAGCTTACTATCCAGTGGTGTCCGATATTGGTATCGTACGCGGCTGCGCATTACTGGTGCTACTCCTCCCATGATTCACATAATAATATAGTACTGGGAGAGTCCATGATGTAGGGAAGTATCGGCCTCACAACAATATTGTTATCCTATATGTGTGTGTGTGTGTGTTTAAGCGTGTGTAAATGAAGAAAGTAACAATGTTCAAACCCTGCTCTACAAATTTAAATAAATGTTATTATTGTGTATTTGCTTTCAAACTGATAGAAACGAATTATGAAGAACCTTTGCAAAACAAATTCACACAAAAATTTACAATCAAATCAATGTAGTATAATAGAAGAAACAAAATGTGTCTACATAAGGAGAGTGCCATATATTTACATTGTTTTATGAATACATGTAATTTTCTAGTAGGCAAGAGTAAGCAGTCTGAATGATAGCTGTATTATACTACTACTTAAATATTGTTTACAAGCTCTGTAAGTTTCAAGTTTGCTTAATTTGCTTTAAAATTGCTAGACTTTGTAAGTAGTTCCTCGAATAAAATATGTGAAATTTTAAATAACAAATTATAGAAAAGGTTTTGAGAATCCAGCTTGTCCACAATGAACAACAGACTCCAGTCAAAGATTTACGGAAAAAATAAAAACTGAATAGTAACTTAACATCATGAATTTATAAAAAAAAAAAATGATAGGATCGAGAAATCTAAAAGTTGGATTTTACTAAACTTAGAAGTTTATTAGTTAATAAATATTTTGCCAATTTTTAAATATCTATTTTAAGGAGGAAAATATAATTTTCTGGGTGATCCTACAAATTTCATAGCAGACAATAAACATGGCCATTTGGTTTGAGGTGTACATATAGCATGTAGGTAATCAGCACAGAAAGTGGAATTGGTATGCTAAATTCAACTTTCTGGTCGAGTTCATTACATTCAATTTGGCAAAATTCCTTTGGAAAAGATATAAATTCATTTCTCCTTCCTAAGCAGTTATCGGTTAAATAGGCAGACTGCCTTGATGGCAACTGGCGTAGGAGAAAAATAACTGATTTGGTCTGAAGCTGGCATTTCCACTCCCATAAAGAGCCTACTTCTTCTGGAACCCACTATAACAACACTAGGTACGGGTTAAATAACCAGGCAGTCTGGGATTTCTAGCCTTGGTTGGCAACTGGCGTAGGAGAAAGATAACTGTTTTGGTCTGAAGCTGGCATTTCCACTCCCATAATATGCTTGTTACAGCAAAACAACAAAAAATACAGTATCTACAGTTTTTGCATATATGTGTGTGACATTTTTACACTTAACAGAGATTGGCAAATCGTTCGTCTTTACATATTGAACTCTTCTTGCTATGTAGAAATGACACATATTCATGCAAGAAATAAGATTAAAGGAACTCTTAAGTTGTGAATCACGCGGTCGATGGAATTTGAAAGATCAATATGCATATAAAAGATTAGTTTTTGTTTTATAAGCGTTGGTTGGAATATTTACCAATTTTTACAGACTTTATGTCCAGAAAAGAAAATACTTATGAAGAAAAAATAGACAAAAAAGCTTACGAGCAATACGTTGTCACTTCTCTTTAATGAAACTTGAAGCACGAAGAGAAAGATTTTAAAGTCGGAATTTTCGGAAACGCCTGTGTCCTTTTTCAGTGAGACGAGAAATAAAATATGTAGTGGGAGGTTTTGTTCTTTTTTAATATTATATATAGAGAAAATAATTAGTATGAATTCCGCAAATGAAGAAATATTCTATAAACACTAATTTTTACAACCAAGTTCTAAAATATAGTACTACACCCTAACATCAATTATATAAAAAATAATAGTACAAACCAGAGAAAAAAAAGAAAAATCATTTGGTACACCCCCTCGTTCAACCAAATGGTTAGCAATAAGCTAGGACAGAAATTCCTAGCTTTAATCGAAAAACACTTTCCTACTAACAGTAAACTTAGCAAGATCTTTAATAAAAACACCCTAAAATTAAGTTATAGTTGTACTGAAAATCTAGAACAGATTATAAAAAACATAATAATAAAATCCGGAAAAAGTATACATGCCAAAATCAAATAAATAAATATCCTATATTAAAATTAGACAAAAACAATGAAAAATTATGTGATTGTAGAAACCCTGAAAATTGCCCTCTGAACAATAAATGCCGCATAGAATCTGTGGTATACCAATGCACAATCTCATCCATTGAGAATCCAAATATTGAAAATATATCTATATGATCCACAAAAAATGAATTTAAAATAAGGTGGAGATTACATAAAAGCTCCTTCAATAATATTAGAAACAAATCAGACATTTCTATCTAAATATTTTTGGCATTTAAAAGAAACAAATAAAACACCAAAAGTAAAATGGGAAATAATGAATAGAACAAGAACTTGTAAAACTTGGGATGAGCCATGCCCTTTATGCCTACATGAAAAACTACACATTATTAAGTTTCTAAAAAACGAAAATTTAGCGTCTGAAATATGCATTGGCTAGTCGCATTGGCTAAACAGGTATCCTCGAATACGAGTGGCCAGCTATACATATATATTTATAGAAGCAATTAAAAGCTTTTCTAATTAAATAAAGTCATAGTTTTATTGCATTTTTTTCTTTTACGATTCGGAGCAGATTTTCGGTAAATGATTAACTGTTTGAAAACAAAAAAATTATGATTTACATTCTCCAACGAGTCCTGCTTTTAGTTTTAACAAATATAAAAAATATTTGGATCAAAATTTATTTTCTCCAAATTTCATAAAATTAAGTAAGTGTAACAGCTGTAAAAAAAAAAAAGAAATATTTTTACAAAGATTTTTTAAAACAATATTTAAAAAAATAATTCCATTCATTTGTGAATAAGTCGTGAAAATTTCATTAAAATCCGACAATTATTTGATTTTTTTTTCAAAAATTCTAAATCAATGGTTTTTTCACCGCAAGAAAAGACGCTAAATTTTCCATAATAATCTTTTCTTTGGCCCGCCACCGACGAAAAAAAAAAAGATGATTTATAACCAAAATTTCGAACGTGCTAGAAATGATTAAAAAAATTAATAAAATAATACTTTGGTCTTTCCTCTTAATAATATCATAAACATTTTGACAATAAAACTTTATTTTCGTCTAGTTTGGGGCCCTTTTTCATCATGCTATACTCTTTTTTAGCGAAAACGTGGAGGTACCTGTCCATGCTGTCAGAAATATTTTCAAATTCAATAAATTTTGAATTTAGAAAAGACTTCTGCCTTAATATATATATATATATATATATACGATTACTAGTAGGATATACATTCTTATACCTGCTGTCATAAATGACGGCATTTGTGCAATTAATATCTTAATACGTATTATTTAAAAAATTTACCCGAGTCTGAAAATATGTTATTCAAATTCTTTCGTTGCTTCTGCAACAGTCCGTCGTTGCAAGGGAAATAACTCTATAATGCAAACAAAAATACAAACACAAGTGATGATGGTAATTGTAAAAATAACGGTCTCCATATTGGAAAACATTCGGCATTCTATGGCCGAGTATTGTTACTGTCGGTTGAAATTTGCAGGATTTTTTAATTTTTTTATCACCTCCTTTTTTCTTTCCTTTTATTTAAAAAACAAAAAAACAAACATGATTTTAAGAAAAATAGTCTTAAAAACAATTATCGCTCTTAGAAAGATTTTAGTTTGATTAACAGTACTAGCTTAAAAGTCGCACTCCTAATAGCTGGCCACTCATATTCGTCTACGAGGGCGGCTAGTCAATCCTTATTGGAGACGCCTGCTCTTGTTGTTTACACTGCAACTATACTGGGAGTAAGCGCGTTATCTAGCGTGATCAATAATGTGAACAAGGCCAGCACGCTCAAGCCCTCAGTCACGATGACTTACAACTTTGTGCTAGCACAGATATCGACGGCCCCCAAGGGTTCCGTCTACCCAATTGTATCACAAGGCTTGGGTCAACAGCTTTCTGTCAAAGGCTTTGGAAACAGCTATCTGGATAGTCGACCATGGTGAGATACGAACCCGGGTATCATGGTCAAAATGCCAACGTTCTAACCACTATATATATATATATATATATATATATATATATATATATATATATATATATATATATATATATATATATATATATATATTTGAATTGGACATAGTCCGACAATTTATTTAAAGACATTTATGATATGTTTAACGTTCTTTTTATAGATACAAGTATATTTATTATAAAACAGAGCATTTGCTTAAATACTTGTATCTATAAAAAGAACGTTAAACATATCATAAATGTCTTTATACATATATATATATATATATATATATATATATATATATATATATATATATATATATATATATATATATATATTTGGGTACGTGTCCGAGTGATTAAAACGTTCGCTTGCTGACCATGATACCTTGGTTCGAATATATATATATATATATATATATATATATATATATATGAAGAATGTATAAACATAAAAATATCTTTATATATATATATATATATATATATATATATATATATATATATATATATATATATGTGTTGTTCGATAAAAGTGACTCACTTGATTTTTCTTACTAAATGTTCTCTTCTCCGATTAAACGAAAGTTGAGCTAAATTCAAAGGATAAGCGATCTAAAATCCGAAGAAGAAGCTTTGAAAGCTCTTTGAATTTAGCAGTAAGTACTGTCAAGCATCCGTTCAGTATAATGTTCTGGGGATACTTTTCTTTTCATGGAACTGGTTTCTTAAAACCTATTGAAAAGACCCTGAGGAGCGAGCAGTACAAGAGAATTTTAGAGTTTTGTCTGCTCCCTTCTGCTGAAAGGGTGCAAATCGACCCCACCAAACTTATTTTTATGCAGGATAATGCTCCCTGTCACAAATAAAAATTGATGAAGGAATACTTTGATGAGAAGCAGGTGAGTGTTATGACATGGCTGCCCCAATCTCCTGACCTCAACCCCATAGAAAACTTATGTAGCATTATAAAGTACAGGCTCTCGAGAAAGCAGTTGAGCAACAAAGAGGATTTGATTGTGAATTTCATATCCGAATGGAATTCAATACTTGGAGATGAGATTTACCAGAACCTAATCAAGTCAGTGCCAAAAAGAGTTGAAAAAGTTATTCAAAATAAAGGAAGGCCCATAGATTATAAAATATTTCGAACTATATTACCTGTTATAAATAAATTATACCTCTATTATTCTTTATTTAAAGCTGTTCGGTTATGTTTCTATTGATTACTCGTTGCAGGAAATAAGTGAGTCACTTTTTTTTTTCACAGATTTTTTCCATAAATCTCATTAATATCCAAAATTATAATTATCAATAGAATACCTTAGGGTGAGTAAACTTTTTTACTAGGTGGTTGGGAACGGGTCTTTATATTAGTAAGATTAAAAATTAGTTTGACCCCAAAAACAATAGGCGAACAAAAATTTTAGGCAAAAAAAAATCAGGTGAGTCACTTTTATCGAATAACACTGTATATACATATATATGTGAAACGCTTTAAAAAAAAATTTCTTCATTAATAATCGGTAAGTTTGACTATTACGAATTATCTGATACTTAGGAATTTGAAATAATGATGAAATTATATATATATATATATATATATATATATATATATATATATATATATATATATATATATATATATATATATACCCTTTATTCTACATTCAACATCATTACTTGATAAGACACCGGAGGTGTTGAAACAAAATGGCTATTTTTGTAGTGATTTTATAACATATTTATGTTATAATTTTTAAATAAACAATTATATATATATATATATATATATATATATATATATATATATATATATATATAACTGTTTCTTAATTTAAATGTTCTGAAGTTTCTAACAAAACATAAGTTATGAACTAATGAAATTTAAAGTTAGAATTAGCGTTCTTCTGTTCGGAATGATTATAAATATGGAACCTGATAATAGGTTCAATAGATTTACCAAACATCTGGTTCTGGTGAGCGTTTCGACGCGAAACTATTCAGCCGGCTTACCAGATAAATCACTTGAACATTTTTTGATTTCTTAAATATTATAACTGTAGTTATATACGTATATGTAAATATAAAAGTGAACATTGAAGTCAACACCCAGCGGCGTCAGTCTCTTTCATGATTAAACGCAATTGTCATGCCATGTGCCTTGTATTTTTGCTCGACTATTTATATATGCTGGACAGTGGTGTATTATGGGTAGGTTTATTGTATTGTAATAATTATTTGAGTGGACGGTAAAGGTTATATTTCGAATTATTCTAGGGATATTGAGGGCAAATAACTGTGGATCCGGATGCAGTTTTGTGGCTATTTTATAGCGTTGTTTCGTTGAAAATGGTTTCACTGGAAGAATTGTCAGGTAACCTATCAAAAAATAAATTAAATAAATAAGAAACTACGAATGCACACATAAACACAAGTAAACGTAATAATAACAACAAACAAATAATAAAGTAATCAATAATAAATATTGTGTAAAGAATTAACAAACAACATTTATTTATTAGATTGTTTATTTACAAGAATAATTTTATATTTACAACATTCTAAAGACTAATACAAGTGTATTAAAACTAATGCAATGCAATATTTATCATTTACCAATTGATAAATAATAAAAAATAAATATGGAACAATATTTTATTCATAAATTTATAAACATTTACTAAATTATTAAAATATATGAGCCAACTATTAATCCTTATTATTTACCATTTTATAAAGTTCGAATTCATTGTCAATTAGCCGATGTTTTGCCAACCATTCCAATAAACAATCTAATAAATAAATAATATTTATTATTTTTGTTGTCAATTTTTAAGAACAAAAAAATGTATAAATTCACTTTCATATGTTTAGGTTTTATTACACTTCTAATTATCGCTTTTTAAAACAATAAACATTTCCGAGCAGTGAAGGTAGTTGAAATAATAGCGGTGTCAAAAGAAAAGCCGTTTTCTCCGACACGAATTTCCATGTTTGCCAAATAATCTGTTAGTATCACCTCAAAACAATGCGAAGAAAATAGCAATAATCACCTTTTCAGAACAATCAGTCTTTTTTGACGAGGCAGATTTTTCCCCGCGGTAGGTTGCTATTTCTTTTTTCTAGCCCTGCTATTTACCCATAGCTGGGGGAGAAGAAGAGGATTCATACCTTTCCCAAGGGTATTAGCACGTAATTGAACGTAATGGATTCGACTGGAATCCGTCTACTAGGGCGGCTAGTTCCTCCCTGTTGCAGATACCTGCTCAGGCACATTTCTGTTTGTGCACCACCCACAGAGCCCACGTGTGGTTTATACTATAACTATGCAGAGCGGACCTTAGTTACAGTTACTGGGAGAGAGCGAGTTATCTAGCGTGATCAACAGTCTGAACGAGACCAACACGCTCAAACCCTCTGTCACGATGTGCTAGCACAACCATCGACGGCTCCCAAAGAGTTCCATCTACCCAAATTCATTCACAAGGCTTGGGTCACCCCGTGGTATGGTTCTCAGGTACTTTTCAAAGGTTCCGCATGCGGAGATCTCCTCCTCCAGACTGATAACATGAAAAAGTCAGCCTTCCTGACTAATCGGCCATTGTGAGGATTCGAAGACTAGTCCCATGATCAGAAAGCGAACGTTCTAACCACTACGTCACGTGTCCATATATATATATATATATATTTATATATATATATATATAGCATAATGAGAAGCCACGTATACTTTCTTGATATGTATATAATATGGATAAAACAACTCAAAAGTTGAAAATTAAAAGAAAAAAATTGGGTGTTTTTTTGTGAAAGTATTTATTTATATGTTTTTATATACAGTGTAACCCGGATATATATATATCCCAATATCACATGCCCTTTACATATTTTAGGTTAAATATTGATTACCAACCTTTAACAATTTTAACGTTTATTAATAATTAACGAGTTACTCGGCGTTCCTTTTTTAAACTTTAAGCTTGGGTCTTTTGTTTTTCCTTTTCCATTAGCCCTCTACCTACACTCTATATTTTGTATTTACATCCCAATAATATATTAAGTTTATATTAACTTTGAGCTTTGAATCTGCGTTTAATTTAACGTTCCTCCCATGAGACTCAGTATTTTTTTTTAAAGTTGGTAGAACCACAAAACTTGTTCTTGGGACGTAGGTATATGTATATTTACTTCTTGGCTCTGTCAAACCACGTTGGTCATTGTTTTGTTTACACCTTATATTAAATTAAATAAATAATTATCCGTTTACCTGTGTATGAACCCGAACGCACGTATAATATCTTATTATTTGGCTTATATCTATCTATCTATATATATATATATATATATAT
This sequence comes from Acanthosepion esculentum, assembly GCA_964036315.1. Taxonomy (NCBI): domain Eukaryota; kingdom Metazoa; phylum Mollusca; class Cephalopoda; order Sepiida; family Sepiidae; genus Acanthosepion; species Acanthosepion esculentum. The sequence continues at coordinate 63,729,653 of OZ038508.1, read as the reverse complement.
GGTGGACTCACCCATCGTATTCGACGTATGAGGGAACCGACAGCCAGACACCAGCGCATCTGATTTGATTATAGTGGTGAAGGTTTTGTGCAGAAACAACCACATTTTTGAAGGGCCGAAATACAGAGACCTGGTGCACAAGGTCCCCAAACGACCCTCCGCAGGTTTTGAATTCAGTTGTCCTTCTCCTAGTTGCCATCCAAGGCTATAGAATCCAAAGCTATAGAACCCATCCTGGAGGGAGAAGAAGAGGATTAATACCTTTTCTAAGGGTATTAGCTACGTAGTGAATGCAATGGATTCGACCGGAATTCGAACTCGGATCTCCGATTCCTCAGTCCGAGACGTTATCCACTACTCCACCGTGCTTCCATCCACCATTCCTATCTAAAAGTTCAGACTCTTTCAGCAATAATCGTTTAGCATCAGAAGTTGGACCAACAATTAGCATTTTTTCCGTGACTAATTTAGAAAATAATGTACTCAATACCCCAAAACCCCCTGCATTTGCTTAAGATATGTGGATGACATTCTCATTTTTGTCAAAGACATAGATGAAATACACGAACTACAAGAAAACTTTCAAAAAACTCTCTACTTAAGTTCACATACGAACTTAACAAGGACAAAAATCCCGTTTCTCGATGAATTCATAGACAGTAGGAATAGTAATACATTTAGTACCTGTCCTTATAAAAAAAAACAACTAGTATAAACACATGCACACTAAACTATAAAAGTGAATGTCCTAACTATTACAAAATAGCTATTATACGAAACTTAATAAACCGAGCAAAATCAAATTCTTCAAAAATTATTTTCTACACTGAATTAAAAAAATATTAACAAACCCTCATTAATAATGACTTCCTTAGTTACATTGTTCATTAACAAATGAAACAAGCTACTAGGTATCATCAAATAACTCTAAACATATTAAATTACATACATATATATATATATATATATATATATATATATATATATATATATCGTAATCAAATGCATACCGACAATAAACAAGAGGAAAACATTCTAAAAAAGAACTCATAAACACTAATGTATCTCCCACTGATCCAAGTAAAAAAATAAAATTAACTATATACTATACTAAATTTAACAAAACCAACCTAGTTGTGCAAAACAATTCTTCTTTGTCAACTAGCATCTTAAAAAAGGCCAACATTGTATATCAATTTAAATGTCCTTTAGGAGATTGTATCTCTGATAAAAATGTCAATACGTACGTTGGCTTTACTACGACAGTGCTAACAAAAAGACGTACATGTATATATGCATGTATGTATATATACACATATATATATGCATATATTTATGTATTGGGAAATAAAAGTGATTCTCACTATCACAGTGGATTTCTTGCCTTATTCAATTGTAATTTACGGAAAAATATTCGTAAATATGAAAGGATTATGATAAAAATAAGCAGATATAATGTTTGTAATTTATTCAGACATGCCGAAAAGAGAATTTGCTGCCTAAACACACACACACACACACACACGCACACACACACACACACACACACACACACACACATATATATATATATATATATATATATATATATATATATATATATGCATATTTTCGCTTGGTTTGTTTTACGGCATATCAACCTCAATGGGTTTTGATGCCGACAAGGTTTTTATTGCTGGTAATTATTTTTCAAAAATGTATTGCTGGTATTAAAACCTATTTCTACACTTTTATAGTGTTTTGACCCCAGTTTGGGGGTTAACTATTTGCCCAATTCTGGGAACATAACAGATGTTACCACCCCGGGTCAGGGTGGACCTGGGGACACCAGCAATTAAGAAGTGGTTCCACGCGCCTCAAAACCTCAGAGGCCTTACTCTTGGATGTAATTTTTTCGTCTTACCCATATATGTATATATATGCATATGTATATAGTCAGCGTTGTGCAAAAGTTAACCCCTAAGATAATATTAAAGTACTTGACTCTTTTTTCCAGATAATCAATAAATCTTAATTAAACTATATATTCATTAAGAAAAACTTTTATTAAATGAATTAACCACTTTCAAAGATTTTTATCAAACTAGAATAAAAATATTAATTAAAAATCAAAAATTAAGATGTCCGAGGATCAACTTCTCGAGAGTTCCTCTTTGCGACTACTCGGTCTCACATTGACTGCCGACCTGAGATGGAACAAATACATTGAGTCAATAGCTTCGTCGACCGCAAGGCAAGTTGGCTCCCTGTGCCGCGCCAGGAAATATTTCTCGCCTGAGTCGATCCTTCAAATCTACAAATCAACCATTCGCCCTTGCATGGAGTATTGCTGCCATATATGGTCCGGTGCCCCTTCTGTTTGTCTCAAGGTTCTTGATGAGATCCAGAAACGGATATGCAATGTAATTGGTCCTGATCTGGCATCTCATCTGCAGTCGCTCTCTCACAGATGTGCCGTCGCCTCCCGCTGTCTTTTTTTTACAAATACTTTCACGGTAACTGCTCCGATGAGCTGCTTTCGCTGGTTCCCAGACTTCATGAATTTAAGCGTTCTACTAGGTTGCCATCTCGCTCACACCCTTTCACTGTCGAAACTGTTAAATGTAGCCGTCTCTTCTACTCCAATAGCTTCATGTCTCGCACCTCTCGCCTGTGGAACTCCCTCTCCTTTTCCTGTTTCCCTGATAGCTATAATCTCCAACTATTCAAATGTAATGTCAATCGACGTCTCCAGATGCGTCGATCTATCCCCTATCCTTCTCTTCATCTTTTCCTCTATCACTCCTATTTGCTCTAGCTCCAACTCTTGCGTGCTAGTGGCTTCCCGCCTTGCTTGGGGTGAAACGCTTAAAAAGAAATGTCCACCTCTATTTTGTAATTTGCATGCTGGGTTCAACATTTTGATAACAACCATGCATTCTGTCTTCTTGCCATTGATGTTTAATCATTTCTTCTCGCTTTCCTTCATTACCTTCTGTTGGAGTTTTTTGTAGTTTTCTTTCTGTGTCTGCTATCAACCCTTTGTCATTTGCATATCTTATGTTATATTAAATAGTTTAGTACTCTTTTCCGTGTTTCTGGTGAAAGTTTCCTATTACTTAGTACTCTGCTTAGCTTTTGGAATGCAACTTTGGTTATCCCGATACGCCTTCGGATCTCAGTATCGTTCTTTCCGACCTCTGTTAAAGCACTTCCCAGATATTTAAATTTCCGCTCTTGTTTGATTTTGGTATCTCCGATTGGCAATTCACACTTTGGGCTCATCCTTTTTCTAGCAGCCATGCATTCTGTCTTCTTACATGTTTAGTCCTTTCTTCTCGCTTTCCTTCTTTAACTTCTGTGAAGATTTTGTAGATTCTTTCGGTATTATGTTACCTGATCTTATAAGTAAAGCAGTGTTGACTTCCTACCGTTTCTCTATTGAGTGTGTGGTTTGCGGGTGTTTTTTTTTTCATGACTAACATTATTTTATTTGGTTTCTTGTAAATAGTTTTGTTTTCATATTGTAAATACTCACTGTAGCTAGTTTTTAAATTGTTGTTTTATTCCCCTCCCTTCACAAACGATGAATTGTACATATGGGGACTACTTAGGATTTTTATAGAGACAAGGAGGTATTATGGTGAATGTAATAAGAAAGGTAATTAAGAATGTGTTGTTTTGGTGTTAGAAATATTGTTGCATGTTTGGGTCAGTGTTTGTGGCTGGCTAAGTTTAAAGTTAAGACCGCCCTTTTCCCCAATATCCATTTTTGACCTTGTGCCACATTTTCTGTTTTAATACGGAAATAAATATCGCTTTATTGAGTGTGTACTGACTGTTCGGCAGCGGACAAGCAAGTCCTCGAGAGGATTATACATATTGCCCAGAAAATCATCAGCTCCTCCTCGGCCCTTTCTAATTCTCGTTGTCGCAAGCAGAGCAGAAAACATAAAAAAAAATACAGCACGTATCCCGGGTACCACTTATTTGAACTGTTACCGCCAGGACAACATTTTTAAATCTCGGACAAAACGCTTGGGAGACAGTTTTTTAAACTCTGTTTTTTTTTTTTGTGTAAAATGATCGCTGCCGCACGCATATTACTTCATTCGATGCTGTGCGTGTTTTGTTTTGCATTTTTGTTCCGTTCGTGTGCATGTGTGTTGGTGCACCTAGGCGCTGATGTTCAATTTAATTGTGCATTGCACAGTAATGAGAATACCGTATTTGACGGCATATAAGACGCACGGGTGTATAAGATGCACCTCAATTTCAGTAGGGAAAATCAAGAAAAGATTAGTAAAATTATTACTAAATGGTACAGCCTAGGCTATATTTATGAGGTATTATTTTGGTCAAACAAGCCATGATTACAATTAAATGAAAAATAATAGGAAAAATAGAACACGAGCCTATAAAAACTTTATTATATCCAAAGGTAAGAAAACAAAATATAAACCAAAGTAATTATTACAATTGAGCAAAATAGTACAATTACCATTAAAATTTTATTCATTTTCAAATCCATAAAATTCGTCGTCTTCGTTATCAAAACTCTGATACTCATTTTCAATACGACTATCATCGTCGTTAAATAATGCGCCATCTTCCGTTCCATTGAGAGCATTGCTAATGCCACACTTTCTAAAAGATTTCACAATTTCTGGTCTAATATTATCTCAAGCTTACTTCACCCATTCGCAGACCTGTGCAATGGTGGGTCTTTTTATTCTTCCTGTAAGTGTAAGGTCGTGATAAGGCATTGCCATCTACGTGTTCCATTTCTCCTTTATGTTTAATATGAGCTAATAGGAGTTGCCAGGTATAGCTAATTTCGGACGACTATCGCTAATTTTAAACCTACACATGGCAAATAAGACGCAGGAGAATTTTAAAAGATATTTTTAGTAAAAAAATGTGCGCATTATACGCCGTCAAATACGGTAAATTAATAAATAAACTAAAGACTAAACGTACAATAGAATTTACTTATAAAACAGTCAAATAACACATTATCTTTCATAATCATTATCATATTTTAATATCACGTTAAATTATGATAATGATCAAAAACTTTAACGTACTTGTAAAATATTTAATATTCGTACAAAATAATAAGAAAACGTACATATATATTGAATATATATTTGTACGTATTCTTATTATTCACTAGCAAATCTTAGGTACTCTACCAAACTAGATAATCATTTGTAAGGCGGGGAATTTTTAAAAAGGGCAAAGCCTTACAACACCCACAACAATATTTGCAACCTTTGCCAACAGGAAAAATTAGCAATTATGACATTTCCGGGTCCAAAGAACCTTTAAAACCGGAAATCCGAAGTCTTAAGTCTTTGCTTACATATTAGAAAATTTCTCTAAAGCACATATGAGGCTGGATAAAAAAGTAATGTACATTTCAATTAACCCCTACATTTACAATACACTTGCTTTTCTTCTTTTCTTCTTCTTCTTCTTCTTCTTCTTCTTCTTCTTCTTCTTCTTCTTCTTCTTCTTCTTCTTCTTCTTCTTCTTCTTCTATTAAACCCAACATTTCCAAAATTTCTCACAGTTAACAATAATACATTTCTAAAAAAACATATTTCGGAGTCCATCTTAACTTTCGTTTCCTGTTATTACCTGGATGTAAAGAAAGACATATCTATTTCCATACCTGAGGATGATTGTATGCACAATCGAAAGCTTGTAGTAAAAAAAAAGACCTTATACAACTGGAATTTATAAACAGGGATCATAACATTCATCAACGGGTTCGAGGTTAATGTATTTTATTAAAAATTGTTTGCGAGAGTCATTCTTGCCATTTATATCATTAACTTCACTATCTGCTTTTTGTATGAATGTTTCATGTAATGTAAATTGAACTGCATCACATACTTGATATTAAAATAACTGATCCGACGTGCAAATTTCTTATAATAACGGTGACATTCCTCTATTTATTGAACAATTTAGTTCATGCCACATTGACTGAAAAAAACCTACCTCTACGCAAGAATTCTCATATTACTATATTACTACATAAACGCACAATTTAAAATTAAAAAAAAAATTCAACCTCAGCGTTACGACCGCACGCTCCAAAATTTCTCACAATTAACAATAACACATTTCTAAAAAAACATATTTCGGAGTACATCTTAACTTTTGTTGTCCTGTTATTACCTGGATGTAAAAAAGACATATCTATTTCCATACCTGAGGATGATTGTATGCACAATCGAAAGCTTGTAGTAAAAAAAATACCTTATACAACTGGAATTTATAAACAGGGACCATAACATTCATCAACGGGTTCGAGGTTAATGTATTTTATTAAAAATTGTTTGCGAGTGTGATTCTTGCCATTTATATTAACTTCACTATCTGCATTTTGTGTGAATGATTCATGTAATATATATATATATATATATATATATATATATATATATATATATATATATATATATATATATATAGTCATACACATGTGTTTTCTGCGTTGCAGCAAGATTCTTTTGTAATTCGATTAGAGAACTCTCTTCCGGCTTCTTGCTTTCACCTCTGATCTACAAATTATTTTTTTTACCATATTTGGAAAAAAATCCCATCACTCAAGATACATGTATAAAAATCTACACGTTCAGTTAAAAAACAAAAACATCCTTGATAATGGCTAACAGAATAGCCGAAAGTGCTCGGATATATAGAACATTTGGACAATTTTTACACACTTTATGTCCAGAAAAGAAATTACATATACGAACACAAGAAAAATGAAATAAAAAGCCTAATGGCAGTACCTTGTCAGTTGTCTTTTATGAAACTTGTATAAAAGAGGGATTGCTACCCAAGTACACATACAAATAGGAGTGTGATCCAGAAAACAATAGATAACGATTAAAATTGCATTTAAATTTGAGAAGATTAAATTTGGCTGGAAAGCATGGAGCCAGAAAAGAGTTCCACTAAGTATAAGAAAAAAAAACTGTTAGCTTAGAACATACGGTTACATCTAGCCAATTCAACTGTAAATTGATGAGACCTTGTTGAAAATCTAGTGCTGGGCTTAAATTGATACAGTTTAGGTACCATAGCGAAGAGTTGATCCGAACAATTACCATGAAATGATTTATAGAAAAAGCACAGGGAAACTACGTCATGGTGGTGGGGAATTGACTGGAGCCGAGATGCCAGGTCAAGACCAATAACAATGCTGATTCATCTTTGTATTTTATCAAGAATCTCTAAATATATAGCAGGTACACTGAACCATGTGTCAGCAATATTCTAAGCATGGGCGAATATGATATACAAGATAGATTCTGGAGAGAAAAATCGTCACGCACGACACAGTGAAGCAACTTTCTTAGCAGCTGACCTAACAATGCATACAATATAGCATCTTCACTTCGTGTCAGCCCTTTGTTTGAGTTTCGAACCGAACCCAGAATAGTCAATCTGTATGTTAGCGTTTCTGAAGATTGGTTCGATTATGTTTGTGTAGACGTTCTTTCCATACTTATTTCTTGAAATGGGCTTACATATAACATTCACCATTGCTAGGTCAATCAGTAAAATCACTGACAATCTGTTCCATGTCATCCGCCGTTGTGGGAGTAACAATAAAGACTAGGACAACAGTCCGAACAATGGAAATAGTTTAAATAGTTACAATACCTCATCTCAGAAATATAGACAGATGTTGAAGGTGAATATAGCAATAAAGATGAGGACAACAGTCCGAACAATGTAAATAGTGTAAATAGCTACAATACCTCATCTCAGAAATAGAGACAGATGTTGAAGGTGAATATGGCAATAAAGATGAGGACAACAGTCTGAACAATGGAAATAGTGAAAATAGCTACAATACCTCATCTCAGAAATAGAGACAGATGTTGGAGGTGAATATGGCAATAAAGATGAGGACAACAGTCTGAACAATGGAAATAGTGAAAATAGCTACAATACCTCATCTCAGAAATAGAGACAGATGTTGAAGGTGAATATGGCAATAAAGATGAGGACAACAGTCTGAACAATGGAAATAGTGAAAATAGCTACAATACCTCATCTCAGAAATAGAGACAGATGTTGGAGGTGAATATGGCAATAAAGATGAGGACAACAGTCCAAACAATGTAAATAGTGTAAATAGCTACAATACCTCATCTCAGAAATAGAGACAGATGTTGAAGGTGAATATGGCAATAAAGATGAGGATAACAGTCTGAACAATGGAAATAGGGAAAATAGCTACAATACCTCATCTCAGAAATAGAGACAGATGTTGGAGGTGAATATGGCAATAAAGATGAGGACAACAGTCTGAACAATGTAAATAATGTAAATAGTTACAATACCTCATCTCAGAAATATAGACAGATGTTGAAGGTGAATATGGCAATAAAGATGAGGACAACAGTCCAAACAATGTAAATAGTGTAAATAGTTACAATACCTCATCTCAGAAATAGAGACAGATGTTGAAGGTGAATATGGCAATAAAGATGAGGACAACAGTCCAAACAATGTAAATAGTGTAAATAGCTACAATACCTCATCTCAGAAATAGAGACAGATGTTGAAGGTGAATATGGCAATAAAGATGAGGACAACAGTCTGAACAATGTAAATAATGTAAATAGTTACAATACCTCATCTCAGAAATAGAGACAGATGTTGAAGGTGAATATGGCAATAAAGATGAGGACAACAGTCTGAACAATGTAAATAATGTAAATAGTTACAATACCTCATCTCAGAAATAGAGACAGATGTTGAAGGTGAATATGGCAATAAAGATGAGGACAACAGTCCGAACAATGTAAATAATGTAAATAGTTACAATACCTCATCTCAGAAATAGAGACAGATGTTGAAGGTGAATATGGCAATAAAGATGAGGACAACAGTCTGAACAATGTAAATAATGTAAATAGTTACAATACCTCATCTCAGAAATAGAGACAGATGTTGAAGGTGAATATGGCAATAAAGATGAGGACAACAGTCCGAACAATGTAAATAATGTAAATAGTTACAATACCTCATCTCAGAAATAGAGACAGATGTTGAAGGTGAATATGACAATAAAGATGAGGACAACAGTCTGAACAATGTAAATAATGTAAATAGTTACAATACCTCATCTCAGAAATAGAGACAGATGTTGAAGGTGAATATGGCAATAAAGATGAGGACAACAGTCCGAACAATGTAAATAATGTAAATAGTTACAATACCTCATCTCAGAAATAGAGACAGATGTTGAAGGTGAATATGGCAATAAAGATGAGGACAACAGTCTGAACAATGTAAATAATGTAAATAGTTACAATACCTCATCTCAGAAATAGAGACAGATGTTGAAGGTGAATATGGCAATAAAGATGAGGACAACAGTCCGAACAATGTAAATAATGTAAATAGTTACAATACCTCATCTCAGAAATAGAGACAGATGTTGAAGGTGAATATGGCAATAAAGATGAGGACAACAGTCCGAACAATGTAAATAATGTAAATAGTTACAATACCTCATCTCAGAAATAGAGACAGATGTTGAAGGTGAATATGACAATAAAGATGAGGACAACAGTCTGAACAATGTAAATAATGTAAATAGTTACAATAGCTCATCTCAGAAATACTGACAGATACTTGATAATGGTTAACAGAAGAGCCGGAAGCACTCGGATACAGAGAACATTCGCAGAGTTTTTACGCATTTTATGTGCAGAAAAGGAAACGCTTATACAAACAGAAGAAACATTGAATAAAAAGCTATATCGCAGTAACTTGTCAGTCGTCTTAATGAAACTTATATATATATATATATACATACATATATATATATATATATATATATATATATATATATATATATATATATATACATGAATGGCCAAAGTTCACCTATCTGACAGCTGCCACATATTTTAGTGGACTCAATTGCATTGCTACGTCTTCTTGCATCTGGTGCCTGCAACATGCCACAAACGTTATGTTGACTCTTCCATATTATATTACATGACCAAATATAAACAGATGCTCACACCGATAAAAGAATATAATATAGTTGTTGTAATTATGTCGACGCAGCTTAGTTTTAACATTTGGCTGCAAGTGCCTGCCCCAGCGTAGCATAATGGTTAATGAGCACGTTTGCTTGACTACTGCCACCGAGCGGCGAGTTCAGTCTACATTGGGGTCCCGTACTTGTGGCCTACTACCAAGGTAAGCTATACTTAATAAATTGCTTTTTAGGAATTCTGGGCGCGGGGTAATGGTTAACGAGCTTATCTGATTGACTACTACCACTGAGGAACGAGTTCAGTCCTCATTGGGTCCCATACTCGTAGCGTAATACAAGGACTATGCTATACTTAGTAAGTTATTTTTTAGGAATTCTGAGCTAGTGGTAATGGTTAACGAGCTCATCTGATTGACCACTGCTACTGAGGAGCAAGTTCAGTCCTTACTCGGTCCCATACTCGTAGCCTAATACATGGGCTATGCTGTACGTAGTAAGTTACTTTTTAGGGATTCTAAACGTGCGGTAATGGTTAATGAGCTCATTTGATTGACTACTACCACTGAGGAGCGGGTTCAGTCCTCATTGGATCTCAGACTCGTAGCCTAATACAAGGGCTATGCTATGGTTAGTGAATTACCTTTTAGGAATTCTGGACGTCAGGTAATGGTTAACGAGCTCATCTGATTGACTACTGTCACCGAGAAGCAAGTTCAAACTTCATTGGAGTCCCATATTCGTAGCCTAGTACCATGCTAAGCTATACTTAGTAAATTACTTTTTAGGGATTCTGGACGTGCGGTAATGGTTAATAAGCTTATCTGATTGACTATTACCGCTGAGGAACGAGTTCAATCCTTATTGGGACACCATACATGTCGCCTGATCAGTGAGTTCAATCCTCATTAGGGTCCAATATTCGTGGCCTTGTATTAAGCTTCGCTAAACTTTCTAAATTACTTTTTATGGCTTTGGACGTGGGGTAATCATTAACGAGCTGATCTGCCTAACAATTACTATCGAGTAATGAGTTCGATCCTCATTGGGTACTCCATACTTGTGGCACTGTGTCAAACTAATCAAAGCTTAGTTAATTACTCTTACGGAAACCTGGAGAGATGTAATATTTAACGAGCTTGTGAGAAGAAGGTAGTAAAGGAAAGCGAGAAGAAAGGACTAAGCATCATTTGTAAGAACACAGTATGGTTATTAACAAGAAAGACTGTAGAAGATGCGAGCTACGAACAGGTAACGATAAAATCAAACAAATATTTAGTATTTAAATATCTGGGAGGTCTTATAAAATACGATGAAAAAAAATGACACAAAAATATGACGGCTCGTTGGAAGAGTGAAAAATGACTTCCCAAAATCTAAGCGTTCTGTTCAGAAACAGAAAACAGTTTGTAAGAAACAAAGAAAATAGTAATGAAAACTGTTATGTAATATCGGTCTTCCTATGTGGCGGTGAAAGCTGGACAATCCCCGCACAGATGAGGAGGTCCCTTGAAGCAACCGAATCTGATATTACAGAAGGATGCTAAGAATACCATGGGCGGAGCATGTGAAGAACGAGGAAGTTTTAAGGAAAATGGAGTCAAAAAGACGCTTATACTTAGGAACAGAAAGCGCCAGTTAAAAAAATCTGGAACTTATAACGAGGAAAGAGTGCTTGGAGAATTTGACAGAGAATTTCGAAAGTGTATTGGAATTGTAAAAGATACCTTCTAAAACCTTAGAACAATTATTTATCTATGAGCACAAAAGGATCATATACATAAAAATTTATCAAATGAACTAGTTACACATAGAAATAAATTCAACCACAACTTTGATCTAAAGAATGTCAAACTTATTAAAAGAGAAAGTAACTTACTTAGGAAATTCTTGAGAGTGCTGCTATCGAAACTTACTTAAACTGTCAGTTCGGTATTTAAGTTAGCTCCCACGGAAGGCTTTTGATTGGGCCTTCCTCAAAATAGGTATGGAAGAGTAGATGCGCTAGACAACAATCAACTACAGAACTCAAAATTGATCGCTGTATTTAAGTACTGCATTAATATCTCTGCTTACCTTTTAAAAGTTTAACGAGAAATCTTCTGTTGCCAGTTAATTTAAAGACAATTTGATGTGAGTAGGTCCTTACTTTCCGTAAAAAACAATTATTTTATTTTATTTCATTTGTGACTTTTGCTGGATTTCGCAATTAATTTCGATTATTCCCAAATATTCCCAAATTTATTTTTAAATATTTTCACAAAAATTCGTCGCAAAAAATCACCAAGAACAATCGCTGCAATGAAAACTTGGGAATCCAAAATTTTAGAATTGCAGGTCAGAATCAGACCCGGAATGTTTTTAATTTGCTCAAGGAGTTGACCTGATTCCAAAATGGCATATGTCGGGCTACAGCCTCTATGAGTTATGTTGAAAACACGGATAATTTTATTTTAGAATATTATTTCATTTGAACATGAGCTATTGAAAGTTAAAGAATTGTGTCCCTTTTAATTGTTTTTATCAATAGAAGACAAGTTGGTGGAATCCGAAAACAATAGCACTAATGAAAACTTGGGAATCCAAAATTCTGGATTGTGGGTCCTGACCCGGCATGGAGATGTTTTTAATTTGCTCACTGAGTCGGCCTGATTCCAAAATGGTATATGTTGGGCTACGGCCAATAGGAGTAAAGTCGAAAAAGTGTGACACAATGACATACTGACATTCGCACTGATTATGCCGACCTCATTGTTACAATTCCTTCACTCTTCAGGGCTAGTGGCTTTTCCGCTGCTCAACCATTTTGTATTTATGTATAGTTTGGTATCTTTGGATCTAGGAAGTAATAAAAATATATATTATTCTGCTTTCACAGTTGAATACATGGTAGATGATACTCAGGTGCAGATACATGCTTGTGTGAATTACTTGAGATGGTGATATGTGTTTTTTTTTTTGTTGTAGTTTTGTTGAAGTTGCATTTCGGAAATACAGTTTGATTTCTTTCAGAAATCATAGGATGTTATATATATTAATGTCATGAAAGAGTTCTTTCATGTGTGTTGCAGTATTTTAATTTGGGTTAAGTCGCTACAATTTATTAATATTGCATATTGTTGGTCATTTTACTATAAATAGGTATTGTTGTTAATTTTTTATATATATAAAAAAAAGGTATTGCTGGTATTTTTACTATAAAAAGGTGTTTTTATACTTTCACATTATTTTTTTTTTTTGGTCAGGGGGTACCAGGGAACAACAGCATTTAAGAAATGGTTCCACGTTCCTCAAAACCTTTAATCTCTCAATGATTGGCCTTACTGCCGGATGTAGTTTATCGTCGTACCCAGGATTATAAAAACAAAGAAAACAGTACTGGAATATCAGTCCTCCTATATGCCATTAAATGCAAAAAGCACACTTATATTTAGAATCAGAAAAAGACGGCAGAAATATCTAGGGTACATATGAGGAAAGAGGACTTATAAGAATTTGACACTCACAGGCTAACCTACCTAACATGCTTGTATAAATGAATGGCAGAACAAGGAGTGGGAAAGAGCTTCAAAGGATAGGAAGTTGTGGAGAGCCATGATCAACCTACCTAACAAGCTTGTGTAAATGGATGGCAGAATGGGTAATGGGAAGGCGGGTGAAAAGACAAAACTTTCTAGGAGCTGCAAAGGATAGGAAGTCGTGGAGAGCAATGATCACCTACCTAACAAACTTGTGTAAATGGATGTCAGAACAGGTAATAGGAGAGTAGCACAAAGACAAACGTTGCTAAGAACTACACAGGACAGGAAGTTGCGGAGGACAATGATCGCCCACGTCTTCAAGTGATATGGCACATAGAAGAATATATATATATATATATATATTTTAAAATACACACTCCTCCCTGGTCTTTTGAACAGGAGTAGAGGTCTATCCCTTGTTTCCTGTTTCGGATTGGTTTTCTGGTTCCTTCTAAAATGTACTCTACTAACGTCTTTCATTTACTATTGATTGACTTCATTTTTCTTCAACAGAACTAGATTGGCTCCCATATAGGCCGGTTCACACTCTTCCCCTGTCGTTTGAACAAAATTAGATGTTTATACCTTGTTCCCTGTTTAGGAGTGGGGTTTCTAGTTACTTCTAAAGTCTTTTCATTCTCTCACTCCCGGTAGCCCCATGCGTCTTAATGGCATTATCACTTTGCTTGGGGTGAATTGATTAAAAAATCTTACTAACGGAGTCGCTGAAAGCGCACCAACGTCACATAAGATTATTGAAGTTCAAGCAATAGCAATAACGATATAGAAAAATGCAATGTTTCTCGTCAAGTTGTTATCACAAGTAAGAAATTTGTTTGCAAGATTTTGTTGTAGTAGGGACATGTTTAAATCACGCCAGGGTCACCAAACTGTTGCAGCTAGACTAAAAGCAGTGGCAACATTTTGCACATATACATGACGGGTGTAAAGAAATGGAGGTGAATTTCAACAAGACGATATTTTATATTTGGGTTTTTATATAACTTACTAAAAAGAGAGAGTGTAGAGTTATCAAGAATAGGACCATATAGCTCTCAGCATCCGAGTGTAGGTTCCATATCAAGCTTAGTCTCTAGGGTTTTAGTTACGCGAACGCAGAATGCGCTTTGCAGGACACTGCTAGCGAGCAAAACAAGGACTCTCGAGGGATCGACAATTCTGGACATCTAGCCATGGAGCAAGACGTATTGATCGCCCAGCAACCATCTATATTGACCAGTTATGTTATATGCCACCCTAATGAGATTCCGACCATGATTCAGGACCGTGATGGTCAGCGTGATAGGCTCATAAATGTCCGAGTTAACTTGACCGAATAATAAATTTATGTGAGATGTTGTATATGATGGAGCATACTGAATGCGTATAATACAAGAAAGTTTGAACAAAAATTAAAGGTGAGTCTTTGTAGAGGCGTTGTTAATGCATGGACATGCTTGGACATTAACTAAAACCCTACAATCTATGCTTGATGGAACCTACACAAGGATGCAGAGGACTATACTTAACATCTCTTAGAGACAATATCCAATTAAATCACAGCTCTATGGAACCATCTCTGATATTTCTATAATCTTATGAAAACACAGAATGTGCTTTGTAGAACACTGCTGGTGAGCAAAACAAGAACTCACGAGTGATCTACTGTTCTGGATACCTAGCCATGGAGCAAGATGACTTGGTCACCCAGTAACCACCTACATCAATCAGCTATGTTATTAAACAGAATGCCACACTAATATGTGACACACTACTGGCAAAAAAAATACCTTAAAATGATAACAACAAGGATGAGGACAATAGTCCGAATATAAATTGTTTAAATAAAATGTCTTGGGGATAAAGTAAGATATTTTATTTACACTATAGTTTACGGTTTGTTCCCTAAAATTAACAGATATTGACTAAGCAGATGGTCTAGCTATCACTGCAGATACCATTACCAATGTCACAGTCCTAAAAAATGCTGCCAATGATATTGAACACAAAAAAATGGCAATACAAATATTGTCAATGCCTTTAAAACTGAATTTATAAGCTCAATACAAACTGTCTCATGGAAATCAATACCATCTCTCCCATCTTTTACATGCCACCTATTTAAAAGGATGTGAAAATTCGTAAAGCTAAAGCCTGAATAAAATAGATAGAATCTGGAAATCTGATCTACCAGATAACTTCAAACGGGTATTTTTTCGCGCCACTGTAGAGACGGTGCTAATGCATAGTGTCATTAACTGGACAGTAAATAAAAGCCCTACAGTTTAAGCTTGATGAAACTTACGCTCGGATGCTGAGAGCTATACTTAACAAGTCCTGGAAACTATATCCAATTAAATCGCAGCTCTATGAACCCATCTCTGATATTTCTACAATATTATACGAACACAGAATGCGCATTGCAGGACACTGCTGGCGAGCAAAACAAGAACTCGCGAGTGATCGACTATTCTGGACACCTAGCCATGGAGCAAGACGGGTTGGTCTCCCAGCAACTACCTATATTAACCAGCTATGTTATGACACGGAAAGCTTCCACAATGACCTCCCCGCCTTGATGAAGGACCATAATGGTTGGCTTGATAGACTCTTGAATGTCCGAACTAACTCGACCGAATAATAATAATAAATATAATAAATAAATAAATAATTATAATAATAAAATAAAATAAAAATAATGAATATAATAAATAAATAAATAAAATGAATAATAAATAAAAAGAAGAGAAAATACATTAGTATGTATGCAAAAGAAAGAAAAGATTAAAAGTGGGGAAATGTGTGGGTTATACACAGCGTGCACGCGTATGTGTGTGTGTTGTTACAGTTTTTTGTGTACCTGTGTACTAGTAAGTCAACCAAAATGACCTGACTCATTTTATAGTTTACCAAGAGAAGGTTAACCAATCAGAAGACGTGGAATATTCAATCCGACGTGTATAAAGGCGGCCATTTTGTTTTTTTCTTGTCGGAATATCCACTGCTAACAGATGAAAGACCTGAAGAACTATGCTTTCCTACTCTCTCCGAATATCCACTGCCAACCTCTGATATGGAAGACCTTAAGAATTTCTGAATAGCTGCTACTAGACATTGGTGATGTTTCATTGAACAAATTACTTACTACGTTGGATTTCTGCATTCAGACTACGGTGATCATGTTTTACATGTGTGTGTGTGTGTGTGTGTGTGTGTGTGTGTGTGTGTATGTGTGTGTGTGTGTGTGTGTGTGTGTGTGTGTGTGTGTGTGTGTGTGTGTGTGTGTGTGTAAAAGTTCTGTCAATAAGAGAAAAATATCCTTAGACCCGGGAACAGAGTCTCGGTGGTGTTGCCACTGAAGCATGCCACGAGAAGAAAAGAAAAAGAGAGAGATAAGTGAAAGAAAGACAAGAAGTGACTCATTTTTATAGCTGCTTAACAGAGCCCTCTAACGACAAGACTGGCTTAGCTATGCGGGGATAATCCAGTTTCGTTATCAAGAAATTATGTCAGAAGATGAACCCAGACAGGGTCGCTCATCGAACTTTGACGATGAGTCACTAACGTCACGAGTAGAAAGCAATCCACACCAAAGCACCGTCCTGGGTATGACAATAAAGTACATCCGCGTCCTGGGTAAGACGATAAACTACATCCAGCAGCAAGGCCTCTGATCAAGAGATTTTGAGGAGCATGGAACCACCTCTTAATTGCCGGTGTTCCCAGGTCTACCCTGATCCGGGGTGGTAGCACCTGTTAGGGTCCCAGCTATGGGCAAATAGTTGACCCCCCACAACCTGACTCAAAACTCTATGAAAGTGTAAAAATAGATTTTAATACCAGAAATACTTTTTAAAAAATTAGTATTAGCAATAAATATTTGAAAAAAGAAAATATTACCAGAAATAAAATACTTGTCAGTATTAAATAACCCATTGAGGTTAATATGCCACGAAACAAACCAAACTGTACATTTAAAAAAAAAAAAAACTTACCAGCTATACATTTTTGAAAAAAAAACGGAAATTTTGTCGGCATTAAATAACCCTTTTTTTTTTTTAAGCGTATCACCCCAAGCAAGGCTGGAGGCCACTATCACGCATGGTGTTATAGAAGGGTTGGAGGAAGAGCAGATAGGAGTGGTAAAGTAGAGGATGTGGAGAAAGAGAAAGAGAGTGGGTCAATCAAGGCAAGGGGGTTACAGAAGATTTGGAGCGAGAGCAGATAGGAATGAAAAATGAAAGGATGTGGAGAAGGGAAGTGGATAGATCAAGGCAACTGGAGATGTTGATTGACGCTACACTTAAACCGTTGGAGATTGTATTTGTCAGGGAAACAGTAATAGGGAAGAGAGTTCCATAGGCGAGATGTGCGAGACATGAAGCTATTGGAGTAGAAGAGACGTCTACATCTAACAGTTTCAACGGTGAAGGGGTGGGAACGGGATGCCAGCCTCGTAGGACGTTTAAATTCACGAGGCCTAGGGACAAGCGAAAGCAGCTCCTCGGAGCAATTACCGTGAAAGTACTTGTAAAAAAGGCAGAGCGAGGCAACATCGCGTCTGTAAGAGAGCGACTGCAGACGAGATGACAGATCAGGGCCATTGTTGTTGATATGCCGTAAAACTAAACAAACCAAACCAAACCACACCAAAGCACTTTGGAATTAGAAAAGATGTTAAACACGTCACAGTCTACCATGTGCTGACAGCTTTTTTTTTTTTTCTTTTTTTTTAAGCATTTCACCCCAAGCAAGGCGGGAAGCCACTAGCACGCAAGGGGTTACAGAGGATTTGGAGCGAGAGCAGATAGGAGTGATAGAGGAAAGGATGAGGAGAAGGATAGTGGTTAGATCAAGGCAACTGGAGATGTCGATTGACATTTATAAAAGATATGGAAAGCCAGTATGGATGATGATTGAGTTCCAAAAGAACAGAGAGGAAAGACAAAACGGATCGTTGATAAAGAAAAACGGAAATTATCTTTAACTAATTCTAATAGAATATGTACTTTTTTGTTTCGTTTTCATAAACGGCCACTCTGATACAGACGCAGCTGACAACACGAACCAGCAGAATCGCATGTATTGTTAATTACTCTCATTTGTATTTGAACCCATTCAGTTTCTTGTCATTTCATCAATTGTTGTTGAATTTGCACTATAGCCATAATCTATGAGGACACTCTGTATAAAAAAAATGTTCAGTGGCACGTAAAAATACGGTTATTCAATATAACTTATTTGTCCAATTCAGCAAATTTTCATTAAAATAGTTCCACCTGTTGCGACAGTCAGGATCAGGTTCGATGAGGGCATAGAGATTTCCAATGGGGGCGGTTGAAAATGAGATATAAACTTGATTATGAAATATCCACACTACAAGCCGAAAAAAAAGTTGATGGGGGTAGTGTGGTGTCAGAATGAAGAGCACGTATGATTAACAAAGAATAAAATTAAAATGAGAGTTACACAAGAAAACATGGTTTTATTTAATAATGTAAAAAGTCCAAATGTCTGCCTGTATCGTGCCGAGGTTATCTGGACAGGAAGTGCTACAAAAAAAGCCAAAAAAGCCAAAAAAAGAAACAATTCTGGAGGGAGCAAATTCTCCAGGTTTGTAGGTGTAGTGATATAACCACGGATATTCGTCTGGCGGCATCTTATCTAATGGATATTTAAGAAAACCCGAAATATGTGTGTTTACAGCCTTTATTTGTTTTCAATTTCAAGGATTCATACATGAACGCTTTGAAGCTACAAAAAATATTTGTGGATATCTTTTTTTCTTTTTCTTTTTTTAATCGTGTTCATTCCAAGCCAGGCAGTGTTGCCATTGAGACACAAGGCGTTATTGGGCGTGGTAGAGTTAGAAAACAGAACATCGGTAAGGGGCGAAAACAGCGAGGAAGAGTAATCAGGAGGACGGCAGATAGCGATTGACATTGTATTTAGATTTTGGCATATTAAAGTTGGCTGGAAAACATGAAGCCGTAAGGGGGTTCCAAAAGCGAAAAAATAAACTCTTAGCATAGAATTTACGGTTACATCTAGCCAGCTCAATCGTAAATTATTGGTGGGACCTCGTCTAGACCTAGTCTAGTACTGCGCTTAAATTCGAAGAGTCTAGGTACCATACCGGAGTGCTAATACGTGAATTAGCATGAAAGTATTTATAGGCAAATGGAGGCAACCTGACAGCGATGGAAAATTGACTGAAGCCGAGAAACCAGACCGGGGCCAATAACATTGCTGATTCTTCTTTGGGTTTTAACAAAGAGCTCCAGATGAATAACAGGAGCACCGGGCTATATATGGCTGCAATATTCTAAGCATGACGAATGGTAGACTTCTAGATATGTATGATAGATTCTGGGGAGAAAAACCATCTAGTACGACACAGTGAACCAACCTTCATAGCAGCTGACATAAGAAAGGGATTTAATATAGTCATTCTATTTCATGTCAATCGAGAACGTTAGCCCGAGAAGGCGCAGCGAGTCACTCTCCTAGAGGTCAGTACAAGACACGCTGACAGAACACGGTTTAGTTTTGGAAGAGTTAAAATTAACATGCCAATATTTGCTCTAAATGTTCTTTCTGTTACAAATTCATCTCCGATGCGAACGACGTTGAGCCGTGTTGCTGCGTCTCTTTTTCATTTCTTTGAAAGACTTGTTTTTAATCCTTTTCACCGGGACACGCACGAACACAGAGGTTATGAGTGGAGGCAGAGTGTAGCAAAGATTAGCGGCTCGGATTGTGGAATCGGAGAGCAAAGTTCGAATTCCAGTCTAGTCATGAGATTCACTTACGCGCTAATACACTTCGGAAAGGTACGAATCCAGACAGACAGTTCAATAGACTTGGGTGGCAACCAGCCTGAAAAGAAACATGCGGCTGGGAACCGCTTTTGAATCCAAATTCCCACTGAAAACCCTGCTATGAATTTGCACGTCTGAATGGAAGCGGGCTCTGCTGCACTTGGCCGACTTTCGTTCGGATGCGTCGCGCTCGTTTGAGGGAGTCGGCTTACTCTATCTAAGATGAATGCCGCAATGATAACAAGTACCGAAGTTAAGCAACGTCAAGCCTCGCAGACGCACTTTTTCATCCGACCAATATTATTATAATTTAAAAAAACATTCCAAGAGCTAAGCAAGGTGCTGAGAAACGGAAAAAATTCGTTCGAATCAAAGAAAAAGGTGCCGATTGCTATGTGATAACCATCCTCTTATATGGCAGTGAATGTTGGACAGCCTCCCCATAGATGAGGTAAAAAATAGAGGCAACAGAAATGGGGTTCTACAGAAGGATACTGAGAATTCCATGGACAAAGCAAGTTAGTAACAAGGAAGACTTAAAGAAAATGACAACATAAAGAACACTTTTACTTAAAATCATAAAAAGACAGCTGAAATTCCTTGAACGCAGGAAAGTGAGCTTGGAGAACTTAGCCCTCACGGGGCATTCGAGGGCAAGAGAGATAGGAGAAGGCAGCGAGCCACTTACCTGAAGAGACTGTGTAAATGAATGACGGAATGGGGTACGGGGGTTATCAAAGTGAGAAAAAACTGCTATGGGCAACAAGGGTTAGGAGGTTGTGGAGAGAGCCATGATCGTATATGTCCTGGAAGGACACGACTCATAGACGAAGAAGAAGATACTTCAGATCAAGACACTTGCTGATGATGTGACTAATTTTACACGGTCACTTCCATAATTCCGTCATGCCCGCCACCCAACTGGAAAACAGGCAGACACCCTTCTCCAACACACAATAAATATATCCGAAATACACTACAAAATTATAACATTACTGTATATGCTGTCATACAAGGCGACTGGGCGTATAAGACGGCTCCCAAATTGTCAAGTTAAAATGTAGATTTCGGGTTATATTTGCCGTACAAGACCACCCTCACCCGCTAAAAAATTATACTTTAAAATGTAATGTATTGAAATTATTAAATTAATTAAGCAGGCATATATTTTCTTTTCACCTAAATTCTAATGAAAAATCCGTGAGGAGAGATTGTCAATTAACTCTCACATTCTACAATACCCTATGAGTGGGTGTTGTTTTACGGCAACCTGAATGACTTTTCCCCGCTAACCATCCACTCGTTCCACTGTTCTCGAATGTGTTCTTTAAACGGCTTGCAATGACACACGTCCAGTTGTGATTTTGTTTAACATTATCGAGAAAAGGGAGCGAGATATTGTGAATTAACTGCCACAGTCTAAAGTGCATGACAACTGTTTTGGATTTCACTCTAAACGAATATGCATTTTATTGTTGTTGTGCAATCATAGCACATCTTATATAGGGTAAGGTTACTTTTATTACACTACACTTTTATTATTTTATTATAATAATGTGAATTAAGTTTTTTCAGAAGAAAATATTTGTGTCGATAGTTACCAAGGCAGGGGTAAAAATAAATCTCCCATGCTAACAACTTACCCTAAACCACAGGATTTATACCTGGAGTATAAGACGGTTCCTTATTTTTAGGTGGATATTCGAAGGTTAAAATGTCGCCTTGTACGCAGACAGATAATAATTGAATTCAATCAAGCATACTGCAATATACCCGTCGTCACTGCACTCTAAACATTACTCGATGCATCACGAACAGCTTAAATATTTTAAATTTAGATAGGGTCCTAGATACATAAGTGTTCAAAAGAGTAGTCACTATATCCCATCCTGCAGTCTCAGGTGGCTTGGACACGTTGCGCGCATGGATAACACTAGAATCCCCAAACAAATAATGTATAGGGAGCAAAGAACACGCTATAGCGGCTAGATAAAGACGCAAATGCCCCACAGTGGATGACTCCCACAGTACTCTGCCACTATGGTCGTTCACTATTTACATTATTCGGACTCATCTTTGTTGTCATATTTATCACAACGTTTCGGCCGTCTTCAGGTGGTTGGAATGTCGAACTGGACCCTTTCACTCGCTGGTGTAGACTGTTCTAGTTCCATGTGCCGTATCTAATGGATATCAGTTATCAGTTATCTTTTGTTACTTCACCTCTCCAAGTTCTCCACTGCCTTAACCATGTACTGAACTCACAACTCTTTGGGTCCAATCACTGGATCTAACCAACGTTTTTATCCATTGTACCATGTGTCCTTAAGGACATCTGTGTATGAATTTCTGGGACTTATAAATTTAATGTCTTCAGCAACCATTTTTACCAGTGCTGATATTGCAATTTTTGCAGTTATCATTGCATGTTTTTTTCACCAGAGCTCATATTGCAATTTTCGTTGTTATTATTGCTTTTCTCTGGCACTCCTTATTACTGGTTCCCATATTGTATTCATTTCTATACTTGGTCGGCTCAAGAGATTTTTGTGGCCTAACATATGTGCTGATTCCTTAAGTTTACGAATTTTCCAATGGTATTCTTTGTCTATGATTTCAACCTGATCCCACAGAGAGCGGTGATCTCCCTTCTCTCTCCATATGTGGTCAGCCACGCCTTATTTTTCCACTGCCCCTCGTGATACAGCTTTTTGGTGTTCTTGAAACCTTACCTTAAGGGGGCGGCCTGTCTCTCTTTTATATTTCTTTCCGCAGCTGCACGGGATGGCGCTCACACAGTCTTTAGTTATGTTCTCCTGTGGGAGAGGTATCTGCGAGGTGTCGTCCAGCTTTTGAAGGTTGTCCTGATGTTATATGGACCTCAGATCCTTTGTATTTTTTCCGATAACCTTTTCACATAAAGCAGACTGTTTTCTGAGTGTTGTTGTTCTCCTCTTGTATCCGCCTATCCAAGTTTATTGGGGCTGCTGCCATGTATCCAGGGTAGTTGTTACGTTGTAGGGTACTACTTATACTGACCAGTCCTTTATCTAATGTCTCTGGGTCGCCACTTATGACTTTTGCTCGTTGTGATAAATATGGCAAGAAAGATGAGGACAATAGTCCGAATAATGTAAATAGTGTACATAATACCTCATCTCAGAAATAGAGACAGAAACTTAATATCAGTTTCTCTATAAATCAATTTTCTTTTGACCTTTGCCTTTAAAAAAAAATGGGCTATTTATTTCATCATCTAAAGTTTATTTTAATGAGGTGTTTCTATAAAACCAATTCTCATTTAATATGGCATGTCCCTTCATGCTGTGGGCGATCACGGCTCTACACAGCTTCCTATCCTTTGTAGCTCTTAGTATTTTCTCTCCCAATCTCTGTTCTGCTATCCATTTACAGAAGCACATCAGGTAGGTGTGACGATAGATGTTCGCACTTACCTAATCGAAAGTGCTCGAGGTGTCTGGCCTGCCGAACCGCCATTTACGAGAAGTGCAAGGCGCATGCGTGATGTTGAGCCTTTTAATGAACGTCGGTCACTTGCGTCCAGCACGCTATAGAGGCTAGACAAAGACGCAAATATCCCACAGGAGCGGTGCTGTGTTTTAAGGCCAGACGTATGAAATAAGGCCAGACGTATATTTATATACAAAGGTGACATCCCTAATTCTGAACGTAGTAACCACCTTTTAATGGCGCTGTGCTACATACGAATTAGAGCATTTATCCGAACTTCGTAAAACTCATCTGGCTGATCATGCACCCAATTTCTTACATCAGTTTTCATTTCTTTAATACCTCCAGTGCTTCTTTTTTTTTTTCGTACCAAACAGATGGAAGATGATACATTCGCTCATTCCTAAGTGCAACACTGCCATTGAAAGAGGTGGAAACTATATTGAGAAGTAGGGATGTGAAACTGTGATGTATAGCTATATGATTTTAATTTTCTTTTTTTTTTTTTTTTTTACTAATGTACACACAATATAAGGCCCAAGAGCCACTCAACGTAGACGGTTACTGTGTGGAGTTGTATTAGCGTAAGAAAGGGCAACAAAAGAAGTTCTTGTGGCTATGCAGGAAAGATAACTGATAATTCTAGATTTGAAGTTGTCAAGATTTAATTAGTGAATAACATTTCAGAGTTCAGCCAGCGACGGTAAATATACAGTGTGGAAGTAGACATTAGAAGGAACTCTAAACCCAAACCTAAACAGGGAACGAAGGATAAATCTCTACTCCTGTTGAAGAGACCGGGAGGGAGTGTGAACCGGACGATAGGCGAACTTGTCTACTCCTATTGCGTCAGAAGAAAAATAAATAAATAAAATGAGTCAGAATACAGTCGGAGATTTTAGATGTATAGTGTGAAAGTAGACTTCAGAAGGCACCGGAAACCCAATTCTAAACCGGAAACAAAGGTTAAACATCCAGGGGAGTGTGAATCAGATGTTCAATATATTTGATGGCGTTCCTTATTTCTTACATAATAAAAACAAATTGCATCATGTTGTGTATATATATATATATATATATATATATATATATATATATATATATATATATATATATATATATATATATATATATATACATATATATATATATATATATATATATATGATATGTGATATATATATATGATATGTGATATATATATATGATATGTGATATATATATATATATATATATATATATATATGTATATATATATATATATATATATATATCACATGTAGTGCTGGTGTTAATAAAACAGTGCTCGATGTCATACAACAGAGTTATTAAGTATCAATGCGTATCCTCAGGTGATTGTAAATTACTAGTGATTGAACGCCAGTAATTTACAATCGCCTGAGGAGACGTATTGATATGCGCTGAAACACGATAGCAATTGTGTGGCGATTTTTAACATGTTTTTGTTTTAATATCATAAAATAAATTTGCTCTTCTCTGTATTGAGTCCTCTTTTAAAGTCAATGTTACGAACGTGTTTCATCACCACCATAACGTTTGTTCTTCAGTGTCTGTTACATTGGACCAAAGAGATGGAAGCCTGAAGGCGCTAAGTCAAGAGGTGAAAAGAATGGAAATGAAAACTGCTGTAAGGCGTTGGCTACATCAGCAGACGGTCGAGATTTATGAAGCTGGGTTCTGTGCCCTAATTCGTGATTAAAACCCTGCTATTTTTTCTTTTCTAATCGTAATATTATTAAGTGTTGGGTTTTTTGTTTTTATTAATAAGGCATCCATTATTTTTAGCCTTTTTATTTTTTTGCATGTAGTAACTTTGAACATGGACACAATGTCTTGACCGTGTTTTGAAAAATGAAAACATTTTATAAAACATACAACAAACTATTTCTTATCTAATAGTTAAAATCTTTAACCATTGAAGATGGCTAAATGTATAGCCGAAAGCGCTCGGATAAAAAGAACATTCGGACAGTTTTTATATAATTTATCATCCGAAAATAAAACAATTATTAGATCGCATGAGAAATTGTATAAAAAACTAAATAAAACCACCTTGTCTGTCGTATTCAATGAAATGTGCATGAAAGAAAGATTGCTGCCTAAACACACACACAGACATATATATATATATATATATATATATATATATATATATATATATATATATATATATATAAATATAAAAGTGAACATAGAAGTCAACACTTAGAGGCGACAGTCTGTTTCATGCTAGATGCAATCGTCAGGCAAGTTGAATGTAAAACAATTATTAGATCGCATGAGAAATTGTATAAAAAACTAAATAAAACCACCTTGTCTGTCGTATTCAATGAAATGTTCATGAAAGAAAGATTGCTGCCTAAACACACACACACACGCACGCACACACACACACATACACACACACATATATATAAATATAAAAGTGAACATAAAAGTCAACACTTAGAGGCGACAGTCTGTTTCATGCTAGATGCAATCGTTGGGCCACGACTACCCACAATGCACCACTGACCCGTATATATAAATAGCCGAGAAAAATAACAGCACTCGTGGCCCGACGATTGCATCTAGCATGAAACAGACTATCGCCTCTAAGTGTTGACTTCTTTTTTCACTTTTATATTTACACACGCTCTATCTCTTATATTGGGCACTTTATCCCATAAATATAGCACACTTTAAGACTATATTTCTTCATATATATATATATATATATATATCTGTTTGTGTGTGTGTGTGTGTGTGTGTTGCTTCACTCACCTGTACTCACGCATGCGTTCCCTAACCTCTTTTCTTTTGAATTGATCTTTATTCTATTGCGTTAATATGAAATATAGTCTTTCCTTTGTTTTTCCTGTAGCACGTTCACAAACTGCATTTCGCCCATTTTCATGTAGTCGCAATCCTTAAACGTCAGTTCGAATTCGTCGTTCCATTCACTTCGGGGGATCATTATTGCTTTCTGTTGGCTGGAGGTGCAAAAGTTGCGCGTCATGGTCAGCAGCGATCTGTAATGATTGATTTCAAGTACTAGATCCAGGCCCTCCATTTGCACCTTCTTCCAGAACTCTTGCAGAAAGTATTCGTAGATCATGTAATCGGCTTTGGCCCATTCGCGATGTCGCTTGAAATCGTCAACGCTGAATTTATATGAAATCTTGTTCGAATATATATTCTTGGGAATATACAAGACGTCTTTCAGTTCCCAACACAGGTGTCTTTTAAGGAGCACCATGGATATTTCAAAATATTCCATAATCATGATATATTGAAAGTCTTTGTCCAAAATTTTTATATATTCGGAAATATTCATTTCGTTGCGCATGTTGGGGAGTCCTACGCCCAGATCGAATGCCATCCGATTGTTGGTGTAGGAAAATCTTTTGTCTTTTAGTAAACTTTCGTATTTAAACGGATTCTTCAGGTATTCAGTTATAGGATTGTCACCTGGTACCTTCAAGAGGTAAGGGTTCGGATAGACATGAGTATAGTAATAAAAAGCGGAGATGAATTGATCGAATGGCGACCTAAGGATTGCAAAGTAAAACATGGGGCGTCTTAGGATTTTGCGAAAAGCTTTCCTGTTGTAGACGACGTGATTGCAGAGTATGTTGTATGTGTCGTTCTCTTTCAGCGGCATTATTTTTTTCGAATCGAGGGTTGATAATTTGCCCAAATAATGTCCAGCTTTAGGTAGTACAAAGTTTAGATTTCTTCTCAATCCGAAGCGTTGTAGTGCATTCATTACAGTTGTACTTCCTGCCTTATGTACTTTCAAAAATACAAAATTGTGTTTTAGATGGCAAAATCTAGCGGGTACGATGGGTTTGACGTTATCATTAAAAGTGCTTATATTAATATTCCTGATGAATCCCAGTGTCCATTCGGTTGGAATGATTATAAAGAAGCTAATAAAAGTTAATGCGAGGCACATTATGAACAGCCGGGGATTCCTTGGCAGAAGTCTCATAATCCTGTAATAGAATTAAGATATTGGTTAACTGTTTTTAAAGAGATTTACGGGGAGGGTGACGAGTAGAGTAAGCGGACGAGTCTAGCCGACCATTAATATTTTCGATCCTCATCTAGTGCCCTAAATTTATAGCCTTGTGCCAGAATTAGGCTAAACGTAGTAAATAAATGCACAAAGTTTCTGGCACACATAATAAGGAAGTGGGGCCTGCAGAATCTGATACTCACGGGTCGAATAGAGGGAAAGAGAGGCAAGTGAAAACAATGCGTGACATACCTAGCAGACTAAAGCAAGTGGATGACAACGTGGTCTGGGGGAGGAAGCAGAGGTAAGGAACTTGAGAGCTGGAAGGGATAGAGGGGGGTGGAGAGCCATGATCGCCTACATCCTGAAAGGACATGACACATAGAAAAGGAAGTGGTGAAATGGAGTAAATGAATGGGACCAACAAACCGTTACAAATTGTGTTGTGTTTAAAAATTTGTTGCCTTGAGTTAGACTAACTTGAGCTGAGAAAAAAAAAGGCGTCATGTTGTGAGATAACAGTTCAACTGGACAAGTAGACCATTATTACTTCTCAGTGAGTTTGATAATCATGAAAATGCCCCATTTATGAAATACCTCAGAATAAGCTTAAGGTAGTATATGTACTTCGCCGTGAGGTAACAGTTAAAGAAGTGGTCTAAGAGGTCATTACTACCGTACAGTGAATTAAATTCTTGCTGCAACTCAAATGCAGCCTTGTGCCAAACGAGGCTAACGTTAGTAAATAACTGGATATTTGCGAATATTGTTACGTTTCTAACGTAGAGCCATATATAGGAAGATTATATTGCGAGATTATATTGCGGGTAGCCTGCCTTGAAAATCGGCATTCGAAACCTGGTCTTTTCTTGAGATCGAACACATGCATTCATGACTGAAGGGGTAGACTTTTCTAGTTCCACATACCAGTTAACAGTTATCTCCTATTAATTCCCCTCTCCAAGTTCTCCACCGGCTTAACCAGGTATTGAACTCACACTCTTTGGGTTCTGTCACTAGATCTAACTAACGCCTTTATCCACTGTGCCATGTCTCAGGCTGAAAAAAAAAACACGAAATGGTTATGAGTGTGGAATGAGGATAAATAGCAATAGGTTCTCAATTTCCTACGATTCGGAAAGCCGATTTTCAAGGGCTGTTCTTGTCAGTCAGTTAATGTTAAACCGCTTTCATATTTACCTTAGACTTGAAAGAGTTAAGATTGTAGTGATCGGGAAAGCATCTTCTCAGGAGTCTGGTGCTTAATGCAACATTTCTATAGAAAGAGGTTAAGATTGTAATCATCGGGGAAGCATCCTCTCGGGAGTATGGTCCTTAATGCAACATTTCTATAGAAAGAGGTTAAGATTGTAATCATCGGGGAAGCATCCTCTCGGGAGTATGGTCCATAATGCAAACCTTTCTATAGAAAGAGGTTAAGATTGTAATCATCGGTGAAGCATCCTCTCGGGAGTCTGGTCCTTAATGCAACATTTCTATAGTAAGAGGTTAAGATTGTAATCATCGGGGAAGCATCCTCTCGGGAGTATGGTCCATAATGCAGACATTTCTATAGAAAGAGGTTAAGATTGTAATCATCGAGGAAGCATCCTCTCGGGAATCTGGTCCTAAATACAACATTTCTATAGAAAGAGGTTAAGATTGTAATCATCGGGGAAGCATCCTCTCAGGAGTCTGGTCCTTAATGCAACATTTCTATAGAAAGAGGTTAAGATTGTAATCATCGGGGAAGCATCCTCTCGGGAGTATGGTCCATAATGCAAACCTTTCTATAGAAAGAGGTTAAGATTGTAATCAACTCGGAAGCATCTTCTCGGGAGTCTGATCCATAATGCAAACCTTTCTATAGAAAGAGGTTAAGATTGTAATCATCGGTGAAGCATTCTCTCGGGAGTCTGGTCCTTAATGCAACATTTCTATAGTAAGAGGTTAAGATTGTAATCATCGTGGAAGCATCCTCTCGGGAGTATGGTCCATAATGCAAACATTTCTATTGGAAGAGGTTAAGATTGTAATCATCGGGGAAGCATCCTCTCGGGAGTATGGTCCTTAATGCAACATTTCTATAGAAAGAGGTTAAGATTGTAATCAACGGGGAAGCATCCTCTCGGGAGTCTGGTCCGTAATGCAAACTTTCTATAGGAAGAGGTTAAGATTGTAACCATCGGTGAAGCATCCTCTCGGGAGTCTGGTCCGTAATGCAAACTTTCTATAGGAAGAGGTTAAGATTGTAATCATCAGGGAAGCATCCTCTCGGGTGTCTCGTCCTTAATGCAAACATTTCTATTGGAAGAGGTTAAGATTGTAATCATCGGGGAAGCATCCTCTCGGGGGTCTGGTCCTTAATGCAAACATTTCTATAGAAAAAATTGAAGATTGTAACCATCGGGGAAGATCCTCTCGGGAGTCTGGCCCTTAATGCAGACATTTCTATAGAAAGAGGTTAAGATTGTATTGATTTGGCGCTCTTACTGTACATTTCGAGTTTCTTGCGAAAATGCAAAGAAGTATTTATAATGTCATCGATCCTGACTTGGGATCTCGACTTGTCACTAATTCACCAAGTGACGTGGTTTCCTTCTGTCTTTTCTACAAATGTTTTCATTTCATGGTAAATGATCTGTCGAGTTTTTTTCATCCTGCTGCCCCGACTACATCCCAGCCATTTACTGTTGAAATAACTAAATGAAAACACCACTTCTACCCCAACAGTTTATTTTCTCGCACTTCTCGCTTGTTGAACTCCATTCTGTTTACTTGCTTCCCTGAAAACTAAAATCTTCAAAAATTTAAACGTCAATCGCCATCTACTGTCTTCTTGAATCCCGTTTATTATTTTGTCCTTTCGTCAATTCTCCCTAGACTCTTTCATGTTCACTTTCACGTCCTGCAACCTCCATGCGCACTAGTGGCATTCGCACGACAACATTAACTTTTTCCAGACTGGAATGTGAGTAGTGGACAGCTGCATTTTCAGCTTGATCTGACTTTTGTAATGATAGAACATGACTGAAGTGCAAGGAAATGACCCCTTTTCCAGAATCAGAATATACAGGATTGCCACTTTTATTTACATTAGTCGGACTATTGTCCTCATCTTTGTTGCCATATTTGTCACAACGTTTCGGCCGTTGTACGCTCCGGCCTTCTTCAGGTGGTTGGAATTTCGAACCGAACCCTTTATTTCGATCACTGGGGTAGACTGTTCTGTGTGTACGCTATCCCGTGCAGCTGCGGAAAGGAATATAAAGGAGAAACAGGCCACCCCCCTCAAGGTAAGGCTTCAAGAACACCAGAAAGCTGTAATGCGAGGGGAAGTAGAAAAATCAGGCGTGGCTGACCACATATGGAGAGAGAAGGGAGATCACCGTCCCCTGTGGGATCAGGTTGAGATCATAGACAGGGAACACCATTGGAAAATTCGTAAACTTAAGGAATCAGCACATATGCTAGGCCTCAAAGATCTCCTGAGTCGGCCAAGCATAGAAATAAATACAATATGGGAACCAGTAATAAGGAGTGCCAGAGAACAGCAATGATAACAAAAAAGTTGCAATACGAGATCTGGTAAAAACATGCAATGATAACAGCAAAAATTGCAATATGAGTACTGGTAAAAAATGGTTGCTGAAAAATTAGGTTTATAATACTCAGAAATTCATACCCAGATGTCCTCAAGGACACATGGTACAGTGGATAAAGGCGTTGGTTAGATCCAGTGACAGACCCAAAGAGTGTGAGTTCAATACCCGGTTCAGGCAGTGGAGAACTTTCAGAGGGAAAATTACCAGGAGATAACTGAATCCATCAAACATGGCTCGTGGAACTAGAACAGTCTACCCCAGTGATCGAAATAAAGGGTTCGATTCGAAATTCCAACCACCTGAGCGTACGACGGCCGAAACGTTGTGACAAATATGGCGACAAAGATGAGGACAATAGTCCGACTAATGTAAATAACACCTCATCTCAGAAATATAGACAGCCACTTTATATATAAGCAAACATATCTGTATTTCTGAGATGAGGTATTATATAATATGTATTATTATTCGGACTATCACCCTTATATTGCCATAATTATCACAACGTTTCGGCCGTTGGAACGTCGAACTGTGCCCTTTATTTCGCTCGCTCGGGTAGACTGCTCTAGTTCCACGTACCAGTTATCAATTATCTACTGTTACTTCCCCTCTCCAAGTTCTCCACCGACTTAACCAGGTATTGAACTCACACTCTCTGGATCCTGTCACTGGATTTAACTAACGCCTTTATCCACTGTGCCATAAGGACATCTGTGTATGAATTTCTGGGTATTATAAACCTAATGTCTTCATCAAGCATTTTTTACCAGTACTCATATTGGAATTTTTGCTGTTTTAATTTATTTTTTTTTTACCAGAGTTCATATTGCAATTTTCGTTGTTATTATTGCTTTTCTCTGGCACTCCTCATTACTGGTTCCCATATTGTATTCATTTCTATGCTCAGGAGATTTTTGTGGCCTTGCATAACAGGACAAAGAGTGTGAGTTCAATACCTCGTTAAGGCCGTGGAGAACTTGGAGAGAGGAATTAACAGGAGATAACTGACATCCATTAGACATAGAACTAGAACAGTCAACCCCAGCGAGCGAAATAAGGGGTTCAGTTCGACATTCCAACCACCTGAAGAAGGCCGGAGCGTACAACAGTCGAAACGTTGTGATAAATATCACAACAAAGATGAGGATGATTGTTCGAACAATGTAAATAGTGTATATGCAAACATAGTTTTGCCCCCCCCCCCTAAAAATAAATACTGTCCGTCAGGATATTACTGAAAGGCAAGCCATCTTTCTAATTAAGAATGTTCGATATCAATTGTTTTTTGTTTTTGTTTGTTTTTTTTACTGAAATAGAGCATTATTAACAATAAATATCAATAAACGTTTATTTATTTTGTCCTGACTCAGTGTTTCGCAGAAGTAACGTCCATGTAACATTGAATAGCGACAATATAAGTGTACCTCTAAATATATATATATATATATATATATATATATATTACTACATGTTTCATTAAATAATATAGATAAGTTTTGTCTATATATTTTATGTAAGTTTTTTTTTTCATATAGTCTGATAAGCTTAATAACATTATCATTAAACAATGAAAGAAAATCACAATATTGATACATATTTTTTTTAATCCAATCTAAGCTTTCGGCTTACATAAGCCATTATCAAAGATGACAATTACACAATATATTTAAGCAATACACGAACAAGAAATTGATGATAGTCTTATTTGTTTACATGGATGATTTCCAAGCAACGATAAACACGTGCATATAAAACGCTGAAAGCGAAAATCGCACAACAGCTCATGACGTCACACATGACCACACGAGAGGGAATCCGATGAGTATTGAGTATGGAAAGCCGTTGGTATGAACCAATGACTTCTGTTACTAACTATAGGCATTTAAGGATATTTTTGGAGATTTCATAGTTTATTTTGTTCAGGTTAGGTTTCAACTGTTTTATGTATTATATTTATGTTTTATAAATACACACAATATATATATATATATATATATTTTAGAATTGGACATTGTCCGACAATTTATTTAAAGACATTTATATTATGTTTAACGTTCTTTTTATAGATACAAGTATTTAAGCAAATGCTCTGTTTTATAATAAACAGTATTAAATAACATTTACCGGCCTGAATGTCCGAGAAATTTTCATAGAAAATTTTCGCTCTCCGACAGGAATCGAACCTGTATCCTATACGGAACCATCATTTCGCGTGATGTGCCTTAACCTTAACCAGACGCTGCTCTGTGGCCGAAGGGTTAAGGCACATCACGCGAAATGATGGTTCCGTATAGGATACAGGTTCGATTCCTGTCGGAGAGCGAAAATTTTCTATGAAAATTTCTCGGACATTCAGGCCGGTAAATGTTATTTAATACTGTTTATTATAAAACAGAGCATTTGCTTAAATACTTGTATCTATAAAAAGAACGTTAAACATAATATAAATGTCTTTAAATATATATATATATATATATATATATATATATATATATATATATATATATATATACCTGCAAGTAAGCACCATTGCAGCTCCATCATATGCTACAATATTCATGAGAAAATTTGAGGAGACCCATATTTATCTCCTCATCCGTAGCGACTGCGTATTCTATGCAAGATATATCGATCATATATTCTTTGTATACAATGGCAGTGACGACAAACTTATCCAGTTCCTCACAACCCTAAACACAGTGCACGACTCAATTAAGTTTGACTATGAAATATATTTTTTTATGTGCCGTGTCCTTTCAGGACGTAGGCGATCAGGACTCCCCACCTCCCTCTATTCCTTTGCAGCTCTCAGCAAGCTCCTTCCCTCTGCTTCTTCACCCAGACCACGTTCTGTCATCCACCTGCTCAAGCTCGTCAGGTATGTCACGCGATGCTTTCCCTTGTCTCTCTTTCCCTCTATTTGACCCGTGAGTAACACATTCTCCAGGCCCTCCTTCCTCATTATGTGTAACAGAAACTTCAGCTGCCTCTTCTTGATATTAAGTATAAGCCTTCTCCTTGTTTGCAACCTCTTTAAGACCTCATCGTTGCTCACGCGCTTGGTCCACGATATCCTTAGCATCCTTCTGGAGAACCACATCTTCGTCGCCTCGAGTTTCTTTACTGTTTATAACTGTATGTATACGTAGAAACATATATATATATATATATATATATATATATATATATATATATATATATATATATATATATATATATATATATATAACACACACACACATACATATATATATATATATATATATATATATTATACAACAAAAGCAAAAATTACCTCATATGTCAAAATTTAACGAATACAGTCTATACACCGGGGTGGAATAAGACTAACGTATTTCTTGTTGGTTGAAATAGGCCTATTCACCCCATATGAGGTAATTTTGGATCTTGTTCTGTAATTTATATGGTCTGTTATAATAAATACATCGAGCTCTTTTTGTGGATCAGTTTTAATATTTGATATTACTAGAATCCACTTATATACCAACGGATTTATCACCTTTACTATATATATATATATATATATATATATATATATATATATATATTTAAAGACATTTATGATATGTTTAACGTTCTTTTTATAGATACAAGTATTTAAGCAAATGCTCGGTTTTATAATAAACATTATAAATAACATTTACCGGCCTGAATGTCCGAGAAATTTTCATAGAAAATTTTCGTTCTCCGACAGGAATCGCTACAAGAAGCTCTGATAGGGAAAACTTTCAAATCAAAACCAGATTCAAGAGTTCCTCAAAACTTTTTCACATTGAGAACTGCGCAATTTTACTCAAAAGGTATCGAAAAGCAGCCGTATACGTGGGACTATGTCATTACAAATAATGATGACTATATAAATGAATGGAATTTAATTGTATTTTATTTTTTTAAGCATAAAATTGATAACCAAAAACAGAAAATATTTGAATCAACCTAATAATTATCTTTATTATAATTCTACTTGTCCCTCGTTTAGTTCCTTAGTTTGCACGATCGTTTAGACCTGCCAATACCTCATAAATAATTGTCTATTCCGTTGTGACCGCGTGAAAATACGGAAAAGATATATCAGAGACGCTACTTGAGAAAAAGAAAGAAAAACGTGAGAAAGAAAAAGAAATGTAGTGTAGAAAGTCGACGGACCTTCTCTGCACTAATTGTTGAACATAGGCTCGTCCATTCACTATGAGAAGGATGTCATAGGAACAGGGATCGCAAAGTGGGTCGCAAGGCGTAGCGTTGAGTCACACACATTGCCGAACTGATCTGCGGTATTCGCTATTATTGTATTATCAATCCATGTTCTTCGCGGGATTAATTTTTTTATTCACTAATCGTGTGTTCCAGTGTTTTCCTTGCAATATTATTAAATAGAAACTACGCACTTATACGAGCATTATGACAGAAGATTAAGAAGTGTTTAACGTCTCCTACCAATACCTCATAAATAATGGACTATTCCATTTTGATTGTGTGGCAACAGATAATAAAGACGCTACTTGGTTTCAGTAAGAAAGAAAGAAATTAAGAAAGAAATAAGGGAAGATAGAAGTGTTTAATGTCAGTTTAAGTGAAATGAAAAACGTTGTCAGTTTCAATCATTTCATTTGTACCCCCTTACTTCTTAAAATATCAATCAGAATTTATATTTATGATTGTCATTGCTATATTTTGTTAAAGTTGTTGAGCTCATATATTGAACGATGCAATAGGGAGATTTCTACGGATATTTTATTGTCATAGAACTCGCCATGAGCTTACTCAATCATTAACTTAAGAATTAAGATTCATCAAGAAATTTAAATAGAAAAACCGTGAAATTTTCAGAGGTCTTTCTAGTGTTACTTATTTTATATAATAATTAGATGAATGGCAATCATAATAATTTTTGGGGAATATCAATAATTCCATAAAATAACGTGGCTTTGAAAAGGAATTTTGAAAAGAAATAATTCGCAGAAAATATTCTACAAAATAAAAGCCTTGCATTATTAATATTAATTCCCTTTCTAGTGCATTCTTTTTCAAGGTTTCTCAGTTGCAGTATTCTTATTGTTAATTTCACTGAAAGTTGTTTGTTTGGTGCCATAGCAGGATATGACAACACAACTATGAAATTCAAACACACTATTATTTAGGGACTGGAGTCACCTTCAGTGACAGGATAAACTTTTTGTACAACAAAAGAAGTCACATACAGCGATAAAGGTTAAAATAATAATGAAAATAATTTTAAAATATTTAAAAGATAATGAAAAGACGTCAATGCGTCTCTAAAGAAATATATAATTTATCAAAAGAGGACAATAATTACGGCGCACCCAGACGTTAAATTAAACTATCGTCAATAAAAAGAGAACAAGTCCAAATCTAATCTTGGTCTTTTCAGCAACTTATTTCTTTATTTGTTGTTTTTATTCTTTTTTTTAACCTTCTTAAATAACTCTATAGACCCTCCAATTTTAAATTGCGTGCTTGTAATGACTCAATAGCTGACACCTGTAACCAGAAAAAAAACGACCTTTCTCCTCATCTTTATTGTCACATTCACGACGATTCGGTCGTTGTACGCTCCGGCTTTCTTCATGTGATATACATTGGAATTTTGAATCGAACCCAAGGACACATGGCTCAGTAGATAAAAGCGTTGTTGGGCGTAATCCAGTAACTTCACCCAAAAAATTTATGAGTTCAAAACCTGGCCGAGATGACAAAAACCTGGAGAGTTGAGTTTCTAAAAGGAAATAACAAAAACTGAGATATCTAGAAAATGGTACATGGAACTAGAACAAGCTACCCCAATGGAATAAATAAAGGATTCGGTTCGAAATTCCAGTGTATATCACCTGAAGAAGGCCAGAGCGTACAATGGCTGAAACGTCATGGATAGGACAACAGTCCGAACAACGTCAGTCAGTTATGTGCCATGCGTGATACACGCTTAGACAATCGTGTATCTTTCGATACATGACTGACGAGGTTGCCATTTCTTTCTGCGGTCGACCAGTTGCCATCCAAGTTGCGCATGAAGAAGAAGAGGAGGATTTATACTCTTCCCAAGGGTATTAGCGCGTAAGTGAATGTAATGGATTCGACTGGAATTCGAACTCGGCTCGCCAATTCCTCAATCAGAACCGCTATCCACTACTCCACTTTGTCTCCTTTACAACGTGCATCCCGGACAATTTAAATAGTTATAATACCACATCGCAGAAATATAAACAGACGGAAGAGAGAATAGCAGCATTTAACAAATATTAAACGGCCCAAGTCTGTAAATGCGGCGGCCACTCTAGGTAGAGAGTGACGTTAAGAGGCAGTTTATTCGGGTAAGAGGGAAAGATAATAGTTAACCCTAGATTTGAACAGATTAGATTGTAGTTATCGGGGGGAAAATCCTCTTGGAAGTCGGTTCGCGAGAAGAAGCTGTTCGAGTGGAACTTACTTCCCAACGATGAAATACGATGGAGAGAATGTGGGTGGTTTGCTACAATGTAAATGGCACAGCGGGTCAACCGTAAAGGTTAGGTCTGGCGGAAACAACGAATGTAGTTCATCTGATCACTTTCCAGGAAAGTAGTGATTCATCTTTGAGAGGCTTGCCACATAGCATCTGTGGGAAAGAGGTTGGAAGATGGAAAATAATTTGTCACCAACAAGGATTCTATCGAGGCTGGAAACTCTGTCTGGGCAGCTCTATCCTAAACATGACACCAGTACTCCATTCTCGACCTGAGCTGGCTCTTGAAAGGTTTGAGGAAAGCATGAGTTTGGGACGTACTGGAGGAAGCCGACCATTTTTCCTGCATCTTTAGTGATTGATTGTATGTATGAGGTCCACTTAAGGCCAGGTGCGAGTTTGAGACCCAGTAGTCTCTCTAGGCATGCGGCCTCCCCGAGGGGACACTCGTTCATCGTAACTAGCGGTAGTTCAGCGTCCTATGCTTCACCTACTCTTTCGCAATAGTTCTACAAGTTCAGACTTTTACAGTTACATCCACAGAATCGACCCACCTTCGTTACCCGCATATTCCATTTGTAAGGAGGACGTTCCACTGAGACAGTTTTTTTTTTAAAGAGACACTGCTTTGTGAAACAGAATCCCGCGTGGATGCTTCTCCGAACGCTACACTTTTAACTTTGAAAAGTTATGCAGACTTCTTATCCTCATTATCTTCACTCGGTACTCTTATATCATATACCTAATTCGGTAACGCTCTACTTTGAGTGGCTCTTGAGCTTTGTATTGGGTACTGAGCATGTTTTCAGTGGCAGAGTCGGGCAACTGCAGGTTAGTAAAATTATTTAAACCCCTAGTTGGATTTTTTGAACTTAGAGTTTTCTTTCTCCTAGACCGGTTGCCACTCAATGCTATAGCACATATGTTTGTGCCGTTATTTACTCATACCTCGTGTATATAACGAACACGATTGGAATTCGAACTGCGTTCTTCCGCACACACACACACACAGACACACACATATATATATATATATATATATATATATATATATATATATATATATATATAAATATAAAAGTGGACATGGAAGTCAGCACTTAGAGGCGACACTCTGTTTCATGCTAGTGCAATCGTCAGGAGTTGCCTGACGATTGCACTAGCATGAAACAGACTGTCGCCTCTAAGTGCTGACTTCCATGTCCACTTTTATATTTACACACGCTCTATCTCTGATATATATATATATATATATATATATATATATATATATATATATATATATATATATATATATATATATATATATAGTGGAACCTCGGTTCACAAATTTAAATCGTTTCTGAAGGCTGTTCGTAACCCGAAATGTTCGTAAACCGAAAGTATTTTTCCAATAGGAATAAATGTAGAGAAAAAAGTCACAATACAATAAAATTAGAAAAGAAAAGCATGACACTCTACTCGAATGTATACAACACGCCGGACGACTGAGAAATGATTCCGTTCGGGTTAATTCGGTTCGACAATGTTGTTCGAGAACCGAAATTTTGTTTGATAGCCGAGGCTTTTTTTATTTAGAATTTTATGTTCCAAATCCGATTTGTTCGACATGTGAGACGTCCGAAAACCGAGGTTCCACTATATATATATATATATATATATATATATATATATATATATATATATATATATATATATATATATATAATACTGAAAGTCTGTAATTTCGTGCAAGCTTGTGTGGTGCGTCCGTCCGGATTTGCAAGTTGTTTATACAGTATTTTATTTTAACTTTCTTCAAACAGAAATTATTCATATATTTTTAAGTTAAAGACACACACAAAGAAATCCCGCTTTGCTGTTTCGTTCAGTTGTTTGTAGAGTAATTAACAAATAAACAAATGATATTCTAAATATTTAAAAATATTTTTAAGTTAATCTGAGTTCAAAATCAATAAAACATTAAACATGAACTTGTAACCCAGATGAATGATGACACGAATGAATTAAAATATTTAACTGAATCGTAATAAAATTAACCTGCATTTCAATGGAATGTTGAACCGTCAGTGACCCAACAGGTAACAGGTAGTCTAGTATATATATATATATATATATATATATATATATATATATATATATATATATATGATGAAAATGTGGAAAAGACAAAGCAAAATCCGAATATGTGAGTTTACTGGGTTTTTTTTATTTTGTTTTTTTCTGTCAACGTCAGACGTTTCGGTCTAATAGACCATCTTCAGGACATGGTTAATGGAGACATATTTATATTAAATTTAAGTTAAATGAAGAGACGATATATACAGGACTAGTCAGAAACAGAAAAACTGAAATTCTAAAGTCAGAGTTCAGTTTTTCTGTTTCTGACTAGTCCTGTGTATATCGTCTCTTCATTTAACTTAAATTTAATATAAATATGTCTCCATTAACCATGTCCTGAAGATGGTCTATTAGACCGAACCGTCGGACGTTGACAGAAAAAGAACAAAAAACAAAATAAAAAAATAGTAAACTCACATATTCGGATTTTGCTTTGTCTTTTCCACATTTTCATCATACCGTCGGATCTACATCCACATATTTGCCTATATATATATATATATATATATATATATATATATATATATATATATATATATAT
The DNA here is from genome assembly GCA_964036315.1 of Acanthosepion esculentum. Lineage (NCBI taxonomy): Eukaryota > Metazoa > Mollusca > Cephalopoda > Sepiida > Sepiidae > Acanthosepion > Acanthosepion esculentum. Next base: position 63,689,050 of record OZ038508.1, on the reverse strand, counting down.
ATATATAGTTTTTAGTAAATGTATTTAGGTCTTAGTAAATTATATTTAGGTTTTAGTAAATGTATTTGCATTGATAAGTCCAGGGAAAAACAACTTTTCCTTGGACGAAATGGTCATCTGTATGATTTAAATTACTTGGATCTCATTAATTGCAATTCACTTATATGCTCTATAATAAAAATTATATTGAGCTCTCTTTTGTGGATTAGTTTTAATATTACACACACACACACGCACACACACACATATATATATATGTATATATATATATATATAGCCACGTATACTTAATTAATATGTATATAATATAGAAAAAACAACTGAAAAGTTGCAAATTAAAAAACAAATTGAATGTTTTTTGTAAAAGTATTTATTTATATTTTTATATATATATATATTTAATATATATTATATATATATATATATAAAATATAAATAAATACTTTCACAAAAAAACATTGAATTTTTTTATATATATATTTAATATATATATATATAATATAAATAAATACTTTCACAAAAAACATCTAATTTTTTTTTAATTTGCAACTTTTCAGTTTTTCTATATTATTGTTGAAACTTGACTAATGCATGGAATAATAATGTAACACAAAATGTACTTAAAACAAAATGTATTGAAACAAGAAAGTGTACACAATATTTACATATAGTCTTTTGTATATTCCTGAGAAGACTGTTCCTGGAGAATGTGTTGACTAAGTCGCAGTCGGGCAGAGTCTCTAGTTGAATCTCTTGATTCGCCTCCCTGTCTTCCCGGTACCAACCATATTTATATCGTCGGTACTCCACTATGCAAATTAGGTGGATCCTACCACAACAATTATATATATATGTGTGTGTGTTGTGTATTTGTGTGTAAAGTAAAAAAAACAATAGGAAAACTGTGTGTAGTTTTATCTAACGTTTCGTCCAATGTGAACTTTTTCAAGGCAATGTCTTTTTTTCCTTTATACATATGGTCTTTTTCTACAGATTAATTCTGATAATTTTTTGCATATATATATATATATATATATATATATATATATATATATATATGGTGGGGATAGGAAAGGCATGAATCCACATTTTCTGGATTAATAGAAAGGGTAGGCTGAACACTGTGGTCGTGAGTGGCAACAAAACTCTAGGAGAAAGAGAGCTCTAAATTTTAAAATCTCGTGGGAAACCACTCCCCTATATTTCCGATGTCATGGCAATTCACTGAAAAATAAAGAAAAAGGGAAGTACGGGGGGGGCACGATCGTCTGCTTACTAAATGGACATTATATATAAAGTAATATAAATGTGTCTGTTATGTTTTTTATGCTTAGTTTAACCTAGTATAAAGACCACAACTATAGGGCACCCAATGAGGATCAAACTTGTTAACCATTACCCTACCTTGGTACGATAAAAGGTTCAATGATAACAAATTGGGGTGGATATAGCTGGAATCAGGAATTGTGACGTGGTTTTTTTCGGGGTATTTTTTTTTTAGTTAGAACACTAGGCATTAGGAATGAATTGGATGGTCGATTTTAGAACCCAACTTACACTATCGTCTCTTACAAATTTCCGGATAATATTTATGAACGAAAACTGAAGAATTTTTGCATTTAAAACATGGTATTTTAAAACTGATTTTTTTGAAACAGTGAAATTGTTTTTACTTACCTTGAGTTCCTATCTATATGTACCAATCCTACGAATTAATTTTTAAAAAGAGAAAAAAAATAGCTTAACTTTTGGGTCGTCAATAGTTAAACAGAATTGTATACAGTTAAAGCAAATGTCAGCGTCGTATCAAATATTCAGCGGTATTGTTGAAAGTAATTACAAAACAGGCCAAGCCCTGTATAGTACAACTTAGTGTGCCACGCCTGCATCATAGATATCTTACTGGCTTCAGGAGCCACCGATGTTCCAGGGAGAACTAAAGTCACAGATCGAACCTGTCAGCGATGTTAATAGTCTTTGATGAGTCGGCAGCCATCATGTACGGTTCAAATTCGCCCTATTTATTGGGGGGATTGCTCAATATCGGAGATAGAGTGTTTGTTGGTATAAGGAGTGTAGACCTGCTGAAGATCACGTGAAACTGACAGTCACCACGCAGTATTGCATCCTATGTCCATACTGTCTCTTTCTCTCTACATATACATATATATATATATGTGTGTGTGTGTGTGTGTGTGTGTGTGTGTGTGTGTGTGTATTTCTTATTTAATTTAATGGTATTATTTATCTCAAAAATGTTTTTAATTTAAGTTTTTGCAATTCATTAAGTATTATATAATTCTTTATAATACTTCTCTCTCTGGACTAATAACTTTCATATTTCTCTTGATGAGAATGTAATAAAACTTTTAAATTATATTTGTTTAGTTTCGGATTCAACGTTATGTCAACAAAAATGTTTTTTCATAGATCCAAAAAATAATTATTCCCAGTAGCATCAGGCGCATTTATCCTGAAAGGCTGCTTGCTTTCTTTCTTTCTTTCTTTCTTTCTTTCTTTCTTTCTTTCTTTCTTTCTTTCTTTCTTTCTTTTTTTTCTTTCTTTCTTTCTTTCTTTCTTTTTTTCCTTTTTTTTTTTCCTACTTCATTTAAATAACATGTTTAAATCTCTTTTCGTCATCAATGTTTGATAGAATTTAAGGATTGACAATATAAAGAAAAACTTGGTTTTTTTTTATGAAAAGATTTTTTTGAAAAATTTCTCTCATTTTTTTTTCTCCGATTTTTTTTTTTCATTCAAAAAATAAAAAAATATTACGCACTTTTTTTCGTTGGTTAAAAAAAACTCAAAAAAACCGCCAGAATCGGTGTAAAAAATGATGGCTTCTTCACCGTTTCGTTTCCACTTTTTTTAAAAGATTAAAATCGGGTATCGCTTGGTTAAAAAAGAACGAACCCACTTGTCCTAGTTTTCTGTGCTATTCGGTATTTCCTTTACAAATAATAATAGTTCCCGATCACTGAAAAAAATTCATATACGTTTTTAAATTCCGTTCCGTCAGGTGTTCTTTTCTTTCCTTCTTCTCACGTCCTCCTTTCAATACGTAGAAATTTAGGTTGACTTTTATGAGAGACAAGAATAAACAGCACACATCGCTTGTTAACCAATTGGTTGATGTTTTAAACTGAAGTTATAAAACAGTTTTAACTGTTTTATTTTTATTTTTAATTAAACGTCGTTACTCTCCCTTCCAAAATTTGTAAGATATTTTAAACCTTAATAATGGCACTTTGGTTAAAAATTAAAATTCTTTGCGCCATCTACCTGATATTTATTCCTTCTCTCTTCTTGTTTCATCGACGAGATTTTCTTCCGTTTTCCCGTTGCGAGGTGATGAAAGAAAATAATCTAACGCCAGAATTTAACTTATATAGCAACACATGGATCAACGTTTGTTTATTATTGACAAAGGTTATAAAATGTTATTTTGTGTTTATTCATACAGTCAGTAATTTTTTTCTCCACAGATGGTCGATTATTGGTATTGCTTAAAATCAAATATTTGTTGGAAAAAGCAATAAACGTTGCAGCGAGTACATTGAACTCATCACTGACCTTCCCTTCTACAAGGTGAAGCTGAAAGGTTCTCAGCCCAACTAACTTCCCCAAAATTGGCCAAACATCAAGATTTTTTTAAAATTCTCTCTTTTTTTTTTTTTTTTTTTTTTTTAAATTTTCTTTGTCGGATCGCGTATAGGTCTTTTTCATCTATGTGCCGTGGTCTCTTCAGCACTTGTGCGATCATGGCTCTCCACAACTTCGTCCCTTGCAGCTTGTAAATAAGGCTTGTCTTTTTGACATCTCTCCTACTCCCTGTTCTGCCAACCAGCTCGTTGGATACGTTATTCGTTGCCCCCCCCCCGCCCACCATTGTCGCTCTTGCAAATCAAACTATCTCCAGGCACTCTCTCAATAGTATGCACGCTAGATATTTCAAGGTTCTGACTCTGTTTCGAAGTATAAGAGTCCATTTTGTTTCCATTTTCACTAAGACTTTTTCATTGCTCATATGTTTCCATCAATTGTATCCTCATCATCTTCCTTCATATTTATGTTGTTTCGCCTCTTCTTCATCTTGGAGCAGATTATTCCACCGCCAAAGAGAAGTACCGGTAATGCATAACAGTTCATTACACTTTCTTTAGTCTCGAACAAATTTTTCCTGTTTCTTAACCGTTTGGAAATGGCACTTTGGTTATTCTATTGACAGACGATACTAGGACAATTTGATGTAATCTGTCCAAATAAATAAAAAAAAGTTGCCTAAAATCAGCATTGAAAATCCAGGTTTTTACCTGGGCTCAAACACCCATATCTCGGCTTCTTTTATTTATTTATTTATTTATTTATTTATTTACTTTTTGTTCAACCATTTCACCTCAAACAAGGCAGTGTTATTTATTTATTTTTTGTCCAATCATTTCACTTCAAACAAGGCAGGGTTATTTATTTATTTTTTGTCCAATCATTTCACTTCAAACAAGGTAGGTTTATTTATTTATTTTTTGTTCAATCATTTCACTTCAAACAAGGCAGTGTTATTTATTTATTTTTTGTCCAATCATTTCACTTCAAACAAGGCAGTGTTATTTATTTATTTTTTGTCCAATCATTTCACTTCAAACAAGGCAGGGTTATTTATTTATTTTTTGTTCAATCATTTCACTTCAAACAAGGCAGTGTTATTTATTTATTTTTTGTCCAATCATTTCACTTCAAACAAGGCAGTGTTATTTATTTATTTTTTGTCCAATCATTTCACTTCAAACAAGGCAGGGTTATTTATTTATTTTTTGTCCAATCATTTCACTTCAAACAAGGCAGGGTTATTTATTTATTTTTTGTCCAATCATTTCACTTCAAACAAGGTAGGTTTATTTATTTATTTTTTGTTCAATCATTTCACTTCAAACAAGGCAGTGTTATTTATTTATTTTTTGTCCAATCATTTCACTTCAAACAAGGCAGTGTTATTTATTTATTTTTTGTCCAATCATTTCACTTCAAACAAGGCAGGGTTATTTATTTATTTTTTGTCCAATCATTTCACTTCAAACAAGGCAGGGTTATTTATTTATTTTTTGTCCAATCATTTCACTTCAAACAAGGTAGGTTTATTTATTTATTTTTTGTTCAATCATTTCACTTCAAACAAGGCAGGGTTATTTATTTATTTTTTGTCCAATCATTTCACTTCAAACAAGGTAGGTTTATTTATTTATTTTTTGTTCAATCATTTCACTTCAAACAAGGCAGGGTTATTTATTTATTTTTTGTTCAATCATTTCACTTCAAACAAGGCAGTGTTATTTATTTATTTTTTGTCCAATCATTTCACTTCAAACCAGGCAGTGTTATTTATTTATTTTTTGTCCAATCATTTCACTTCAAACAAGGCAGGGTTATTTATTTATTTTTTGTTCAATCATTTCACTTCAAACAAGGCAGGGTTATTTATTTATTTTTTGTTCAATCATTTCACTTCAAACAAGGCAGGGTTATTTATTTATTTTTTGTCCAATCATTTCACTTCAAACAAGGTAGGTTTATTTATTTATTTTTTGTCCAATCATTTCACTTCAAACAAGGCAGGTTTATTTATTTATTTTTTGTTCAATCATTTCACTTCAAACAAGGCAGGGTTATTTATTTATTTTTTGTCCAATCATTTCACTTCAAACAAGGCAGGGTTATTTATTTATTTTTTGTCCAAACATTTCACTTCAAACAAGGTAGGTTTATTTATTTATTTTTTGTCCAATCATTTCACTTCAAACAAGGCAGGGTTATTTATTTATTTTTTGTTCAATCATTTCACTTCAAACAAGGCAGGGTTATTTATTTATTTTTTGTTCAATCATTTCACTTCAAACAAGGCAGGGTTATTTATTTATTTTTTGTCCAATCATTTCACTTCAAACAAGGTAGGTTTATTTATTTATTTTTTGTCCAATCATTTCACTTCAAACAAGGCAGGTTTATTTATTTATTTTTTGTTCAATCATTTCACTTCAAACAAGGCAGGGTTATTTATTTATTTTTTGTCCAATCATTTCACTTCAAACAAGGCAGGGTTATTTATTTATTTTTTGTCCAATCATTTCACTTCAAACAAGGTAGGTTTATTTATTTATTTTTTGTTCAATCATTTCACTTCAAACAAGGCAGTGTTATTTATTTATTTTTTGTCCAATCATTTCACTTCAAACAAGGCAGTGTTATTTATTTATTTTTTGTCCAATCATTTCACTTCAAACAAGGCAGGGTTATTTATTTATTTTTTGTTCAATCATTTCACTTCAAACAAGGCAGTGTTATTTATTTATTTTTTGTCCAATCATTTCACTTCAAACAAGGCAGTGTTATTTATTTATTTTTTGTCCAATCATTTCACTTCAAACAAGGCAGGGTTATTTATTTATTTTTTGTCCAATCATTTCACTTCAAACAAGGCAGGGTTATTTATTTATTTTTTGTCCAATCATTTCACTTCAAACAAGGTAGGTTTATTTATTTATTTTTTGTTCAATCATTTCACTTCAAACAAGGCAGTGTTATTTATTTATTTTTTGTCCAATCATTTCACTTCAAACAAGGCAGTGTTATTTATTTATTTTTTGTCCAATCATTTCACTTCAAACAAGGCAGGGTTATTTATTTATTTTTTGTCCAATCATTTCACTTCAAACAAGGCAGGGTTATTTATTTATTTTTTGTCCAATCATTTCACTTCAAACAAGGTAGGTTTATTTATTTATTTTTTGTTCAATCATTTCACTTCAAACAAGGCAGGGTTATTTATTTATTTTTTGTCCAATCATTTCACTTCAAACAAGGTAGGTTTATTTATTTATTTTTTGTTCAATCATTTCACTTCAAACAAGGCAGGGTTATTTATTTATTTTTTGTTCAATCATTTCACTTCAAACAAGGCAGTGTTATTTATTTATTTTTTGTCCAATCATTTCACTTCAAACCAGGCAGTGTTATTTATTTATTTTTTGTCCAATCATTTCACTTCAAACAAGGCAGGGTTATTTATTTATTTTTTGTTCAATCATTTCACTTCAAACAAGGCAGGGTTATTTATTTATTTTTTGTTCAATCATTTCACTTCAAACAAGGCAGGGTTATTTATTTATTTTTTGTCCAATCATTTCACTTCAAACAAGGTAGGTTTATTTATTTATTTTTTGTCCAATCATTTCACTTCAAACAAGGCAGGTTTATTTATTTATTTTTTGTTCAATCATTTCACTTCAAACAAGGCAGGGTTATTTATTTATTTTTTGTCCAATCATTTCACTTCAAACAAGGCAGGGTTATTTATTTATTTTTTGTCCAAACATTTCACTTCAAACAAGGTAGGTTTATTTATTTATTTTTTGTCCAATCATTTCACTTCAAACAAGGCAGGGTTATTTATTTATTTTTTGTTCAATCATTTCACTTCAAACAAGGCAGGGTTATTTATTTATTTTTTGTTCAATCATTTCACTTCAAACAAGGCAGGGTTATTTATTTATTTTTTGTCCAATCATTTCACTTCAAACAAGGTAGGTTTATTTATTTATTTTTTGTCCAATCATTTCACTTCAAACAAGGCAGGTTTATTTATTTATTTTTTGTTCAATCATTTCACTTCAAACAAGGCAGGGTTATTTATTTATTTTTTGTCCAATCATTTCACTTCAAACAAGGTAGGTTTATTTATTTATTTTTTGTTCAATCATTTCAGTTCAAACAAGGCAGGTTTATTTATTTATTTTTTGTCCAATCATTTCACTTCAAACAAGTTAGGTTTATAATATTTATTTTTTGTCCAATCATTTCACTTCAAACAAGGTAGGTTTATTTATTTATTTTTTGTTCTATCATTTCACTTCAAGCAAGGCAGGGTTATTTATTTATTTTTTGTTCAATCATTTCACTTCAAACAAGGCAGGGTTATTTATTTATTTTTTGTCCAATCATTTCACTTCAAACAAGGCAGGTTTATTTATTTATTTTTTGTTCAATCATTTCACTTCAAACAAGGCAGGGTTATTTATTTATTTTTTGTCCAATCATTTCACTTCAAACAAGGCAGGGTTATTTATTTATTTTTTGTCCAATCATTTCACTTCAAACAAGGTAGGTTTATTTATTTATTTTTTGTCCAATCATTTCACTTCAAACCAGGCAGGGTTATTTATTTATTTTTTGTTCAATCATTTCACTTCAAACAAGGCAGGGTTATTTATTTATTTTTTGTTCAATCATTTCACTTCAAACAAGGCAGGGTTATTTATTTATTTTTTGTCCAATCATTTCACTTCAAACAAGGTAGGTTTATTTATTTATTTTTTGTCCAATCATTTCACTTCAAACAAGGCAGGTTTATTTATTTATTTTTTGTTCAATCATTTCACTTCAAACAAGGCAGGGTTATTTATTTATTTTTTGTCCAATCATTTCACTTCAAACAAGGCAGGGTTATTTATTTATTTTTTGTCCAATCATTTCACTTCAAACAAGGTAGGTTTATTTATTTATTTTTTGTCCAATCATTTCACTTCAAACAAGGCAGGGTTATTTATTTATTTTTTGTTCAATCATTTCACTTCAAACAAGGCAGGGTTATTTATTTATTTTTTGTTCAATCATTTCACTTCAAACAAGGCAGGGTTATTTATTTATTTTTTGTCCAATCATTTCACTTCAAACAAGGTAGGTTTATTTATTTATTTTTTGTCCAATCATTTCACTTCAAACAAGGTAGGTTTATTTATTTATTTTTTGTTCAATCATTTCACTTCAAACAAGGCAGGGTTATTTATTTATTTTTTGTCCAATCATTTCACTTCAAACAAGGTAGGTTTATTTATTTATTTTTTGTTCTATCATTTCACTTCAAACAAGGCAGGGTTATTTATTTATTTTTTGTCCAATCATTTCACTTCAAACAAGGTAGGTTTATTTATTTATTTTTTGTTCAATCATTTCACTTCAAACAAGGCAGGTTTATTTATTTATTTTTTGTCCAATCATTTCACTTCAAACAAGGTAGGTTAATTTATTTATTTTTTGTTCAATCATTTCACTTCAAACAAGGCAGGGTTATTTATTTATTTTTTGTTCAATCATTTCACTTCAAACAAGGCAGGGTTATTTATTTATTTTTTGTCCAATCATTTCACTTCAAACAAGGCAGGTTTATTTATTTATTTTTTGTTCAATCATTTCACTTCAAACAAGGCAGGGTTATTTATTTATTTTTTGTCCAATCATTTCACTTCAAACAAGGTAGGTTTATTTATTTATTTTTTGTTCAATCATTTCACTTCAAACAAGGCAGGGTTATTTATTTATTTTTTGTTCAATCATTTCACTTCAAACAAGGCAGTGTTATTTATTTATTTTTTGTCCAATCATTTCACTTCAAACCAGGCAGTGTTATTTATTTATTTTTTGTCCAATCATTTCACTTCAAACAAGGCAGGGTTATTTATTTATTTTTTGTTCAATCATTTCACTTCAAACAAGGCAGGGTTATTTATTTATTTTTTGTTCAATCATTTCACTTCAAACAAGGCAGGGTTATTTATTTATTTTTTGTCCAATCATTTCACTTCAAACAAGGTAGGTTTATTTATTTATTTTTTGTCCAATCATTTCACTTCAAACAAGGCAGGTTTATTTATTTATTTTTTGTTCAATCATTTCACTTCAAACAAGGCAGGGTTATTTATTTATTTTTTGTCCAATCATTTCACTTCAAACAAGGCAGGGTTATTTATTTATTTTTTGTCCAATCATTTCACTTCAAACAAGGCAGGTTTATTTATTTATTTTTTGTTCAATCATTTCACTTCAAACAAGGCAGGGTTATTTATTTATTTTTTGTTCAATCATTTCCCTTCAAACAAGGCAGGGTTATTTATTTATTTTTTGTCCAATCATTTCACTTCAAACAAGGCAGTGTTATTTATTTATTTTTTGTCCAATCATTTCACTTCAAACAAGGCAGGGTTATTTATTTATTTTTTGTTCAATCATTTCACTTCAAACAAGACAGGGTTATTTATTTATTTTTTGTCCAATCATTACACTTCAAACAAGGCAGGTTTTATTTATTAATTTTTTGTTCAATCATTTCACTTCAAACAAGGCAGGGTTATTTATTTATTTTTTGTCCAATCATTTCACCTCAAGCAAGGCAGGTTTATTTATTTTTTGTCCAATCATTTCACCTCAACCTAAGCAGGTTTATTTATTTATTTTTTGTCCAATCATTTCGCCTCAAACAGGCTAATGGAAGCTACTCGGAAATAAGTGATTACTGAGTTCAAGAGAAACAGAAAGGACTGTCAAAAAGGGGACTCAAGGAAACGGAAGATGACGATTGTCAGTGCATCTAAATTTTTAGAGATCGTAGTTGCTTGGAAAGCTGGAAACTGTTAGAAAGTTCCATAAGCGAGAAATACGGAAGAAGAAACTATTTGCATAGTACTTACGGTTACAGCTAGTAAGTTCAGCAGTTTAATTATGAGATCGAGCAGCCAGTCTAGTACTGCACTTAAATTTGTATAGTCGGGGTGGCAACAAGGAAAGCTCACCAAAACAATTACTGTAAAGATATTAATAAAAAAAAAGCCAAGTGAAGCAACTTTACGGCAGTGGGAAGGTGACTGAAGCCGAGATGCCAGGTCAGGGACAATAGCCTTGTAGATTATTCTTTGGATTTTGCCAAGAATCTCTAGATATAAACTGAAGCACTAATGCAGATGTAGCAGCAATATTCAATACACGAACGAATGGTAAACTTATAATGCACAAGATGGATTCTGACGAGAAAACTGTCTAGCACGACATTGTGAACGGACTTTCCAAGCAGCAGACTTAGCAATTGATTTAATATAATCAAGATGGCTCAGTGTGTTGGAGGTTAGCATCAGCCATGCCGATGGAAGGCCATTAAAAGATTCTTTAATATGTGCTTTAAGAAGGTGGGTTCTCAAAAAAAGCTACAACGCCTGCTAGACGGTGGGCCAATCAGCGATATAAAATTAAAGAATTGACTCTCTTTTTCGCTCCGGTATGTAGTAACGAAAACAACAGGACTACTCTCCACCGGAGAAGATTTCTTGCTACGGCAGGCCGTCTTCTTGATTTCAACCAGCTACATGGTGTGTCACACTCACACATATTTTCTAACAGCAAAACCCATAAATGTTTCTCTTTTTTCAACTATGTACACAGAAGTATATTTTCTTTCTTCTCGAAAATCTATTATTCTTTATATTACTAGTGTAAACTGACGGCAAAAAGAAATCTATTTGTGGTAAGCTAGTGGAGGTTACTGAACAGAATAATCAAACGAAGGCTGGTAATGAACGATAATACTTAGGACACGAACAACACATACAAGATTCGCCAGCGGCGTGTAGGAAAAGTAGTCAACTGCTAGAAGTGAGTCAAGTGAATTCCACAGTGAATCTCCAATTACAGGATATATGTCAACAGCCCCACGCAGTCAGATGTGGCACAAGGCCGAATTTAATTTTCCCCATTCCCAGGATCCCGAAACGAGACTCAGTCCTTCGACATAGCCTCGTCTGGGGATCCTCTCTGCCTCCGGGCAGAGAGTTTGACCTGCACACCTAGAGATGAATCTCCAACTGCAGGATATCTACCAACAGCCCCAAGCGGCCAGATGTGGCACAAGCCCGAATTTAATGTGGATTATCCGAGCCCGTAGACTCGGCCAAATTTTCCCCGTTTACCCTGTATAAAGCAGGGTTTGGTAGCGGTTTCCCGAGGCGAGACTCTGCCCTTCGACATAGCCTCGTCTGGGAATCCTCTCTTCCCGGCAGAGAGTTTAACCAGCAAAGCTGGAGACGAATTGCAGACCAACATACAGTATTTACTACTGTATTTATGCGAATGGGGAGATACCCATTATCGTCCGTAGGTATGCTGGTAGATTCCCTGCAGTTGGAGATTAGTCTCCATCTGAGCTTTTCGCGTGTGAAAGTGAATGGGGTCATGACTTCTGTTCGTCTTATGTCAAATACTGTCCCTCAGTTGTTACACACAAAATACTTAAGTAATTTTCGCTTAATCCAAGTACAATTTTGCAACTTAAAATAGTTCCTTGTTAATGGCCGAATAATAATTAAAAAGTATATAATTTATAAACACCACAGGAAAGATATCCGTATTTTATCCTCATTGTGTGTGTGTGTGTGTGTGTGTGTGTGTGTGTGTGTGTGTGTGTGTGTGTGTGTGTGTGTGTTTGCAGGTTATTTAAAGCCAAAAACTGTTTTAAAATATATATTTTTTAGATAATATTTTGGTGATAGAAGTCTTACAGATTAACTAGCTAGGGGAAGTAGCTGATTCATACCTCTCCAAAGGGTACTTCCGCGTAAGTGAATATAACGAACCCGACTGGAATTGGAACTCGTCTCTCCGATTAACAATTCCGGGCCATTATCTATTTCACCATCAACACACCCAAGCTTACAGCACCTGGTATTCCCAAGCGGCCACCTAATTAGGTACTGACCAGGCTCGAGGTGGCTTACCTTCGGCAGTAATATATTTATAAAAGACTGATATTGAATTGTCAGTGTGTGTATTGTGTATTATTCAAATTATTCTCCTCCCCTCCTCCTCCTCCTCCTCTTCGTTAAGCTATTTCTCTTCAAATTGTTCTTGTGTTTCGATGAATGAGTGTTTGTTTGAGACACTTATTAATTAGTGCCATCTTAATTTCGTCTGAGTCCTGGGTGTGACGATATATTATGCATTCTGCAGTAAGTCCTCTGATCAGGAGATCGGAGGTTTTGGTTTGTTTTAAGGCATATCAACCTCGATGGGTCATTTAATGGCGACAAAATTTTTATTGCTCCTAAAATTATGTTTTTTTTCCAAAAATGTATTGCTGGTAATATTTTTTCCTCAAAAAATATATTGCTGGTAATATTTTTTTCCTTCAAAAATATACTGCTGGTACTAATTTTTTATTAACAAATTTATTGCTGGTATTAAAACATATTTTTTACACTTTCACAGTGTTTTGATACCAGTTTGCGGGTTAACTGTTTGCCTATAGCTGGGAACATAACAGGCGCTACCACCCCGAGTCAGGGTGGACCTGGGAACACCAGCACTTAAGAGGTGGTTCCACGCTCCTCAAAACCTCCTGATCAGAGGCTTTGCCGTTGGATGTAGTCTTACACAGGATGTCTGATCAGGAGATCGGAGGTTTTGAGGAGAATGGAACCAACTCGTTACTGCTGATGTTCCCAGGTCCATCCTGTCCGGGTGTGGTAGCACCTGTTAGGGTCCCAGCTATGAGCGAATATTGAACCCCAAACAAAACTCAAAACACTAGGAAAGTATAAAAATACTGTTTTATGATAAGAATTACCAACAATGCATTTATAAATAAAATACCAAGACATTTTTATAGAAAAATGACCAGCAGTTTTCTTTTATGCGCAGTGTCCCTTCAGTGCGAAGGTAATCATGACGTTTCACATCTTTCTACCCCTCGTAGATCATAATAAGTTTTGTCTTTTTGTTATTTCTTCCAAACCCTGTTATGTCATCCATTTGCTCAAGCTCATCAAATATGTTACATGCTGCTTTCCTTTGTCCCTGTTTCCCTCACTCAATCTGTCCTGTGAGTATCAGATTTTCCAAACCCTCCTTCCATATTATGTGCTCCGGGAATTTCAACTGTCTCTTCTTGATGTTAAAAGTAAGTTTCCTTTTTGATTCATTTTCTCTAAAACTTCGTTGTTGCTCACATGTTCCGTCCATAGTATCTTCAGTATCTTTCTGCAGAAACACATTTCTGTCGGTTCAAGTCTCCTCTTCATCTTTGAGGAGATTGTCCAGCATTCTCTGCCATACAGGAGGAAAGAGATCACGTGACAGTTAATAATCTTTGTTTCTAACGAAAGTTTTAAATCAAAATGACCAGCAACACATTTTTATAACAAAATGACAATCAATGCAATACTAAAATTTAAAATTCCATCTTCTAGTAAAATTATCACCGATACATTTTTATAAAAAAAATACCAATGCATTTTCGTCGTGAAATTACCAGCAATACATTTTATCGGCTACAAACTATGTTGTTCAAAAACATACGTTTGCCCTAAAAGTATGACATCATGTACAACATATTTGTAGTTAAAGCTATAAAATTTCGTATACAATGTTTAGATTTCGCCATTAAATAATCTGTAGAGGTGTTGATAAAGCGTTAAACAAAAACAACAAAACTCATCTCTATCCAATTAACTGATATTTCTGCCACAGTTCGGTTTGTGTGCGTGGGTTCTATTATTACCATTCGTCTTCTTCTTGGTTTTGTTAATATAACATTGTACGGCAATTTGAAAGATTAGTGCAATGTAATGTTTATTAGTCGGTAATATTCGGGTGTCATAAAAAGAAGTAGATAATTCACTTCAGCTTTGTTTGTGATTGAGACATTTTGATATATTCAAATCTACATTGCATAATAAAAGGCAACAGTCGTTGGGCAAGGAGTGACTTTACGCTGATTAATTATACGACCTTGCTGAGTCATTTCAGATGGAATTCTGATTTTGTGAGAATTTTGTGTATAGGTCGTGTTTATACTAAAGTCTATAGATAAACATTATTCGGTTTTATACTTGAGTCAATGGGGAAAAATGGGTTGGATTTATACTTGAGTCAAAATTAAAACATTGGCCGGGTTTATGCTTGAGTCAATGGGTAAACAATAGTTTTATACTTGAGTCTATAGTTAAAGATTGGTCGGATTTATAGTTAAGTCTATAGGTAAACATATTAAACATATAGTCTTATATTGGAGTCTATGAGTAATCATTGTTCGGGTTTATACTTGAGCTTATACAGTCATACTTATACTTGAGTCTATATGAAAATATCGGTCAAGATTAAATTTGAGTCTTTAGGTAACCATTGGTCAGGATTTTACTTGTGTCTATAGATGAACATTGATCAGGTTTATACTTGAGTTTATAGATAAACATTGGTCAAGCTTATACTTGAGTCTATAGTCAAATATTGGTCAAGCTGATAGTTAAGTTTATAGGTAAACATTGACCAAGCATATACTTGAGTCTATAAGTAAACATTGGTTGGATTTATACTTGAGTTTATAGGTAACCATTGGTCAGACCTATACTTGTGTTTATAGGCAAATATTGGACAAGCTTATATTTGAGAAGCATTGGTAAGCATTGGTCAGGCTTTTACTTGAGTCTATAGATAAACATTGCTCAGGTTTATACTTGGGTTTATAGTTAAAAAGTGGTCAAGCTTTTACTTGAATCCATTGATAAACATTGGTCAGGTTTATACTTGAGTCTATAGATAAATATTGGCCAGGCTTTTACTTGAGCCTATGTATAAAATTGGCTAGGTTCATATTTGTGTGATAGGTAAAATTAGTCAGTTTTATACTTGAGTCTATAGGTAAACGTTCGTTAGACCTTTACTCGAGTGTAAAGGTAAACATTGGTCAATCTTTTACTTGCGTCTATAGGTAAACATTATTCAGGCTTATACTTGACTCTATAAGTAAACATTGGTCAATCTTATACTCGAGTCTATAAGTAAACATGGGTCTGGTTTATACTTGAGCTTATAGGTAACCATTGGTCAGACTTATGCTTGAGTCTATAGGTAAACATTGGTCAGGTTTTACTTGAGTGTATAGGTAATCATTGGTCATGTTTATACTTGAGACTAGAGGTGAACGCTCGTCAGGCTTTTACTTGAGTCTATAGGTAAACATTGTACGAGTCTATAGTTGAGTCTATGGGTAAACTTTGATTGGGTCTGTAATTAAATATTGTTTTGATTTAAACTTTGGGTTATTTACACTATTTACATCGTCCAGACTGTTGTCCTTATCTTTATTGCCATATTCACGGTTCCGGTACGAAAATTCCAACGTATATCAGCTGAAGAAGGTCGGAGCGTACAACGGCCGAAACGTCGTGAATATTCCAATAAAGATGAGAGCAACAGTCCGAACGATGTAAATAGGGCAAATAGTTGACATACCTCATCACTATTGACAGACATTGTGTTCTTTATTATTGTATTACGTTTCCTCGCAAAATTTGCTTCAGATTACCACGTTTTGCAGCCTTATCCACATGTTTTTGATCTCTATCGTGAATTCCTCCATATCTATGGCATCTTCTGTACAAATACCCATATCTTGCGCTACATATCTTAACAGATCCTTATCGCTGTTGTCCAGGTAACTCTTCAAGGGATCCCCTTTCACTTACAGCAAAATTGAACACTTATAAGGTCTCTCCCGCCATTCTTTCTCTTTTTGTCCACGTGTGAAATGATAACGGCCTTGAAAATCCACATTTTACAAGCAGAAATGTAAAAATACGCATTTTATGGTTCAAATTTAAATAAACATGGTTTAGCAAATTCATCTCTTGTTGGTCGGGAGATTGATTTTGTTTAGCGGCATATCAACCTCTATAGGTTATTTAATGCCGAAATCTAAATATTTTGAACATAATTTCATGGCTCCAACTAAATGTATATTATAAATAGGTATTGTTGGCTGGTTGATTTTGTTTAGCGGCATATCAACATCTATGGGTTATTGAATGACGAAATCTATTTTGAACTCAATTCCATGGCTTCACAGTTATGTTGATAGCTGATAAAGTAAGACTAATGTATTTTCAAGTGCAGATATCATCGCGAAATTGTATTGGCGAGCTAATAGATGGAACTTGGATATAATTTAGTTTTATGAAACAAAGTGTCAGTTTGAAAAAGTTCCCGTAAATGGTTTGGGGATTGATAAGTGCGAACCGAATTGGAATTGGAGAACTAGACAGAAAGCAATTGTTCTTTTTCTACGATAGTCGTCTGTAACTTTTATAATTATCGTTATTTTAATTTTTTAGGCGAGGAATCCTTCACCAGTAGAAAGCACATCTGGTTAATTTAAAGGAATATGGAGATAATAAAATGTGGGCTATGAACATTGTAAATTGTCATTTTCTAAAGCCTGGCTAGGTAAAGTGAAGTCATTAATCATTGTTATCGGGAAAGAGTTCTCTATCTAGACAAGCACACATTTCGCCTGGCAGTCATTTTCCGCGAGTGGGGAAAACAGGCCGGATTTGATAACATGCCCCCCTCCTTTTCGCCGAACACACAGACATGGTGAATACAGATAACTCTCAGACGTCATATAGTCGAAGTTAAATTCTGTAGACTTTTTTCTCTTTTCACATTAATTGTGTTTGATTCGTTTATCAAAGAAATGTTCCCCACTGAAGCCGACCACCAGCAACTCGACCGTAATCAGCTACCAGAAGAAAACGGTTACCACGCTCTGCGGTAAACCGATTTGATTGATTTTCTACAGGGACACTACTGGTTTCGATGTTGGTAGGAACGATTACAAAACACTTTCCACTCCCTAATTTATAGGCAGAAACTCGGAAATGCATGCTGCGATTTCTTCCCAGCCAATAAATTAGGCCAGTTCTCGGTTTCATATGACGCAGTCTCGGTCTGTCTCGTCTTGAAGTCAGAACGCTACGTTCGCTTATCTGAATTTGCTTCTGTGTGTCAACCCCAATTTTTAGTTTGTGAACTTATTGCCATATTACTGTTGATTTGCCTTATTACTCTTAATTTGCCTTGTATATATTGTTTGCTTGCTTTATACTACTTTTTGTTCTGTTCCTTTCTTTTCTTTCTCTTGTTATTGCTTATTGGACACTTTGTAAATTCCGTTTGTTGGGCAGTCCTGTCATGTGTTACTATTTGACCATGGCCAATCACCGTTAAAGAGACAGATGGAACTGGCAAAGCCTTAATATCTGTTCAAAGGAAGCGGAACAGACAAATCTACCGGCCTTGTTGGCACTTATTCTCGAATATGACGGTGTCGGCTAATACTGACAAATTACCCGATCCACCCGGTTATATCTGGTGCAACAACGCAACGAGTCGTAATTGAATGCCGTGACAAACAGCTGACCACACCTCCAGCACTCTGCTATACACGTTTGTTATAGTCACCATCATCCTGGTCTTTGTATCAACCTTTAGTCTCTTCTTTTGTACATTTAATAACGGACGCAATGTGTCGGATTACATGCAAAAAGCTGAGATTCGCTGCCCATTACAATCTTCAGTCAGTTCCAGGTGCGATACACGCTTAGGCAATCATGTATCTTTCTATACATGACTGAAGAGGTAGATTTTTTGCCATCATTACGTTGCCATTTCTTTCTGCAGTAGACCAGTTGCCATCCAAGAACCCAGTCTGTCCTGCTATTTACCCATAACTGAGGGGAGAAGAAGAGGATTCATACCTTTACCAAGGGTATTAGCACGTAAGTGAATGTAATGGATTCGACTGGAATTAGAACTCGCCTCTCCGATTCCTCAATACGAGTCGCTATCCATTACTCCACCGTAATTAACACCTTAATGTGCATTATATTACCGGGTATATCTCGTTACCTCGAAAATTCAAAAATACATCGAAAATACAAAAATAAATTTTGAAACGAAAATTAGAAGGGTTACACAATGGCTAAACATCTGTTTCATTTTCTATAACGTGAAAAATTAAATATTTTGGTGAAATATATGTATGATATTTAGATTTTAATGGATCATAATAGGGTACAACTTTTAAAACAATATTACATAGGGATGGCTGTAATCAGTTCAGTTATGTGCCATGCATGATACACGCTTAGACGATCTTTCGATACATGACTGACGAGGCAGATTTTTTTCCATCATTAGGTTGCCATTTCTTTCTGCAGTAGAATGCCGGTTGCCATCCAAGAACACAGTCTGTCCTGCTATTTACCCATAACTGATGGGAGAAGAAGAGGATTCATACCTTTACCAAGAATGACTGGAATTCGAACTCGGCTCTCCGATTCCTCAATCCGAGCCGCTATGTTATAGCTTATTATATAACTTTTAGCTGCAACTGCTTCGACCGAGTATGCCTGTTCCGCATTGGACTTATCAGTTACAAACGTGCCATAAAACTCCCTAAATCTTTGTTTTGCGAAGCCAAGCCATGTTGATGCTTAAATATATTATAAAAATGGTGATTTAATATCAGTCAGTTAGTTATGTGCCATGCTTGATACACGCTTAGTCGATCATGTATCTTTCGATGCATAACTGATGAGTCAGTTTTTTTCCCCGCAGTAGGTTGCCATTTCTTTCTGCCGTAGACCAGTTGCCATCCAAGGCTATAGAACTCAGTCTGTCCTGCTATTTACCCGTAGCTGGGGGGAGAAGAAGAGGATTCATACGTTTCCCAAGGGTATTAGTACGTAAGTGAATGTAATAGATTCGACTGGAATTCGAACACGGCTCTCCGAATCGTCAATCCATTACTCCACCATGCCTCCATACAATCTTACAAACATTTATTGAATGCCTATATTTAATATCTGTTGACAGTATTTTCTTTTTCTTGTTCGTTATAATCAGTAAATTGCGATTTTTTAAAGCTTTGTTTAGTGCCTTTTATTCTCACCAAGTTATATCATTAAACTATTTTTTAGTTTTACTACTATTTATGTACTCAATGTTAAATTCATCTGCATTTAAGTAATGGTTAACGACGCTCGGCCTTTTGACATGTTGGGTAGTTAAGAGTGGGTTTAAGAGAAAGATTTTATAAACCTTAACCAGCTTGAGTACTGTCTGCTCGGTCAATGAATACCGAATTTTTCCTTATAAGGAAACAGCTAATATCATTATTGGCATTTTCTTGTTTCTTCTGATAATATAATCAATATTCTTACACACACACACACACACACACACACACACACACACACACACACACACACACACACATAAATATATATATATATATTTAATTGGATTGATGTAAGCTCTATCACTGATATTGAGCGCTTTCCAATCAGTACCATGCATATATAATATATAAATAATATATGTAAAAAATTGCATATATATTTATATTTATATACATACACATTTTACACACACACACTCATATATATATATATATATATATATATATATATATATATATATATATATATATATATATATATATATATGTCATTCACAGACAGTACTATTTCGCTCCTCAGTGCGACTAGACTTCCGAATGCTTCAAGCCCGGATTGAAACACAACTAATTTGGTGTCAGCCACAGCTATCTTCACTCGGTAGAGTTACACAACTAAATCTAGCGTATTGTTTTTACAAATGTAAACAAATGCCAATCAACCAAAGTGCTCCATTCATTTTACTGAAGTGCTTTGCATTAATGGTGGTGGCTGTTGTTTATAGAATTAGCTTATCACTCAACAGTGCTCAATTGAAATGTATTTTCAAGAGCTAAATTATGTCATTCACAGTACTGTTTCGCTGTATCACAGCTCCACATATATATATATGTGTATGTATATATATATATAAATATATATATATACATACATACAAATATATATACGAACATATATATATATATACATACTTACAAATATATATACGAACATATATATATATATATATATATATAATCAATATTCTTTTTCAGATGAATCTTATGGCAGGCTAGTAATTTTCTTAATTTCAAACATATTTATTTCTATATTAATTACCTATAATAATTCTATAATATTTTTTTTCATTCATATTATACTAAATCTCGACGCTTTCGTTACCATCTTTCTGCAGCATTTTCATGTGTGTGTGTGTGTGTGTGTGTGTGTGTGTGTGTGTGTGTGTGTGTGTGTGTGTGTGTGTGTGGTTTTCTGCGCACTTCATCATTATCTGGCCTGGAACTCTTGTAATATATCTCCGAGATTCTCGACAAAATCCAAAGAAGAATGCGTAATGTTATTGGTCCTGACCTGGCATCTCGACTTCAGTCACTTTCTCACCGCCGTAACAGGGTTTCACTCTTGTTTCTATAAAGACTTTCAAGGCAATTGCTCTGATGAACTCTCCTCACTGATACTAACATTATTTTGTTTAGCTTTTTTTTTTTTGTATATACAATTATAAACATTGTAATATTCATTTTTAAAAGTTTTTTTTATTTTTATAAACACCACCCTCCCACCCCGCTCAGATAAATTGTACCTATAAGGACTAGTTAGGAGTTCATATAGAGACTTGAGGTATTATGGTAGCTGTCGTAAGAATGGTAATTAAACATGTGTTGCTTTCGTGTAAGGAATACTGTGGTATATTTGAGTTAGTAAATGTGGCGAGATAAGACAGATTAAAGACCAGCCTTCCCCTACCCGCTTTTCTATAGAGTTTTTCAAGGCAATTGCTCTAATGAGCTCTTCCCATTGTTACTGGCACTATTTTGTTCATTTTTTTTTCTTTTCATATATATACAATTATAATCATTGAAATATTCATTGGGGTTTCATTTTAAAAAGTTTTGCAAATTTTTATCCTCCACCCCGCTTAGACAAATTGTACTTATAGGGACTAGTTAGGACTTTATAGAGACCTGAAGGCATTATGGTAGCTGTAGTTAGAATGGTAAGAATGTTTTGTTTTGTTTTGGTGTAAAGAATACTGTGGCATGTTTGGCTCAGTAATTGTGGCGAGATAAGAGAGATTGAAGACCAGATTTCCCCTACCCACCTTCTTTTGGTCTATTTTCAAAAGAAATATCGTTCTCCTCCCTCGTACCTAGACCGCACGAATTCAAGCGTAGTACTAAATTTGCAAATATGCCGCATCGCTTTGCGAACATCGGCGTGGTGTAATGGGTAGCAAGCTTGTCTCGCTAAAACAGTTAGGTCTGAATAGTGAGCTCGATCCTCACTCGATGCCCCATATTTTCGGCCTTGTGCCACATCTAAGCTTCGCTTGGGAAATCAATATATCTCATCGTTTTACTGTTGAAATCGCTAGATATAACCGCCACTTCTATCCTAATTGTTTATTTTCTCGCACTTCTCACCTGTGAAACATTTTCCCGGTGTTTTACTTCCCTGTTACCTATGATCTTCAAAAATTTAATGTAACTTCAAGCGCGGTATGTCTTCCTGAAATCTATTCTTTTATTGTCCTTTCTCCTCCCTAAAGTCTTTTCATTCTCTTCCACTCCCAGTAACCCATTGCGCCTTCGCGGCATTAACGCCTTGCTTGGTGTGGAATGATTTTTTTTAACCTGTGCTAGCTTCACTGCCGTCCAATTTCTTTATTTTGCAAATTAGTCAAACAAAACACGACTTTTGATCATTACCTTTTTAGCATCTGTTGGGCGATTGTTTTTAAAGATGTATCTCTTTTTACGCCGAGTACTGAAATCTTATGCACTATCAGTCCTCCTGTATGGCAGTGAATGCTAGACAATCTTCTTACGGATGAAGAAGAGACGAAGAAGAGACTTAAAACACTAGAAACGTGTTTCTACAAAAAATTCAGTTAACATCCGAGACGAAAAAATATAATGCGAATTTTACCAAAAACAAAATAATTTCCATGCCTGAAGATGACTGAATGTACAGTCGAAAGTACTTGCGTATTTAAGAAAGACCTTATACAGCTTAAAATTAAAAAAAACAAGGATCATAATATTCATCGAGTGATTTGTAGGTTAATGCACCTTTAAAATTATATATATATATATATATATATATATATATATATATATATATATATATATATATATATATATATATAGTTTAAATTTTTACATATATATATATATATATATATATGTATATAGTTTTAATTTTTACACATATATATATATATATATATATATATATATATATATATATATATATATATATATATATATAAGAATTTAAACGTTATTTTTACTGGATCCCCATACTTGAGTAGAAGTTCCGTTTATTTTAAACAGTATTGTATATTCGAGAAATCCCAAAGGAAAATGTGAAGTACACGGTTACTTTTACTGAGATTTCTCGAATATTCTGGCCAGTATGCAAAATGAAATACTGTTTAAAATAAATATTTATAGTGCGAACCTTCTTTGAAATGATTAAAATAAATCAATATTTTTCGATTCTGATAAATGTCGTGTGTCACGAAAGGTCTAATAAATTCTAACCTACAAATATTTTACACATTTTTTAAAATTTTTTTTTATTTTGCGAACGGACCAGTTAATATGATCATTAAGAACAAAACATATACATAACATTCATAATTTACAAATTAAAAGATTCCATTTAAAGAACCTATTATTTTTAAATTTATGTAGTTTTGCTATGACTTCGGAAGACAACAATGATATGCTAAGGGTAAAAAAGTTTGTTAAAATTGCCACAACGGAAATCATTATTTGTAATAATAAATTTATATGAAAACTATCAAACAATATTTACAACTTTCAACTAATAATTTAGTAATTATAATTTATCATATTATTATAACGTATATAGTTTCTATATTATTGTAGATTTATTATATATTATACTATATTATGATAGATTATATATCTAAATTTGTATTATCGTTACGTTACGAAATCCATGAAAACACACGCCTTCAATCTTATGTTACGAAATCCATGTAAACACTCGACTTCAATTTTCTTACGTTACAAAATCTATTGAAATCAGAACTTCGAAAAAAATTGGTGATAACATAATATTTAAAATTATAACTTGCAATAATTCTAATTTATTACAGTATGTATGATAAGTTAAATGTATAATTACGCCATGTTGAACGTGACCCCGTGCTCTTTGTAAAAAATTCGTTGCAACCAGCTGCGCCGAAAAAAACGTCTTCTCTCTTCAAATTCCGAACGTGTCTCTTTCTTTTTATTCTTATTATTATTCTTATTTTATTTTATGATTTTGCTTTGTACAATCAATTACCGGGTCATTGAAATCTGCGTAGGTAGTAAAAATATACATTCTGAACATTTTTTTTATGTGAGTTGATGCGTGATACGTACAGACTTTATATTCATTTTACATTGATAACACTCTCCACAGAAGTGGAGCAGTTCCACATCGTAATATTTTTTTTGTAAACAGGGGCTGTCAGGAGTTAATATTGTTGCCTGTATCTTTTTAGATTGTGTCCAGGGCTCCAAATATTATGGCTATGACAATAGTTTTAAGGTGTCACATTTTTTCAGCTTTAATTTCAACATCGTCATATTCACCTGTTTTGTCAGATTCTTAAACAGATATATTTTCAACTGATGACCCTGCCATATCGAAGACTTTTCATCATTATTAATATTTATTTAGAATTCACCATGGTACTGTTTTTGCGTAGAACTACATTCCTTAGTTCTGCCAGGTCTGAGCTCTACGGTTAGGACTCACCATGCCAAATATATTGCAGCTAACCACATCTGGCAGTAAGGCCTCTGATAGAGAGTTTGGAGGTTTTGAAGTGCGTGGAACCGCCTCTTAATTGCTCTTGTTCCCATGTCCATCCTAACCCGGAGTGGTAGCACCTGTTAGGGTCCGAGCTATGGGCAAATACTGAACTCACAAAAAAAAAAAAAAATTATGAAAGTATAAAAAATAAATTTTTATGGTAAAAACGCCACAAATAAATTTTATATAAAAATTACCAATGATACATTTTTATACCAAAATTACCAACAGTACATTTTTAAATCAGAATTACCAACAATATATTTTATATTGCGAAATGACCAACAATACATTTTATCTGTAGTTGAAGCCATGGAATTGTATTCAAAATATTTAGATTTCAGCATTAAATAACCCATAGAGGTGTTGATATGCCGCTAAACAAAATCAAACAAACAACATGAAAGAACACTTTCATGACATTAATCCATATAATATCCTACAAATTCTTAAAGAAATCAAACTGTGTTCCCAAACTACAACATAAAACACAAATACCAGCGTGTCTAGCAATTATGTCCACACAAACATGTATATGCCCAAAAGTTGAGTATCATCTACCATGTATTCTATTGTGAAAGCAGAACAACATATTTTTTTACTATTTCAAATCTCCCACGAAATGAAATTTCTGCATTAAATGACCCATAAGATGTTGATGTGCCGTTAAACAAATTAAATAAGAAAATCCTTCTTTAGTGTAATGATAGAGATGCTACTTCAGAATTGTAATACCCAGGATTAGGATGCCCAGGATTTGGATTCTCTTATTGTTTCGAGAGCAGATCAATAAACCCTCTCTCGACATAGAAACCGACACCAAATTATATAGCAATAATCTTAGATTTGATCTGCGAATCACGCATCACCACGATTGCTCTCTCAATTAGCAGTCAGTGCCACAACTCTAGATAAACTCTAAACAGGTTACAATAAGTGCGGCAAATCACACTAAATATTCACAAACAGATATGAACCTATATCAACAGCCAACATGCTACAAATATCCTAATCATGCTTTGAAAAATTATATGTAGAGTTTATGTTAGTCACTTTAATGTGTGGCTTTTACATAAGTGAAATATATATCCAAGTCAAATTTGTAAGAGGATAGGAGAAACGTCATAGAAACGTGACATGAATAGGTGATGCCAGACCTGTGAAATCTTGCATGCATTAATTTCAACTCTTCTTATTAATAACGGCATTGATTCCTTCCAGGTACAAGGTCGGGCTGAAATGATCATAGGATGATTATCAAGGGTTGATGCTAGAGCCGTGAAATCTTGCATGCATTAATTTCAACTCTTCTTATTAATAACGGCATTATGTCTATCCAGGTACGCGGTTGGGCTGAAATGTTCAAAGGATTATTATGAAGGTGTGATGCTAGAGCCGTGAAATCTTGCATGCATTAATTTCTACTCTTCCTATTAATAACGGCATTATTTCTTTCCAGGATTTTCTTTTTTGTTTTCTTTCAGCCTATTAATATTATATTAATAAATAAAAATCGATTACTTCTTTAGAAATATATATATATATATATATATATATATATATATATATATATATATATATATATATATATATTCCTTTTCTTATTTATATAAAAGAGAAAGACGCTTAGAAGTTGAAAGAAACTGAAAATGGTAGATTTTAAAACCGTGAAAGGTTTAGTACACAAACGAGATAAAATGATTTTGAATTGTCGACGCGCTTAAAAAAAAAAAAACTTAAAAGAACGACAGATCTCGAGTGCGTGGAAAAGTAACAAACACCTATTTTGAAAAGTCACTACACGTGAAACATTATGTTAATGAGTAAATCAAAGCGTAAAAATTATGTCAATGGGTAAATCAAAAATGCTATTATTCCAGGTATATATATATATATATATATATATATATATATATATATATTAATGGGTAAATCAAAAATGCTATTTTTCCAGGTATATATATATATATATATATATATATATATATATATATATATATATATATATATAATCAATATATATATATATATATATATATATATATATATATATATATATATATATATATACACCGGGTGTAACAGCAAAATTGTCCAAATTATGTAACAGCATGGGATAAGTATACATCCCACAAAATGTTAAATATCTAAAAAGTCGCTAAAGTAATTGAGTTTATTTTTTCCAGGTTTTCAGATAAGACGTTTAGCCATCTTCATACCATTTGTCGTGAGAATCCCTGAAAAAACCTTTAAGTTATTCAGCTAGAAAGAAAAGGTCAAAATCCTTTTGTATCTGCCCCACTATGTCTTCTCAAGTAAACAATGCTGAGAGGACAAAGATCATCCAGGCCTTCAGTAATGGTACCAAAATCCATATTCTGGCTTGCATCTTCAATCTCTATTCAAGAAGCATCAAGTAAAATGTGAATAAGTTTTAAAAAATGTGGGGAGAGTAGAGAGGAAAACTGGATCAGGACGTCACAAAAGCAAGAGTGAATATCATTTCAACTTAGAGCTAAATACATTCTTACTGTTCAAAGTAGAGTACGATAATGTTATAAAAACCTCGGAGAATTCCAGTAATATATCTTTAATCATTTCTCAGATACAATGGTTCAAAACTTAATCTAACAATTCGACAATTTTGCTATTGCCCCAGGTATAAACTGCGTCTAGAGATTATATGCAAGTTATGAATTGGTATAAAGAGTTGCGTCTTGAATGTTAAAAGTCCTATTATGATGTTGTTTAGATTCTACTCAATATTATGCACTTTAAAAAAATTATAACTATAGAAATAATTTGTAAAAAGGATTAGAAAGAAGTAAATCTATATTTTTTAATCTATATATATATATTGAGACATGTGTCATTGCATAATTTAGACAAGTTTTGGCTACTTATTTTCAATTGGATTCTTTCAAAATCGCGGACAAGCTTTTTGGTGTCATTATTAAAGGAAAAGAGAAAATTCCCGTGTTGGTACATATTATTTTGTTCCGAGTACTTTCGACATAGCGCAACGTCATCATCAGCGTGTTGTTTATTTCGAGACAAATATTGTAATGTTCACCATTTTCAATTACAAAATCGCTGTAAGAAAAGATGACACAGTAGAAAATATTTATATCTTCTCGTTCCTTCGTTCGCATATATATATATATATATATATATATATATATATATATATATATATATATATATATATATATTCAAACATTTTCATATATCTATATTTCCCAGATTTCCAGACACACAATCATGCAGTTCCAGTCTTTCTAAAAAAAATTGGAACTATTTCGTCATATATTTTCCATCGCGTTAAGCACAAAATAGCATATTTACTCGTACACGAGGCAAATAATTCAACCCAACAACTCCATAACAGCCACCACTGAGAACAGTTCAATCTTTATCTAAAAGTTATCCAAATCATCACTAAAACAATAAAAAGCGTGGTCAGTGCTATACATGATACACGCTTAGGCGGTCATGTACCTTTCGATACATGACTGACGAGTAGTTTGTCCTTTCTTTCTGCGGTAGACCAGTTGCTATCCGAAGCTACAGAACCCAGTCTGTCCTGCTATTTACCCACAGCTGGGAGAAGAAGAAGAAGATTCATATCTTTTCGAAGGTTATTAGCACGTAATTGAATGTAATGGATTCGACTGGAATTCGAACTCGGCTCTCCGATCCTTCAATATTTTAAATATATTATTTCTTAACAATTTTATAACAATATCTCTAAAACCCTAAAAGTTACAGTGCTAGTAATAATAATGGGGATCCAGGGGACACAACTCCGAAAATTTTCTTTCATATTCACGGACAAGCTTTTATAACAAGGCGGTCATGTACCTTTCGATACATGACTGATGTGTAGTTTGCCATTTCTTTCTGCGGTAGACCAGTTGCCATCCAAAGCTACAGAACAGGAAGACCAAGCATCGTGTCTGAACGAACGAAAAGAGCGGTAAAGAAGGAAGTCATCAGAAACCATCGTCAGAGCTTCAAAGATGTCGCCCCAGAGTAATTTATGTGTCTATGCGTGATAAACGCTTAGGCGATAATGTATTTTTCGATACATGACTGACGAGGCAGATTTTTCCCGCGGCAGGTTTCCATTTCTTTCTGCGGTAGACCAGTTGCCATCCAAGGCTATGTATGTCCAGCTACTTACCGTTAGGGAATGTAATGGATTCTACTGGAATTCGAACGCGGCTCACCGACTCCTCAATCAGAGCCGCTATCCATTACTCCACCGTTCCTCCTGGTCAGTCTTAAACAGAATAGCAGCAACAATAAAACAGGGGCAGGGAAATAAAACGGGAGCAGGGAAATAAAACATAAATTGCGCAAGGCAGACATTGGCGGAACATACAGAAATCTATACAAAAAAAGCTCTATTCACGGAGGTTTGATTTGTTTTACGGCATACCAACTTCAAAGGGTTAATTAATGCCGACAAAATTTTTAATGCTGGTAATATTTTATTTTTAAAAATGTATTTCTGGTAATATTTTTTCTTCAAAATGTATAGCTGGTAATATCTTTTTTCCAAAATACGGTATTTTTTTTTTTTACAAAGTATTTTTGGTATTAAAACCTATTTTTAAACTTTCATATTGTTTTCACCCCAATTTGGGGGTTAACTATTTGCCATAGCTGGGACCCTAACAGGTGTTACTACCCCGGGTCAGGGTGGATATAGGAACACTAGCAATTAAGAGGTGGTTTCACACTCTTCAAAATCTCCTGATCAGAGGCCTTGCTGTTGAATGTAGTTTATCGTCTTACCCAGGACGCGGATGTAGTTTATCGTTTTACCCAGGACGCGCATGTAGTTTATCGTCTTACCCAGGACGCGGATGTAGTTTATCGTCATACATCGTGGAGGTGTTTTGCGTAACAACATTTTAACGGTACTTGTAGTTCACCATCACACATCTGACGAAGGGAGAGAGTGATAGAGAGTGTATGCATGAGAGAGGGGGTGAAAGCGAGAGTGAGAAAGAGAGGGTAAAAGAGAGTGTGTGTGCGTGGGAGAGAGAGCGTGTGTGACAGAGAGTAAGAGAGAGAGAGTGAGAAATAGTGTGCATGTGCGAGAGAGAGAGAGAAAGAGAAAAAGAGTAGGAGCGAGAGAGACAGAAAGCGCGTGTATGTGTGCAAGAGAGTGAAAGAGAGAGAGTAAAGAAGAAAGTACGAGAGAGAGTGTGTAAGAGAGAGAGTAAGAGAGGGATTGAGATAGAGAGAGAGTGTAAGAGAAAGATAGTGTGTGTGTGTGTGTCAGAGAGAGAGAGAGAGTGCGTGAGAAAGAGAAAAAAGAGAGAGAATGTGAGAAAGAGTGTGTGTGAGAGAGAATAGGTGAGAAAGAGAGAGAGTGTGAGAGTGAGTGTGTAAGGGAGAGTTAGAAAGAAAAAAGAGTGGGGATGAGAGAAATGGTGTGTATGTGTGAGAGAGAAAGAGGGTAAAAGAGAGTGAGAGTGACAAAGAGTAAGAGAGAGAGAGTGTGTGTGTGTATGTGGGAGAGTGTGTGTGGGGGGAGAGAGAACGTAAGAGAGAAAGTGAGATAGAGAGAGTGTAAGAGAAAGAGATAATGAGATAGAGTATGTGTGAGAGAGACAGAGATTGAGAAAGCGAAAAAGAGTAGGAGAGTGAGTAAGAGAAAGGGTGTATATGTGTATGAGAGGGTGAAAAAGAGAGAGGGTGAAAGAGAATGTGTGAAAGAGAGAGATAATCAGTAAGAGCAAGAGAGAGAGAGAGAGAGAGAGAGAGAGGGTGTAAGAGAAAAGAGATGTATTTGGAGTGGGCTGATTTAAAATCCAGTAGACATTAACGGCTTTAAGACGAAAAATAACAAGTTTCTGGTCGTAGCATCTTTTCTCCTGAATATAAATACTTGATACGAAATAAAATACTTGCATTTGCCTTCTTAAAGTCCCTCAGATGACGAAACGCATCGGCTTAAATAAGTTTTCCCTATATATATATATATATATGTATATATATATATATATATATATATATATATATATATATATACAGGGTGTACATAAAGTTCGTATGCACTTTAAAAAATTTATAACTATAGAAATAATTTGTAAAAAGGATTAGAAAGAAGTAAATCTATATTTTTTAAGATTTTATTGAAATTTTATTTAAGTTTCCACATGTCTTCCATCATTAGCAATACAAAGGGTGATACGATTTTGCAGTTCACGGAAAACATTTACCAACTGATTTACAGTAATGCCTTAAATCACATTAGTTATTTTAGCTATACTTAAAACTAGGTATATTAAACTTTATAACATTTTTTACAGATTATTTCTATCGCAAATACAAATAAAGTGCACACGAACTGTATGGACACCCAGTATATATATATATATATATATATATATATATATATATATATATATATATATATATATATATATTTTTGTCATCCACAGACAGACTGTTTCGCTGTTTCACAGCTCATCAGTGTGGCTAGACGTCTGGTTGCCTCTATTCCGGCTGAATTTGCGTCAGTCCGAACTTCTACCCGCTAAGCCATCAGCGTACGGTACAGAATGAAGGTGAATTTTAGCGTGTTTATTTTTAGATTCGGATAAACACACAGTGACTGAGAGTGACTCAATTCTGTCGAAGAGTCGTGCAGTATTAGCATAAATAGTCACTGTTTACAAATTCACACCCCAAACCAGAGGGCTCAACCGAAATTAATTTTTTCAGGAGCTAATATTTTTGTCATCCACAGACAGACTGTTTCGCTGTTTCACAGCTCATCAGTGTGGCTAGACGTCTGGTTGCCTCTAGCTAGGATCGAAACCCGGCTGAATTTGCGTCAGTCCGAACTTCTACCCGCTAAGCCATCAGCGTACGGTACAGAATGAAGGTGAATTTTAGCGTGTTTATTTTTAGATTCGGATAAACACACAGTGACTGAGAGTGACTCAATTCTGTCGAAGAGTCGTGCAGTATTAGCATAAATAGTCACTGTTTACAAATTCACACCCCAAACCAGAGGGCTCAACCGAAATTAATTTTTTCAGGAGCTAATATTATATATATATATATATATTAGCTTTCAATATACCACATAACACCCTTGAGCGCTTAACCGTGGAGCGGGTAGAATGGAGATCAACGTGTTTTAGTAGACTCAACAGTTTTCAGTCTGCTTGTCTGAATCGTCTTCAAGAAGCGAGAGCAAGATCCAAAAGGTCAGCCAATCTAACAGTGATCTCATCCCAGAATCCTCACTCTTGCCCCATATGTGGCTTCCATTGTAAATCACTAGCGGGTCTTAAGTGCCACTTTAGATTATCGCACAAAATTTCATAACTGAAACAATTAAGCTGTCAGATCCTCATACGTCGAAACCGACGGGAGAGTCCATTATTATGTATATATATATATATATATATATATATATATATATATATATATATATATATATATAGTGTTACGACCCACCCCCTCCTCTAACCAGATCGATAGCGGAGACAGAGGAGGATCGTAACCTGTATTATTATTTTTAACGTTTATACAATTCTTATAAAATATTTCCTTCCCCAAGGGTCTATTTCCGATTGATCAGACACGGTCGAGTGGAACCGATTAAGGAACAAACGTAATAGGCGACAAACAGATATAGAGAGATAAGGAATAAATTTATTATCAAAACATACAAACGGGGAGAAAAGGGAAAGCGGGCAAAACAAAAAAAAATAAACATTGTGGTCAAAATAGTGGGAGGGGAACCTATACACTCAGAAAGGTATAATTACAAACCAACATATGATCTTGTGCCACACTTGCACGAAGTTACAAAACATGAAAAGCCGAGAGAAACATGTAATAAAAAGGATCTCGTGTCAGTCTTTCATGAAAGTACAAACATAAAAAATACATTAAACAAAATAATAACATATAAGAGGAACAATGAACTTATATGGTCGTAAGAAAATTTATTTTCCTTTAATGTCTTTTATATCTATTTCTTCCTTTCCTTTCTCTTTTTAAATTTATTTTCTCTCTTTCTTTTTCTTTTTGTATAAGCGTTTCTTTTTGAGGTCTTTTCTTTTTTTTTTTCTTTCGTCTGGTCTTGAAATTTCCTTGAGATCACTTCTCTCTTTCTTTTTCTTTTTGTATAAGCGTCTCTTTTTGAGGAGCTTTCTTTCTTTCTTTTTTTATTTCGTCTGGTCTTGAATTTTCCTTGAGATCATTTCTCTCTTTCTTTTTCTTTTTGTATAAGCGTCTCTTTTTGAGGTGCTTTCTTTCTTTCTTTTTTTCTTTCGTCTGGTCTTGAATTTTCCTTGAGATCACTTCTCTCTTTCTTTTTCTTTTTGTATACGTATCTCTTTTTGCGATATTTTCTCACTTTCTTTTTCTTTTTGTCTGGTCTAGGGGTTTGAGTGACGAATAAATTAAAGCTGTTTTCTTTTCTCTTAGCTTTCACGAAAGTAGATATCTTTCTTTCGTCTTGATGTAGCAGCATTCTTTGTACGCCGGAGTTTGTTTCCTTGAATCCAAACACTTCTTTCGCGTATCCAAATCTATAGCTGATTATCGCACCTGTAGACGATCGTCCGTTTAGCTTGAAGAGGGACTTTTTTCGAATGAACAATTTTATAACTGATTATCGCCTTCATAGAAGTCTGTCCGTTCAGTTCGAAGACGGACTCACTTTTGCATAACCAAATCTACAGCTGACTATCGCAGTCATAGCAGACTCGTCATTCCAATCATAAAGACTTGGACAGGGACTTTTTTCACATGACCATCGCATCTGGCATCCCGTTCCCACCCCTACACCGTTGAAACTGTTAGATGTAGACGCCTCTTCTACTCCAATAGCTTCATGTCTCGCACATCTCGCCTGTTGAACTCCCTTCCCTATTACTGTTTCCCTGACAAATACAATCTCCAACGGTTTAAGTGTAGCGTCAATCGACATCTCCAGTTGCCTTGATCTATCCACTTCCCTTCTCCACATCCTTTCATCTTTCATTCCTATCTGCTCTCGCTCCAAATCTTCTGTAACCCTCTTGCCTTGATCGACCCACTGTCTTTCTCTTTCACCACATCCTCTCCTTTACCACTCCTATCTGCTCTTCCTCCAACCTTTCTATAACCCCTTGCGTGATAGTGGCCTCCAGCCTTGCTTGGGGTGATACGCTTAAAAAAAAATATATATATATATATAGCGGACCCGTCCGTCCAGCCCGAAGGCTTGGACACGGGCTAACTTTTCGTTTCGCTGTTGGTTTTTTTCTTTTACTTTTTTTCTAATCCCGAGGTCCTTATTTCCAAATAGGAACCTTTTTCCATTGTGAGCGAAATGTGGTCACTGACCCATTCTCTCATCTGCAGGATCACAGAAAGTTTAAAGTGTTTCAGTTTCTCTATCTGGGATCCATCCGACTAAATCATGCTGTCACCACGCGACTAAAAGAGAAAGAAACAATCTGTCAACATTTAATTCTACCTTCTTTGCTTTCCTCTTTCTACGCTTTCTGATAGTACAGAGCTTTTACCTAAGGTGCTTCTAAAATATAAGCATTGATATAGGTTTTATAATAAATTTAGATGAGAGTTCGTAACAATATATATATATTGATTTTCCAAGCGTAGCTTAGATGTGGCACAAGGCCGAAAGTATGGGGCACCCAGTGAGGATCGAACTCACTACTCAGCCGTAATTGTACTAGCGAGACAAGCTTGCTAACCATTACACCACCTCGAGGTGCCCTACTTTCCAAGCGTAGCTTGGATGTGGCACAAGGCCAAATGTAAGAGGCACCTAGTGAGTATTGAACTCACTACTCAGTCGTAATAGTGCTAGCGAGACGAGCTTGCTAACCATTACACCACCTTGAGGTGCCCAATATATATATATATATATATATATATATATATATATATATATATATATATATATATATATATATATATATATATATATATATATATATATATATATATATATATATATATATATATATATATATATATATATATATATATATATATATATATATATATATATATATATATATATATATATATATATATATATATATATATATATATATATATATATATATATATATATATATATTACTGTGACATGAATCAGTGTCATCATGGAAATAATTTTAATTCACATTCATATATTAAGACATTTTTATGTTTATACATTCTTTTCATAGGTACAAATATTTAAGTAACTGCTCTGTTTTTTATAATAAACAGTATTAATAACATTTACCGGCCTGAATGTCCGAGAAATTTTCATAGAAAATATTCGTTCTCCGACTGAAATCGAACCTGTATCCTTGACGGAACCGTCATTTAGCCTGACGTGCCTTGACCGATCGTGCCACGGAGTATCGTTCGATTTGCAGGTTCGATTTTACTGTTTTTAAAATTCAATCTTCCATGAATCTCTCACGTACATTCATATCTGCTCAAAGCATGGAAGATCTCCAAAGGAATTTCAACGCGTTTCACAGATTCCATGTTGTAAATAATAATAAGGCCAAACACATCTTCAATTAGGCTAACCTCACTGCCGATAATAATAAGGCAAACGGCACCTCTTCCATTATCAACTACAATAATAATAAAACTACACTCTCATTAAAGGTAAATAAAAAATTCGAGACTTTCTGTGATTTTCTCCATAACATGCATGAAATTGGTTTTAAACTGTTCTCATACCTGGGAGTAACGACGAAGGATTAGAAAAAGGGGAAACAAAAAGGAAGCATACTTAACATCATTAACGCTTATGACGCACATAATGAGGAAGGAGGGCTTGGAAAACCTGATACTCACAGGACAGAATAAAGGAAAGAGAGGCAGAGGAAAGCAGCGTAGTGAGCTTGAGTAAATGCTTGGCGGAA
Organism: Acanthosepion esculentum; assembly: GCA_964036315.1. Taxonomy (NCBI): domain Eukaryota; kingdom Metazoa; phylum Mollusca; class Cephalopoda; order Sepiida; family Sepiidae; genus Acanthosepion; species Acanthosepion esculentum. The sequence goes on along the minus strand of OZ038508.1, from coordinate 63,653,685 downwards.
CAGAGTTTCACAGAAATAACAGAAAGGTTGAATTTATTAAGAGTTTCAAGGAACTGGAAATTGTGGAGAACCATTATCGCTTACGTCGTGAGGGGACACGACGCATAAAGAAGATATGACCAACTATAAAAGCACGTGTGAAATAAAAAAAACAAAAAGCAAAAAGAGATTGATTGGAAAGAAAAAGAAATTAAGAATTCACGATATTAAGGAAGGCAACAAGAAATAAAGGGAACACTCAGAGAATAAACGAACGAAGAGAATAAAAGAATAAACGAACGAAAAGAATAAAAGAATAAACGAACGCAAGTAAGAACGGAGACTAACCGGACAGACAAAAGAATAAGAACACAAACCATAACTTCTTCTAACCTAATTCACAAAGAAAGAGAACTGACAAATAAAAATCTGCCTACAGAAACCATTTATCCAATGAAATGATTTAGCAGCTGTTTCTTGCCAGCTGTTCCATCGTAAATTCTTAAATTGCGCCTGCCGGACATTTTTCAGCAAACGAAGGAGCAGGCATTGCCCACTCCGACCATTCGAAGCTACGCCGTTAAACACTGTCTTGCTGAGAGAGGCACTTTCCACAAGAGGATATTAACAAGCTTACAATGGGTCAGTAAGATGCTCTTTACACGAAGACACCTGTTAATCAGTAAACTGTAAGATTAGAATTCTACCTGATGGGCAATCGTCATTTTTCACAGTGGAGGCAAATTAATGTCGGCTGTGGAATTTATTTGAATTTTATTAACATTTAAACTAAACGCTGACAAGATTAACGTTGTTAAAAGTGAAATTGAAAACCTTCAGTTTAAAAAGGGCTTTACTATATTTATTTATACCTGTTGAGACAAGCTTGCTAACCATTACACCACGTCGGAGTGCCCTTAAAAAACAAAGCCTAGCTTAGATGTGGTACAAGGCTGAAAGTACGGAGCACCCAGTGAGGATCGAACTCATTATTCAGCTGTAATTAATCTAACGAGACAAGTTTGTAAATTATTACATCACGTCGAATTACCCTAAAAACGAGGCACAGCTTAGATGTTGCACAAAGTCGAAAGTTTGACACACCCAAAGAGGATCGAGCTGACTCGTAATTGATCAAACGAGGCAAGCTTGTTAATCATAAAACCACGTAGAGGTGCGCTTAAAAACTTAGCGTAGCTTAGATGTGGCACAAGGTAGAAAGAATGGAGAACCCAGTGAGGGTCGAACTTACAGCTCAGTCGTAAATAAACCTATCCAGACGAGCTTGCTGACCATTGCACCACATAGAAGTGCCCATATTAATCGGTCTGTAACGTTAGAGAAAAGTATATTTTATATTTGAAGCTTAAAGCGGTAACTCACATATTTTTAAGACGTAACGTGATAAATCTATGTATATATGCGGCATTGTGGGGATCCACGTCTTTAAAGCTTAAAATGGTAAATCCATTTACTTATCTAGACGTAACGTGGTAAATCACTTAAAGACTTAAATCATAAGACTTAAACCAAACCTGTATCCTACACAGAACCGTCATATAGCCTGTCGTGCTAGGTTCGATTCCTGTCGGAGGACACATATTTTCTATGAAAATTTCTCGGACGTTCAGGCCGGCAAATGTTGTTTAATACTGTTTATTATAAACAGAGCATTTACTCAAATATTTGTGTATATATAAATAACGTATAACAATAAAACATTAAAAATTAATTTTCGGGCTTAGTCTATTTTGCATATATATATATATACTGTATTTTTTATTTATTATTCCGACAGATTTTATCTTTTAAACGTCATTTTTAGTGGATACCCATATTTGAATAGACGCTCCGTTTATTTATTAAAAACTATATTTATTTATTTTCGTTTATCGGACCAAATATTCGAGAATTCTGATTAGACTAAAATATGCACTCGCCGGCAGGATTCAAACTTGCGTCCACTCCCCCCCGCTCCCCGTGCATTCATTTTAGACATGTCATGACGTATCCACGCATCTCAACATCTCATTTGACTTTTAAAAACCATGTAGTTATTCTAAATAAATATTCTTAAAGACTCCATCTGCATTTCATCTTCTTTTTCCTACATACATACATATATTTTGTGTATTGAAATAGCAAATACTCTTTTAGGCATGGCTGATCAAATAAATTACCAACGTTATGTCTGCTTATTTTTAGCATAATCCTTTCATATCCACAAATATTTTTCATTTTTTTTTTCTCTAATTTATCTCGCAAACATTACTTCCTCCGGCGATAATGCCGATGGCGTAGCACTGTTCGGTGTAATTTTATACACTTGCAAGAACTGTTGTAAAGTCTTTTCTGTTGGTACGTCATAAGCTTTCCTTTCCTTAGTGCTCTTTTTAATGTATCTACAAACCTTTCCTCTTGCCTATTTGATCTTAGGTGATATGGCGGGGATTTGATGTGTTTCACCGGAACAGTTTCATAAAATTCTTGAAAATCCGCAGATGTAAATTGTGTCCCATTATCGGTGACTAAACAATCAACCACTCCGAAACGAGTAAACAGCTCGTGAAGGCAAGTTATTGTAGTCTCAGAAGTAGGTTTTCTACAACGAAATACTTCTGGCCATTTGCTGTAACAATCAAGTAGTAAAAACCATCTAATGGACCTGCGAAATCTACATGGATTCTCGACCACGGTCGATCTGTCGTAGGCCATGGCTTATGAGTGATCGGCGGTGCCTTGGCTGCTAAGGAACAGCCCTTGCATTTGTCCACCATATGTATAATATCTTGATCCATGTTTGGCCAGTACACGTAAGTTCGCATTAAGGATTTCATCCTGTTCTCTCCTGGGGGGCCCATGTGAAAATCCTTTGTAGCGTTTTCAGGGTTACTACTCTTTCATTATATAGAAGGACATTATCACATAACGAAAAACTGTCTGATATATGCTTATCTTTTCCTACAATTTTTGTTTTCGTTTCCTTTATAAATTCGTCATTCACTGCTTCGTTTCTTATTTTCTGTAATGTGACAGGGAGATCTCGAATTGTACTACATAATGATGTTCTAATATCTTCCTCATATCGTAGAGCTGCAATTACGGAATCTTCTAATGGCTCCGTTTTCTTTGGTATTAGTCTCGAAAGACCATCTGCATGCCCGATTTTGTTTGATGGAAGATACTCCAATTTAAAGTTATAGTTTAATAAAATCGTCCCCCATCTTAGCAATCTATTAGCAGTGTAGACAGGTAGACCTTTCTTTGATCCAAATATTGTCAATAACGGCTTGTGGTCCGTCTGTAAGGGGAAAATCTAACGTAAATATATCTGTGGAATCTCGTAACCGCAAAAATAATTCCCAGCGCTTCTTTTTCGATTTGCGAATAATTTTGTTCGGCTGGTAGTAACGTTCTTGACGCATGGGTTTTAGTGTCCCATCCGGCATTTTATGAAGTATACATGCCCCAACACCATAGGCACTCGCGTCACTCGCGACTATTACTTCCAATTTTGGATCATAATGCGCTAAAAATAACTCTGCTGTTAGAGTCTTAATGATTTTGTCGAAAGTTTTCTGACATTCATATGACCATTCCCAAACTTTTTCCTTCTTCAACAGTTCGTTTAGGGATACGCGTAATTTGTGCATGTTAGGAATAAATTCTTAACAATAATTTACTAAGCCCAAAAAGCTTTGTAACTCGGCTAAACTTTTTGGTGCCGGTATTTCTTTTATTACCGTGACACTTTCTGGGTCTGGTCTTCTTCCTTCTTCGTCAATAATATGGCCCAGATATTTTATCTCCTTCATAAAGAAGTCACATTTATTTTCCTTTACCTTAAAACCGTAATTTTGTATCTGCTTGAAAACCTCTTGAACGTGTTCCCAGTGTTGTTCAATATTTTTGCTATTTATCAGGATGTCATCAAGGTATGCAACCGTGAAATCCAGTCCGCCTAGCATAGTGTTTATTATTTGCTGAATGGTAATCTCTGGAACTTATATAGCCATTTATGTGTGTTTATGCACAACAAACTCGTGCTTTCCTCATCTACTCGTACTTGTAGGTATGCTTCGCTCAAGTCTATCTTTGAGAAAAATTTTCCTCCGTTCAACTTTGTGAAAACTTCCAATGGACTAGGGAGAGGATAGTGATAATCCTAAATCGTTGCATTCAATCCCGTCGAGAAATCAGCGCATACTCGTATCTCACCCGATTTCTTTTTCAAGGTGCGGCCCATTGACTATATTCCACCTTTGTCAATATACCGGTTTTCACGAGTCTATCCAACTCTTCGTCTATATATTCTAATGATGCGAAAGGTACATTTCTATTCTTCTTGAAAATGGGTTGTACATTTTCTTTTAGTTCGATTTTGGTCGCCTTTTATTTACATCTCCCGAGGCCGACTGAAAATACGTCGGGGAAACTCTCCTTTAATTTCTCTTTCAATTTCTCTGCCTCGGTCGATAACCTTTCCACTTTTTGGCAGAACGAATTTATCGGTAAATACCAGAGGTCAAATTTCTGCATCCAGTATTTTTTAGAACATACATCTTTAATTTCTTGGTCATCCCGTTGAACGTCACATTTGTGATAATCTCCCCGTCAAATTTGCTTCCATGTTTACACCGTAACAATTTTTCCTTTTTTCTCAGTGTAGACTTCAGGTCTTTATCGCCTGTTGTTCTGGAACCTTAGTACGAAAAGAGTTTCCTGCGTAGAATTCTGTTCTGGCTGACAGGTAAAATTCGTGTCTTCGTTACCACTGTTAAGGTTGGTGTCCAAAAAAAAATTCTCTTTTTTTTTTCTTCGCGTAGAACTTGTTTTTTGTTTCTCAATACTTCCGTCACCTCTATTATGGACGACCGATAGCAAAAAGGTTTTTTTTTTTTTAGATTCTCCGCGTAGAATTCGTTTCCTCAATATCCTCGTCGCCACTGTTATGGTCCAGGTTAGGACCAAGGAAGAACAACACGAACACAAGAGTAGAAATAACGAAGATATATTACACGGAATAATAATACAAGATGTGGAAGGTGTTAGTATGACTGTCAGTATGGTTTGGAGTGAACTACTATCGGCTCGACTCGATTCGTCCCTCTCTCTTGAGAGGCGTAGTATACATAGTGTTAAGAAGAGTTCATTCTGTAGTAATAGGTAAGGATCCATAACATAAAGGAAAGAGGGAAGAAAGGACTAACCATCATCTGTAAGAAGATAGAATGTATGGTTGTCAGTAAAAGGATTATCCCAAGATGTGAACTACGAATTGGAGGTAGTAAAGGCAAGAGGGAAGAAAGGAATAACCATCAACTGTAAGAAGATAGAATGTATGGTTGTCAGTAAAAGGATTATCCCAAGATGTGAACTACGAATTGGAGGTAGTAAAGGCAAGAGGGAAGAAAGGAATAACCATCAACTGTAAGAAGATAGAATGTATGGTTGTCAGTAAAAGGATTATCCCAAGATGTGAACTACGAATTGGAGGTAGTAAAGGCAAGAGGGAAGAAAGGAATAACCATCAACTGTAAGAAGATAGGATGTATGGTTGTCAGTAAAAGGATTATCCCAAGATGTGAACTACGAATTGGAGGTAGTAAAGGCAAGAGGGAAGAAAGGAATAACCATCAACTGTAAGAAGATAGAATGTATGGTTGTCAGTAAAAGGATTATCCCAAGATGTGAACTACGAATTGGAGGTAGTAAAGGCAAGAGGGAAGAAAGGAATAACCATCAACTGTAAGAAGATAGGATGTATGGTTGTCAGTAAAAGGATTATCCCAAGATGTGAACTACGAATTGGAGGTAGTAAAGGCAAGAGGGAAGAAAGGAATAACCATCAACTGTAAGAAGATAGAATGTATGGTTGTCAGTAAAAGGATTATCCCAAGATGTGAACTACGAATTGGAGGTAGTAAAGGCAAGAGGGAAGAAAGGAATAACCATCAACTGTAAGAAGATAGGATGTATGGTTGTCAGTAAAAGGATTATCCCAAGATGTGAACTACGAATTGGAGGTAGTAAAGGCAAGAGGGAAGAAAGGAATAACCATCAACTGTAAGAAGATAGGATGTATGGTTGTCAGTAAAAGGATTATCCCAAGATGTGAACTACGAATTGGAGGTAGTAAAGGCAAGAGGGAAGAAAGGAATAACCATCAACTGTAAGAAGATAGGATGTATGGTTGTCAGTAAAAGGATTATCCCAAGATGTGAACTACGAATTGGAGGTAGTAAAGGCAAGAGGGAAGAAAGGAATAACCATCAACTGTAAGAAGATAGGATGTATGGTTGTCAGAAAAAAAGAGCCCAAATGACGAAAAACGAATTGGAGACATCAAAATCAAGCAAGTTCGAAAATTTTTTTTTCTTTTTTTTTAAGAGCGGATAGAAAACGCGAAACCGAAATTCGAAGACATTGAAATAGCGAAATATACTTTCAAACGCCAATCAAAGTATTGGTTTTGTTCGTTTTATGGCGTATCAACCCAGTGGGTCATTTAATGCCGAAATTTAATTTTCTTGGGAACATTAGTAATTTCTTCTACAAAGAAAATGTACAGCTGGTAATATTTTTTCTTACAGAAATGTATAGTTGAAAATTTTTATTATTCTGAAAATGTATTGCTAGTATTTCTACTATAAAAAAATCTGTTTTTATGCTTTCATAGTTTGTTTTTTTATCCCAGTTTGCGCATAGTTGGAACCCTAACAGGTGCTACCATCCCGGGTGAGGGTAGCGCTCGGAAAAACTGCAATTAACACGTGGTTCCACGCCCCTCAAAATCTCCCTATCAGACGCCATGCTGCTGGATGTAGTTTATCGTCATACCCAGGACGATCAAAGTATTAAGAAACAGGAAAGTTTCGTTAGAAACAAAGAAAAGAATACTGAACTGTTATAAAATATCAACCCTCCTGTAGGGCACTGAATGTTGAAAAATATCATCATGGGTAAGGAAAAGACTTGAAGAAACAGAAATGTGATTCTACAGAAGGATGCTGAGAATTACCATGGACTGAGTATTGCGAGAAACAAGGCTGTTTTGAATGAACTGGGAACTAAAAGAACGCTTGTACTTAGAATCAGAAAGACACGATTGAAATTTATTGGGCACATAATGAGGAAAGAGGGTTCAGAAAATTTAACACGCCCATCACATATTGAAGGCAAGAGTAACAGAAGAATGAAACGTATGGTCTACATAACGAGCTTGTGTAAATGTTTGGCGCAACAGGGATTAGAAGAGATAACGAAAAGCCGAACTATAATAAGACCTACAGAGGACAGGAAGTTGTGGAGAGACATTATCGCTCACGTCCTGATGAGACATGGTAAGAAGACATTTGATATCTGATAACGTTTCTATTATTGTTATTCAAGCAATATTTGATAGCGAAGTTTTTACTGCGATATCCAGTGTAAAATATATATGTATACCTATGCGTGTATGCTTCTATGTGCTTACCTCTTATGGTCGCTCCCTGTCGTGGCGGAGGGGCTTGTGTGGTCCAATGACCCCCGAGAACGATGCCGTCGGGAGTTCTAAACTGATAGGGACGCTCTTGGCGGCAAGATCGAAAACGAGGACTCAGACTAAGTGCAGCCAACCCCAAAGACCACAACTGTGAAGCAAGCAGGTGACATTTACAGGAGATCTTCAGGGCTACGCACGACGGACATGCTACAGAAGGCGTCACATGAAATTATAACAGAGTCTGCGGTAGTTCGTTGGCTGCATGCCTCATTCCATATGTGCCGCAGAGGAATGTCATGCAATCAAGGTCTTTGCCTGGCAAGTCCGCCTTAAACAAATCCACACCATCTACACTTTCTTGTCTGATTTTCTTTCACCTTCAACCAACTCTTGCAAAGCCAAACTGAAACAGGGTATGGATGGGGGGGCAGGTTTTTGTTGAAACTGGAGGCTTCTAGTCCTGAACCTGCACATTGGTGGTAAATGTAGTCATCCACACAGGAATCAATCAGCAAAGAAATTAAATTCTTGGTTACGAGATAAAGCCGATGACGACGGTATCGGTCTCATAATCCTTTTTTGCCGTTGTTCATTTTCCGAGATTAGAAATTCTGATCAACTGTTTTTGAATAAACATTCTACGCCGAACTATAATTATCACACAATTAAAGTAAGATTATCCTTAAACTGCAGACAATTCCTGAAGACTGTGCAAAACCAAGCAAACACTCAAATCAGACAGACTTTCTCTACTTGAAGGATTGTCCCAACACACCCCGCCTTCCTGTTTTACGTAAGTCAATGTTGCATATATCAAAGATTAAATTTCACCCGTGTTTTGTGACAATAAAATACCAGATTTCCAAATGCCGTCTTTCAAGACAGCCAGATACTATGTTGTTTTTTTTTTGTTTTTTCTTAATCGATTTCACCACAAGGAAAGCGGTAAAGCCGCCAAAACACAAGGGGTTACAGAGTGGGAAAGAATTAGGAACCGAAACATAAATAATGAGCGGGAAGAGAAAAGGGTAATCGGGAGGGCAGTAGATAGCGATTGACGTTGTATTTAATTTTTTTTCATATTAAAGTTGGCTGGAAAGGATGGAGCTGGAAGGGAGTTCCACAAGCGAGAAGTGCGAGTAAAAGAAACTGTTAGCATAGAATTTACGAAGAGATCTAGCCGGCTCAACTGTAAATTGATGAGATCTTGATGCCAGTCTAGTACTGTGCTTACATTCAAAAAGTCTAGGTACCACAACGAAGAGCTCATCTGAACAATTACCATGAAAGTATTTATAGTAAAGATACAGTGATGCCGCCTTGGGAAAGTGACTAAAACCTTCAATAATCAAATTAGTGCAACACAATCTTTTTACTGCATTTCATTAAAAAAAAAATTTAAAAGAAAGATATTATTTTTATGCCAAAGGCGATCATTCTTGGAACATTGCCAAATATTTTTCTAGTTTTATTTTCGCACTTTAGAAAGTAACTTTCATTGTGATCAATCTCATACTTGAGAAATTACATTCTATCATAAAGTTGGTACCTACATCAATCAGATAAGATATTTATTCAATGAGTTATTTTAATTAATATCTTCATAAAAAGGGCTTTGATAATATTGAAAAAGAGAAAATAATGACATATTCAAGATGTTGGCATTCCACCCTGCTCCAAATAAAAGTTTAGGAAGGAAACCCCCATCAGTTCTAGAAAGGGCTTTGAGTGAGGGAAGCCTGTATGTTTTGGCATAGACCATCCTTTTTTGAACATTCTGAACTGGCGCTACACAATCACAAACAAAGATGTGTACCAAATAACAGAAACCACATCACTTGAAGATTATCAACAGCAGCAACAACTAAAATGGATAGCTTACGTAAGCCGAAGATTGAAGATGTTGAAATTCCACACCACTTCGGATAAAAGGTTAGGAAGGAAACTTCCGTTAATACTGAAGAGAGAGATAACAGCGACTGAACTTGAGAAACCTATTTTCCTGAAGAAAAAGATTTTATAAATTTCAACCGACATTACTACTGGCTACTTGATCAATGAACACCGAATGTTTCCTTATAAGGAAACAATTAACATTACCATTACGATTAATACCGACATGGCAAGGACACTTTCAGATATTTTTAAAAGATTTGTTAAAACTGCTATGAAAACTACTAAATCACTAAATGTTTATTTATTATTGGCAGACCATTCATATCACGATGTCCATACTTTTGGAACAACAATAGCGAAGAATATGGAATGACCTTGTTTGAGTGCGTAGTCTAGGGTACGATCTCTCGTTAATAGAAAAGAAATAAGAGGGAACACGTAACAATAGTGCTGGGGCATTGTTAAAGTGAAAAGATTTTATTTACGTTTTCTCCTTGTTATGGGACCTTACCTATAACGACAGTGAACTCTTCCTGGCACTATGTATACTATGCCTCTCAATAGAGAGGGACAAGACGGAATCGAGTCGAGCCAATAGTAGTTCACTCCAAACCAGACTGACAGTCATACTAACACCTTCCACATCTTGTATTATTATTCTGTGTAATATATCTTTGTTATTTCTACTCTTGTGTTCGTGTTGTTCTTCCTTGGTCCTAACCTTGGACCATAACACTCCTTGAATGATAAACAGAAATGATTAGTGAGTTCGTCTCAAGAGTCTACCGCATATGTAAGAGTGGGTACTGTATCGTCGTTGTAGAGAAATATCAAGTGAGGAGTACATACAAGTTCATGAGATGCATTTGCTTATGAAGTTATCTTCTTCTAGACTTTGCCTAAAGAGGCAGGACCGAAAAGGCAGCAGGGTTTTGAATTCAGAATTGTCCTTTTACATTAGTTATTTTAGCCAGAAGAAATGAATTCATATCTCTCCATAGCACATGATTGAATGTAATGAGCTCGACTGGAATTCGAACGCGGATCTTCAATTCCTCAACTCCACTGTGGAATCTATCCTTAGTACTTACAAATAAAGAATGTAAACGAAAACGAATATAAGGCACCTACAGGTAAGTAAAAATGACTATTAATTATTGCATTTATGAACATTTCAAAGAGGCTTCGAAAAGAAATTATATAAATTAGACGTTATTTTGTGCCAAATTAAATTTGTAAAATTTAAAATATTAATTTCATAATTTACACTGTCGACATGGAGTCTATTGTCACCATGTTTTGGGAAAATAGTGAACCTCCCAAACTGTTGTAGCATACCGACAGACGATAATAGGTATGTCCCCATTCATATAAATACAGTAGTAAATACTGTATGTTGGTCTGCAGTTGGAGATTCGTCTCCAGCTGTGCTGGTCAAACTCTCTGAATCCCGGCAGAGAGGATCCCCAGACGCGGCTATGTCGAAAGGCCGAGTCTCATCTCGAAAAACAGTTACCCGACCCCGTTTTATACGGAATCTACGGGGAAATTTTAGTCGAGCCTATTAGTTCGGATACCCCACATTAAATTCGGCCTCGTACCACATCTGACTGCGTGGGGCGGTTGGTAGAAATCCTGAAGTTGGAGATTCATTTTGGAATTTACTTGACTCACTTCTAGCAGTTGACTACTTCTACGCGTCGCTGGCGAATCTTATATGTGTTGTTCATGTCCTAAGTATTATCGTTCATTAAAATCCTTCGTGTGACTGTTCTATTCAGTAACCTTTCCTAGGTTACAACACAAACAAAAATGAAAACACGAGGAAGTCTAAAAATACATTTTTATAGTAAAATTACCAGCATTATATATTTTTAAATTACAACAATACATTTTATCATCTTCAAAATATATATCTAAAACAAAAACCTACTTTTAACCTGAAAGCATAAAATTATGTAGAAAATATCTTTAGCTAAAGGCATAAAATAGCGTACCAAATATTTAGATTTCGGCGTTAAATAACACATAGAGGCTGAAATGTCGCTAAATAAATTCAACCAACAATTATATATATATATATATATATATATATATATATATATATATATATATATAATTTATTCGAAAATTATAACATAAATATGTTATAAAATCACTACAAAAATAGCTATTTTGTTTCAACACTACTGGTGTCTTATCAAGTGATGGTGTTATAACATATTTATATTATAATTTTCGAATAAATTATATTTGCTCTACTCTGTATTAAGCTCTCTTTTAAGAATAGTATATTTGGTTATTGGAATTTATTCCGTATACACCAATCCTATACTTAAATATATATATATATATATATATATGAAATTGTGACCCCCTACCTTGATAATGACTTAGGAAAGCCGAAAGCTTGGACTGTATTGCTTTTACATTGTCTTCCGGAATTAAATTTATTTCCCGATACATATACATGTAGCATTACCATAAATATATTGGTTACACAATCATTACATAGGCGTGCCGGTTAACTTACAATTTAGTCCATAATAGTTCAATTTTATCGCATTTCTATGTTCAACAAAACAAAATAAATCAGCAAAATCTTATCCATAGCACAAAAATACTATATATATATATATATATATATATATATATATATATATATATATATATATATATATATATAATGAAATGGACAAAGTCCGACAATTATTTAAAGACATTTTTATGTTTAACATTCTTTTTATAGACACAAGTATTTAAGTAAATGGTCTGTTTATAATAAACAGTATTATCTCTCTCTCTCTCTCTCTCTCTCTCTCTCTCTCTCTCTCTCTCCCTACATATATAATGGTTGGTTGGTGTGTGTGTGTGTGTGTGTGTGTGTGTGTGTATGTGTGTGTGTATGTGTGTGTGTGTGTGTGTGTGTGTGTATTTAAGCAGCAACCTTTATTTATAGTATATATTTAGCTGAAGCCATGAAACTGCGTATAAAATATTTAGATTTCGGCGTTAAATAATCCATAACGGTTGATATGTCGCTAATCAAAATCATACAAACCAAACAACGTTTCGCCTGTTGTAGCCTCCAATCTTTATCAGGTGTAATTCGATGCACATAATCTAGAGGAAATTCCTAACTGAACCCTTTATTTAATCTACGAGGGTATACTCTTCTCGTTCCACTGGCTCTATTTCGTCTAGTTCTTATTTTTAAGACTGCTCGGTTATTGATCGCCCTATTTCTACTGATTCCAATCCCAAAAGTCGAACTCAAACTTAATATATCATCAAATTTCCGAACCAGCGCTTTAATCCACTAGACTATTATTCCTAGATACGGGATCTCGATAAAAAAAAAAGCCGATCCTCCTGTGCTGTGAACAGGTTAATAGGAGTAGATAGGTTCGCCTATCGCTCGGCCCGTACACCTGCCATGTTTATTAAAAGAAGAGTAGATCTTTATCATTTGTTTCTTGTTTAGAATGTGGTTTACCGTTTCCTTTCTTCAATGACCTTAATGATTTTTTGGCGATCTGACTGATCAGTGGCTGCGGTTTTTCATTTTGAAGTTACCGGGTTGGCAGTTTTCTGGTAGCTGTACCCTAAGGAACCCGATCTCTCTGATAGCGCTTGGAGAGACTAATCTGGTCAACAGACGCATAATATCAGGGAATTTGAAATGTCATGTCGGGCATGTTCCTGGATGTAATCCTGAGGCTCCTATTATGTTTCAGTCTTAGTCATCTTTCCGGTAGGTTTGTATTGCTATAGATGATGAACACTGGTGATTCTTATGGATTACCACTAATTTCGATTCCTACAAAATTCACTTAATGAGAAGAAACCTTAATTCTCTGGAAGTCTGAAAATAAGAAACCATTTACATCACTTCATCACCTAGAGAAGAAGGTAAGATCTTGGAGGATGGAATCATGATGTTGGCTAGTTGGTTCCCTGTGTCGTGTTAAAGAATTTTTCTCGAATCTATCTTATCTTCGCCCTTGCTTTGAATATTGATGCCACATGCCTGCTATATATTTAGAGATTCTTGATAAAATCTAATCCGCAAATGTCATTAGCCCTGACCTGGCATCTCGGCTTCAGTCATTTTCCTCACCGCCATGATGTAGTTTCCTTGTGACTTTAAAAAAAAAATACTTCCATGATAATTACTTACATTATTCAGACTATCGTCCTCATCTTTGTTGCCATATTTATCACAACGTTTCAGCCGTTGTACGCTCCGGCCTTCTTCAGGTGGTTGGAATGTCGAACTGAACCCTTTATTTCGCTCGCTGGGGTAGACTGTTCTAGTTCCACGTGCCATATCAGTTATCAGTTATCTCCAGTCAATACCCTTCTCCAAGTTCTCCACCGCCTTTACCAGGTATTGAACTCACAACTCTTTGGGTCCTGTCACTGGATCTAACCAACGCCTTTATCTACTGTCTTTAAGGATATCTGTGTATGAATTTCTGGGACTTATAAACATAATGTCTTCATTTTTACCAGTGCTCATATTGCAATTCTTGCTGTTATCATTTTTTTTTACCAGAGCTCATATTGCATTAAAGCAGTGGAGAACTTGGAGAGGTGAATTAACAGGAGATAACTGATATCCATTAGACATGGCACGTGTAATTCGAACAGTCTGCCCCAGTGAGCGAAATAAAGTGTTCAGTTCGATATTCCAGCCACCTGAAGAAGGCTGGAGCGTAGAACGGCCGAAACGTTGTGATAAATATGGCAACATAGATGAGGACGATTGTCCGAATAATGTAAATAGTGTACATAATACCTCATCTCAGAAATATAGACAAATATTCCATGTTAATTGTTTTGATGAATTTTCCCCTATGGTACCTAGATACTATGAATTTAATCGCAGTACGAAATTAGTGGCAAGATCTCATCATTTTTGCAGCTGTAATAGCTAGATGTAACCGTAAGTTCTATGCTAACAGTTTCTTCTCTCGGTTCGCCTATCGCTTGATTCACGCTCCTCACCAGTCTTTTGAACAGGAGCAAAGGATTATTTCTTGTTTCCTGTTTAGGATTGTGATTCCGGTCCCACCTAAAGTCTACTTTAACATTTCATTTACTATTTATTTACCTCAATAAAGGTAGATACGTTCGCTTATCGCCTGGTTCACACCACCCCGTTCTTTTGAACGGGAGTAAAAGATTATCTCTTGATTCCCATTTAAGATTGGGTTTCCGGTTCCTTCTAAAGTCCACTTCAACATTTAATTTAACTGTTTTTTTACCTCAATAGAAGAAGATACATTTGCCTATCGTTCGGTTTACACTCCTCCCCAGTCTTTTGAACTGAAGTAGTGGTTTATCTCTTGTTACCTGCTTAGGATTTGGTTTCTGGTTCCTTCTAAAATGTTCTTATTCTCCTTCACTTCCGGTAGCCCTTTGCGTCTTAGTGACATTATCGCCTTCATTTGCATAAATTAATTTTAAAAATGTTAGGTCCCTACACTGAAATTTTAACAGTATGATGCAACTTAAAGAATTTCCTGCACATAGGATTTTGCATTCTTGGCAACAAGTGCCCCAGCATTTTTCAACACTTTTCTCTTCGAGAAGTACATCTGCAGACAGTGGTGCCATCCTACCGGTTCAGACCGAATCGCGCGAACCGATTCTTAAAATTATTTAAGCTTAGCGAACCGGTTGTTGGATTATTCGAAAATAATCTTATAAAGGCTGTTCCAATAACTTGGACCGATTTTAAATGTGAATTAAGTTTAAGCGTCTAATGATTTTTTTTCTTCTTCTTTCAGATTTGGCGGACATTTGGGCGATATTATTTTTCACACATAATCGCCATGACTTAAAGAACATTGATCCAATAGAGAAATAAATAAATTTTCCCCAATAACACTGATTTATTTATTGCTGTCTTTGATCCCTCTTAATGAAACACCCTTATATATAATCTGTCTTAATGAAACATCTTTTATATTAATAGCCGATTGTCTAGGTAAAATGTTAGTTACGCTAGGCTCGAGCGTGCACCTAGTAAAACTTTAATAGACACACGCCCCCAACTGCCTTTTTGAAGTTAAAAATGTGGTAAATCTTCTAGTCATAAATTTGATAGGTCTTCCATTGGATCTTTGGGACTGCAGTGATTCAGTTCGAATGTGGCTAAGAAACCATAACACGTCTGATGACACTAGAGCCAAAAAGCACCCTACGTCTGAACAGGAATATGATGAGAACAGAATTTTAATCTGGAAATACCTTAATAAATAAATATTTTCTATTATCAAAAGGGTTTCATTATTTTTTATACTATTTTGTGATTTGTTTCCATTCTCAGATTGAAAAGAAATTAAGCAGAATATGTTTATAAAGATAACCTGCCTTTATAGAATGGCTACCTGGAAATTTAGGATGCTACTACTGGTTACGTCCATAGTTCACAAAGTTCTATGTCTCCAATCTTTTTCTCAGCTGTATCTACAACCGCCACACGTTACCCTCTAAATGATTTTTAATGTTATAACGCATCTCTTAGAAGATCTTAGCAGCTCGCCAGCCAGAGACACCATGGCTCCTTCATATTTTCAGCACACACCAACAAATGAATTACACACTATCGACTAAACTCCACAAGAAGTAACACTGGAAACTCAGCATCGTTCAGTGAAAACAACAAGTATCTAGCATCCTGAGTATGACGATAAACTACATCTAGCAGCAAGGCGTCTGATCAGGAAGTTTTGAGAAGTGTGGAACCACTTCTTAATTGCTGTTGTTCCCAGGTCCACCCTGATCCTGGGGTGGTAGCACCTGTGAAGGTCCCAACTATTGGCAAATAGTTAACTTCCAAACTAGAGCCAAAACACTATGAAAGTATAAAAATACATTTTTACAGTAAAAATACCTGCAATACATTTTTGTATAAGAAATTACTAATGCTCCCAAGAAAATTAAATTTGGGCATTAAATGACCCATAAGGAGTTGACATGCCGATAAAGAAACAAACAATTAAACAAGTATCCAATCAGGTTAACATAATATAACAGTATAAAACTGACAAAAATTATAGAGTCACTAAACTACCTTGTGCATAACTGTTACCTTTATTTTTATTGTACTGGTTTTTTACAATAAACCTTTACGTATTTTATGCACCGTGTTTGTTCAAGTATATATTCCTATTAGTATGGAATATAACAATTATCAAAATGATTTAATTCTTTTTGATACTATAAAATGATTTGTTTCCATTCTCAGACTGAAAACATAATAAGCAGAATAGGTTCTTAAAGATAACCTGCCTTTATAGAAATGCTTACTGGAAATTAAGGATGCCACCACTGATTATATATATAATCAAAATTCGTAAATAATTATATAGGTAACACTACAACATGTTTGTCATGAAGACTCACTCTATACCTTTCTGACCATAGCTCAATTAGATCACATTTAAATATTCATGGAGACCTATGAGACTATATTCGTAACATACTTGTTGACAACACAAATATAATAGCATCATCTACATGCAAAAAAAAAAGTTAAAAATAACGGAAGCCTTATTGATAAAAACAAAAACATTTAATAATATAAACTATGAACTTGAACACAATATCTTGACTGTGTTTTGAAAATGAAAACATTGTATAAATACATACATGCAAAAAGCTATTTCTTGTTAACAGTTAATATATTTCAATCTTGAAAATGGCGAAATGTATAGCCGAAAGCACTCGGATAAAAAGAACATTCGGACAGTTTTTATATAATTTATCATCTGAAAAGAAAAAATTATTAGATCGCATGAGAAATTTTGACTGGAATTCGAACTCGGCTCTCCAATTCTGAGCCGCTATCCATTACTCCACCATTAAGAGAAATATGATGAGAACAGAATTTCAATCTGGAAATGTCTCATTAAATAAATGTTTTCTATTAAATTATCAAAATGGTTTAATTGTTTTGATACTATAAAATTATTTGTTTCCATTCTCAGACTGAAAAGAAAATAAGCAGAATAGGTTCTTAAAGATAACCTGCCTTTATAGAAATGCTTACTGGAAATTTAGGATGCCATCACTGTTTGCAGACATAGCAGTGTCTTTGATTTGTTCTTCCAGCTTTATTTGCAGGCAAATATTTCAAGAAAAGACGCAGCATCATGAATCCTATTAAATGATATCCTCATTAATTCTGTGCTTGACAATTAATCATTTAGACTCTCAGTCATGAACAAATGAGGGTCGTATAGTTGGATGAAGTTTAAGCCATTAATTGGTGATGTCTGCTGATCTCCAATCAAACATCAATTAATGATTCCCGCCGTTTAAGGGTTAAGAGATCAAAAACTAGCTTGGGAAACGAAGAAAAGAATGCTAGATTCCTATGTAATGCCTACTCTCCTATCTGGTCATAAAAGCCAAGGAGAATACTTTTATACAAAAGGCTCGATGGCCGCTCAAGCTAGAGTGTGTCATTGTTAAAATAGTAATAATGAAAGAGATGTCTGATACTAATTTAAGATCATGAAGATTTGTAAGGAATTAATCGATTTTAATTTTTAATTTGATATTAATTATTATTAAACGTTATATTTAAGTGGATATACGCTATTGCCGTAAGAAAAAAACTTTTCAATGAATAATGAATTTTTGCAATACTTTTTCATTTTTTTTTAATATTAAATCTTTTAGAATTCTGTATTCATTTGTAGCGATCATGTGATATAGTGATGAACTATATTTACTCATTATAAATGGAAAAGCTCAACACGATCCCCAATATTTAAAAAGCAAGCAAGGCTGGTGGCCACTATCACGCATGGGGTTACAGAAGGGTTGGAGGAAGAGCAGATAGGAATGGTAAAGGAAGGGATGTGGAGAAAGAGAAGGACGGAGGGTCGATCAAGGCAAGGGGGCTACAGAAGTTTTAGCGCGAGAGCAGATAGGAATGAAAGATGAAAGGAAGTGGAGAAGGGAAGTGGATAGATGAAGGCAACTGAAGATGACGATTGACGCTACACTTAAACCGTTGGAGATTGTATTTGTCAGGGAAACAGTAATAGGGAAGGGAGTTCCATAGGCGAGATGTGCGAGACACGAAGCTATTGGAGTAGAAGAGACGTCTACATCTAACAGTTTCAACGGTGAAGGGGTGGGAACGGGATGCCAGCCTCGTAGGACGCTTAAATTCACGAGGCTTAGGGACAAGCGAAAGCAACTCCTCGGAGCAATTACCGTGGAAGTACTTGTAGAAAAGGCAGAGCGATGCAACATCGCGTCTGTGAGAGAGCGACTGCAGACGAGATGACAAATCAGGGCCAATCACATTGCATATCCGTCTCTGGATCTTATCAAGAACCCTGAGGCAACTCGCAGGGGCCGCAGACCATAAATGGCAGCAATACTCCATGCAAGGGCGAATGGTAGACTTATAGACTTGGAGGATAGATTCCGGGGAGAAGAATTTCCTGGCTCGGCACAGGGAACCAACTTTTCTTGCGGTGGATGATGCAACTGACTCGATGTATTTGTTCCATCTCAGATCAGCGGACAGCGTGAGACCGAGCAGCCGCAGAGAGGAGCTCTCGAGAAGTTGGTCCTCAGACATTCTGATGGGATGCAGGGATGGGTCCTTGTGGTGGTTAATGGAGAGCAGTTTTGTTTTAGAGGCGTTAAAGTTGACCATCCATTTCTCTCCCCAGTCCACAACCGATTGGAGGTCCTTTTCAATTTGTGCTGCCAGGTTAATTTTGTCCGCCTCACTAGATTTGTGCTTGAGGCAGGAGTAAATAGTAGTGTCGTCAGCGTAGATACCGACTTGGGAGTCTATGGCGTCAGGAAGGTCGTTTATAAATATGAGGAACAGAGTAGGGCCAAGGATGGAGCCTTGAGGAACACCAGCGTTAGTGGGATAGGAGTTGGAGATTAATCCACTGAGAACAACCTTCAAATCCCGGTTTGATAGGAACGAATGAATTAGGTCAAACAATCGACCTGTGATACCATAACCCAGGAGCTTGCGAAGGAGGCCGGCATGCCAAACCCTATCGAATGCTTTGGAGATGACAAGGGCCACGGCACGGGCTTCGCCGTTACTATGGATAGCTTGGTAGACAAATTCTGTGATGGCCGTAAGCACATCGGCAGTAGACCGGGCAAAGCGGAAACCATACTGCTTGTCTGAGAGCAGATCGTGGGATATCAGGTGAGTAATCACTTCGGTGTTGATAATGGCCTCGAAGACTTTGCCGAAGAGGGGAAGGAGACTGATAGGACGGTAGTTAGAAGGGTTGGAGGGGTCGCCAGAGTTCTTAAAGACAGGAACAATGGTAGAGGACTTCCAGCAGTCAGGAAAACAGGACTCCTTGAGGCAGCGGTTGTACAATTTAGAGAGGGCAGGTGCCAGTTCAGGTGCGCATTTCTTCAGGACAATGGCTGGTATTCCGTCGCCACCAGTAGCCTTGTGGAGATCTAAGTTAGAAATAATGCCCAGTACCGACGACGGGGTTATGTGCAAGCCGTCTAGTAGGGCCTCAGTT
Organism: Acanthosepion esculentum; assembly: GCA_964036315.1. NCBI lineage: Eukaryota > Metazoa > Mollusca > Cephalopoda > Sepiida > Sepiidae > Acanthosepion > Acanthosepion esculentum. Next base: position 63,633,780 of record OZ038508.1, on the reverse strand, counting down.
CTGGGAGGGAAGTCGGGCAAGGGTACCCCAGAAGAGTCAAGCATAGAATTGGAAGAAAACTCCCGAGCGAAGCATTCGGCCTTGTCGGCAGAGGTGGTCAGGACCTCAAACTGATTGAACAGCGGAGGAATGGAGGGTTTGTTACTATTCAGAACGCTCTTGCAGAGGCGCCAATAGTCCTTGGAGCCAAATTTGCGGGATGCAATACGTTCCTTCATCCGAGCTGCAAATAGTGACTTGGCAACGTCGAGGGTACACTTACACTCATTGCGTGCAGAGGTAAATAGACGTCTGTTGGAGTCGGACATGTCACTACGAAAACGGTGGAAGAAGTGGTTCCTATGGGCAATGGCGGCTGAGCAAGCAGCTGTGAACCAGGGGGAGGAGCGCGGTTTGACCTTGAATTTCCTGGAGGGGATGAAAGCTTCGATACCGGCTTTGATCCAGGAAGAGAACTCAGAAGCACAATCATGAGTGGGGAGCTTAAATACAGCATCCCAGGGGACATCGCGGAGGAAGTCCCGAAACGAGTCCCAGTCAGCCCGTTGGTAGCAGAAAGTGGTTCTGGTGGTAGGAGGCTCTTTGCAGGGGGTGGGGCTGAAGGAGATACTAACAGACACGACAGCATGATCGGAGTTACCGATAGGACAGAGCTGGGTGGCACTACAAGACTCAGGGATGGAGGTAAAACACAGGTCGAGGAGTGAGGCCTTACAGTCACGATTGTAGGAAAAACGCCTGGGGAAATCGATTATCTGGGTGAGGGATTGAGAGATTGAAAAGTTGAGAGTATGTATGCCAGCGAGGTCAGTGGGAGCGTTCTTTAGCCACTGGTTGTGATGGGCGTTAAAATCACCAAACACAAATATGTGAGCGTACGGATGGACAGAGAGGGCCTTATCTATGCTGTCAGAAATGACATCGAGTATCCCGCAGACCTGAGAGGATGGAGAGCGGTAGAGGAAGAAAAGATAGCTTACAGCATTGAGAAGAGATAGCCGGAGACACAAGTAGGAATGATCCGGCGATTCGAGAGAGGTCTCTCTAGCCAGAGGGAGATGTTCCTTGACGTAGACACCCAGGCCATGCATGTGGGTTAGAGAGTCTTTTCTGGGGAGAGGGAGGTATCCAGGGATCGAGAGATCAGAGGAAGAGATAGAGGAGTCAAGGTTGGTCTCACACAGGGCGAGTATATCCGGGCACTTAGCTATGAGGAAAGACTCAACGCTGCAGAAGTTGGTTCTGATGCCACGGATGTTAGAGAAGGAGATATTTAGAGGTTTGGGGGATTTTTGGAAGGCTGGTTTAGGTTTGTATTTCTGTTTTTTGTTATTCATGTTGGTAATTGGTTTTGAAAAAAGAGAGAAGGCCTGAGTTAAAGGAAGCCGACGGTTGACACCTATGACGTGGACAGAGAGGGGGTTTGACACAGCAAGATTCATAATGTGGCCTCAGGGTTGCCCACCGGAGATGACTGCAGGGACACCTATCCATGCGCATCATGGCACTACAGACACCCCGATATTATGCAACTGTTGATCAGAGTGGCCGCTCAAGATGCTACGCAAGAGTTAGGGCTCCTAACTACCAGTCGGAAACCGCAACCAGGGAACTGTCGACCGTGTACCCTCAGAATGAACAGGCAATGCCACAGACTGCGCGCATCATGGGAGAAACACAGCGGCACCAGTACAGAGGCCAGTGAGAGAGAGAGATCCGGGAACCCCTTCCTAAACACGAAACAAGGTTTGGGCCTCTACTCGCGTCCAATAGAAGGGGGAGGAGTGTAGACCGGGCGGTAGGAAAGCCTACCTTCTCCTATTACATAAAACATATACAACGATGACAGAACAAAACAGTGGGGGGAATGTAGTTGAGGTAGTTGCAGGGCTTATACAAGTTGAGGGTACTGGGAGATAGGAATGACTTATGGTACTAAGTTTTAATTTAGTATAAGTCCCATTGGCCTATATTAAAAAAAAAAATTTTTTTTTAAAATGAAGAAAATGAGTAGAAAATACTGTTAGCAGGCTTTAGTGATTAAGAAGAACCAGGTAAAAAAAAATAATTATTAAATAAAATATTTACTCACTCAAAATCAGCTTCAATGCCGACTCCCACTTCGCAAAAAACACAAGCGAAAGTGACGGCGTGCTCTAATGCCCAATGTGAGTCCATACACGAAATATGAAAATAAGAGAAGCAGTACGTATAGTGAATTTAAAATTTATTGATAAGTTTCTAACATTTCCTCAAAAAGCGTCTTCGAAAGTAAGGCTATAAATCCAAAGTAGCTAAAATTGAATAAAATATTAGATTACTAATTATTTTTTCAGATCCTTGTGGTGTACCTCAAGAAACTCCTCAGCAACCTCAATATATTCGGGAAACATATCAGAATAATCAATAACCTATACTGGCAGCAAACAGCATGCGTGCGCATAGGGAAGGAGTTCAGTGAATATACAAAAATAGAAAGGAACGTAAGGCAAGGATGTGTCTTATCATCCAACCTGTTCAGCTTATACAGCGAGGCACTCCTAAGAGAATTGGAAGCCCTACCGGGATTTAGCATTGGCGGCCACATTCTTAACAGCATAAGATACGCAGAGGATACAGTAATGTTCACAAACACGGAAAAGAAATTACAAAATCTCCTACAGAAGGTAGCGACCGAGAGTGAAAAGAAGGGACTAAGCATAAACTACAAGAAAACGGAGTGCATTGTCGTCAGTAAGAGGATGACCCGGAAATGCGATTTGAAGGTCGGGAATACTAGAATCAAATAGACATGGAAATTTAAAAACCTGGGAAGCGTCTTCACAGAGGACGGTAAGTGCGACAGTGAGATCCGTAGACGTATTGGAATGGCCAAGGACACATTCCAAAAGTTGGGCAGAGTACTGCGAGACAGGAGGATTTCTTTGGTAACAAAGAAAAGAATACTGGACTGTTACGTGACATCTGTTCTTCTTTACGGCAGCGAATCAAATATGAAGAAGAGACGCGAGGCGACAGAGTTGTTGTTCTACGGAAAGATGCTAAGGATATCATGGACCGAGGGTGTGAGCAAGGATGAGATCTTAGAGAGGTTGCAAACAAGGAAGAGGTTTATACTTAATATCAGGAAGAGGCGGACGAAGTTTCTGGGACACATAATGAGGAAGGAGGGCCTGGAGAATCTGATACTCATGGGTCGAATAAAGGGAAAGAGAGACAAGGGAAAACAACGCGTGACATACCTGACGGACTTTAAAAAGTGGATGACAGAATGTGGTCTGGGGGAGGTAGCAGAGGGAAGGAACTTGTTGAGTGCTGCAAGAGAAAGAAGGAGGTGGAGAGCCATGATCGCCTACATCCTGAAAGGACATGGCACATAAAAGAAAAAGAATTATTTTTCAAGATTATTGGATAGTTAAAAAATATAAAAAAAGGCGTTCACGTATATAGTCGTCAAGTAATTTTACAATTATATACTCCTTACTTAAATTTCTCCAACTCAGACTGTCGATAGATCTGTATAGTTTTCTTTGGACATGTTTATATATATATATATATATATATATATATATATATATATATATATATATATATATATATATATATATATATAAACATTTCCATATATATATATATATATATATATAAACATTTCCACATATATATATATATATATATATATATATAAACATCTCCATATATATATATATATATATATATATATATATATATATATATATATATGGTGATATTTATATATATACATATATATATATATGGAGATGTTTTTATATATATATATATATATATATGGAGATGTTTATATATATATATATATATATATATATATATAAACATCTCCATATATATATATATATATATATATATATATATATATATATATATATATACATATATAAACATCTCCATATATATATATATATAAAAACATCTCCATATATATATATATGTATATATATATAAACATCACCATATATAAATATATATATATATATAAACATCTCCATATATATATATATATATATATATATATATGAACATCTACATATATATATATATATATATATATATATATATATATATATATATATATATATATATATATATATCAAACAATCGGAATTAAGTAATCTTAATTCCTATTGTATGAAATATGTTGCTCTGTTTAATTAAAACATTGAGCTCTATGTGTGAATAATTTTTAATATTTAATATTTAATATTGCATTGATAGGTTTCACTTGGATTATATACCAACGGATTATAAGCAACCTATATATATATATATATATATATATATATATATATATATATATATATATATATATATATATATATATAACAAGAAGTAAATACTTGTTTCAAATCAGATTAATTAAACTTTAAATCAGTTAATTTTCCTCAAATAAAGTTTCAGAAAACTAGATTTTATTTTTGAAAGATTTTTGAAAGAGGAGAATTACATTGAACTGACATATGGCAAAAATAGATTAAAATTTAGCGATTAAAAAAACTCCTTCCAGACAATTTAAATTATTTTTGAAATACACCAAATTTTGCTTATTGGAAATATTCTGTCTTATCGATTAGCCTGGAATTAAAACTCAAATAAGAACTTCAAGAAAGATTTGAAATTCGTTTTAATGCATTTCAAACCTAAGTTATCGCTTTTTTCTCAAGGTATTTATCCAGTAGCTACTCAAAAACATTGGCCTTGTGGATGTACATTGTTTGAGCAAAAAGTTTTGTATCCAATTTGTCTGAAACTCTCAGAAAAATTGCTTGATTGGGAGGAACAATTAAGCGCGTGAGGTGATTTTGTTTTTCTTAGACATCAGGAAAAGCTTACGTTCATAATTTTAAAGTACGGAAGCTTAAAGTGACGAAAAAGATTAACTTGTAATTTTTTTTCTTGCCGACTGGAAATCCTAATGTGTGATGTCAGTTTAAGGATTAAGTTTTAACGTCAGTTTAACCTCGGAAAATCAAAGTTTCGTCAGCTTTCTCCCGAACTGTCAGTTCATACATACATATATAGGGTCCATCTACATACATATATATGAAGAAACGGACAAGAGGAAAAACTATATTTAACAAACGCGTTTCGTCCTTTGAGTGACTTTATAAAGTCAAACGCGTCGACTGAAAATAGTTTTCCCCTTGTCTTTTTAATTCATTTTGTTCTTTCACAGATACAATCTGTCTGAAAATAGGTTTTACACACACACACACACACACACACACACACACACACACACACACACACACACACACACACACACAACTTATTCAACTCAGTTCCTAGGAACCAACAGTTCCTAGGAACCAACAGCCAGACATCTTCACATATGATTTGATTATATTGGTGAAGGTTTTGTGCAGAACCGACCACACTTTTTGAAGAGCCGAATACAGAGACCTGGTGCACTACGTGCCACATGGTCTCCAAATGACCCTCTTCTGGTTTTTGAATTCGGAGTTGTCCTTCTAGATCAGCTGCCATCCAATGCTATTTACCCACAGCTGGAGGTGAGGAGAAGAGGATTCATACCTTTCCCAAAGGTATTAGCACGTAAGTGAATGTAATGGATTCGACTGGAATTCGAATATATATATATATATATATATATATATATATATATATATATATACTATGAGGTAAAAGATTTAAATATTAAAAAGTTTTTTATATCTTTTTTGGTTTAATAAACTCCTATTATGTTGAGTCTTGACTCAATGTTGAATCTCGCCTATTGCATGGAATAATAATGCAACACAAAATGTACTTAGAACAAGAATGTATTATAACAAGAAAGTGTACACAATAAGTACATATAGTATTTCTGTATATTTCTGGGAAGACGTTCCTGGAGAATGTGTTGACTAGTCGCAGTCGATCAGAGTCTCTAGTTGGATCTCGTGATTCCTCTTCTTCCTCTTCTCCCGGTATCAACCATTATTTATATAGTTGGTAGTCACCTATGCAGATTAGGTAGATCCTACACAACATATTAATATTTAAAATCTTCTATTCCTAAGATTACCATTAACCAACAAAGCTGATAATTGTAAGGAGACTTTATTCAGTAATGAGTTAATTTCTTTATTATTATTATTATTATTATTATTATTATTATTATTATTATTATTATTATTATTATTATTATTATTTTGATTTCTGGTGTGTACTCATTTCTTTCCAGGATCCAACCAGAGACCTAAGGTCAGAAATTTCATCAAGGCATTTTCCACTGAGAAAACGAAAAATGAGGCAACCTAAGATCACACATTTTTTACATAGATAAAGCACTTCGTAAGATGTGAGCAGTACTTGTGGGAACAATTTTTGTATTTCTTTAAGGTATGGTCTACCAAGAATCTTTTCAATAAGTCTATCTGAAACTTTTCCAATCAATCCGAGGACTCCAACTACAACTGGAATTATTGATGTCCTCATGTGCCACGTCTTTGAGATTTCCAATTTAACATCCTTGTATTTTGATAGTTTTTTGAAGATCCTCAAATATACATTACAGTCTTCTTCTTCTTCTTCTTCTTCTTCTTCTTCTTCTTCTTCTTCTTCTACTTATTATTATTATTATTATTATTATTATTATTATTATTATTATTATTATTATTGAATATAAGATAAACCCCTTATAAGGAAAAGAAAGTCTTTCTGCTCCAAAGTGATCCAGTAAATTAATTTTGTAAAAAGAACGTAATCTTCAATTTTAGGAGATTCTTAAAAATCTTGGCCGTGTCCCAAAACTTTTGGAATATAACGTGTATATATATATATATATATATATATATATATATATATATATATATATATATATATATATATATATATTATGCGAATCATTCATACGAAAAGCAGATAATGAAGTTAACTTCATTATCTGCTTTTCGTATGAATGATTCGCATAATATAAATTGTACCCGCACCACATAATTGATATATATATGTGTGTGTGTGTGTGTGTGTGTGTGTGTGTGTGTGTGTATAGAGGGCAGTTGTTTGTATGTTGGCGTGTCCAGCTATAACTTTAAAAAAACTACAATAAATATGACAAAGTAAATATATATATACAGACTCATTATCACCCAAACCAGCTGTTTGCAAAAAAAAAATTATCATCGTATGATTTGTATTTACGAAGATATTTTAAAATTAAAATGAATTAGAATGCATTCGAAATTCTCAGAATTAAAAAGTAAAACGAACAGTAATAATTCTTATTCCCGATTAGGATTACCGTTCGTTTTTACTTTTTAATTCTGCTGATAATTTCAAAACGCTATACATGTATGTATTTTTAAAATTTCTTTATTTATTTTCACATCTATAGGAAATAAAAGCGTAACTTTAAAAAAATGAATATTAAAACAAAAATGTAAATTTAAAAGAATATTAAATACAATTATTTTACAAAAAGTTTAATATTTATTTATTCAAATAATCAAGTGTGTCGCCGGCTAAAACATCTAAATAAAGTAAATAAACTTGAATTAAAATATATTTAAACATATTTAATTTAATCATTTTTCAAGCAAAAAATATAGTGAGCTTTACTTCTTCGAAAAATAATTATTTACTATTTATTTTAGAGGGTATTATTATAAATAAATAAAAATATATATATATATTTAATCTTAAAGCGTAACTTTAAAAATGAATATTAAAATGAATATTAAGAAGAAGTGTAATCAAAAAGACGGTAGATGACGATAGAATTTTTAAGAACAAATTTGTCTGGAAAGCATGAAAGGAGAAAGTTCCACGAGCATGAAGTGCGAGAAAAGAAACGTTTAGTATGTATAATGTATGTATGTAGCTAGGTAGGTTTTGGTTGGATGGGACGGTGGGTAGCTAGTAAGTAGGTAGCAAGGTACGTATTTAATTGTAAGATTTTTACAGCATTGTCCAAAAAAGGTCTAATGCTGTCAAAAGTCTAAAAAAAGATAAAGCAGCAATATAGAATCTCGTATTTAGGAACTTTATAGTTATTCTTCACTAGATTAACACTAGGCCAGCTCCTTTGATATATATAAAATGGCCAAGGTGTCGTTTTTGACACCTTATGATTGTTTTTTAATATTTGGTATGAAAAATAATCATATATGGTCAATGAAATTACTCATATGTTTGCAATACATAGTTTATTAAAGAATATTACTATCACACATTAGACATCATTTTGAAGTAGGCTATAACATTCTTTCTACAATCCTGTAGGACCAACTATTTAGCAATATCTTAGATTCCACAATCTTTACATGTTACTAACAGTACCCTAGTTTCATCCTTTGCACATTTGCCGTGTTATGATATTATTTCAATGCATTTACCCTATAAATAGCCTAGGTGTCAAAAACGACACCTCGAACATTCAAGGTAAAACCTCAAATATCAGCTATTCCACTGAATATTTTTTAAAGAATTAAGTCTGTTAAGCATCTTTGCTAAAATTCAATAATTGTCCATAAGCCTGAGCATCGAACCAAAACTAATTATTCCATAGTAATTTGTTGAAAATTTGAAGGTGTCGAAAACGACACCTCGGCCATCCTAGTGTTAAAATTTTCATGATCGATTCAAAGTTTACTTCATTAGTGTTTCTCTTGGGATTTTTGAGGCGAGAACATTTGAATCTTTGCTCGAAGAACGTGGTTAATGCTGTCAAAAGTTTGTTTCTTTTTTCCAAAAGAATTCCTAATAATATTTGGTTTTGCGTTACATTAGTACTCACCGGATCAGAATTTTCCTAACCAAAGAAACTGTTATGTTAAGCTTATTTGGTTAGCACCCACCCCCAAGATCAGAGATCAGAGTTTCGTCTGCGTTTCGTGAGTAACAGAAAATGTTCCTTAATTTAGCCACTATTTCGGATGTGCGGATGGTGTAACTGATAGCGGTTGGGAATAAAAGAAAATCAAAGAGCCGAGTTCGAATGCCAATAAAGTCAGTTACTTTCACTTTTGCACAAATACTCTTGGGCAAGGTATCAATCTCTCTATTCGTCTCCCCCACCCCGACCTTGCTATCGTTAAATATTAAGACAGATTGACCTCGGTAGCCATGGAAAAGAACATCTCTGAATTCAAAATCCTTATGTAGCCCTGATGAAACACATACTATGAGGCTAAGAAAAGAAGTTCAAATTGCCTATCTACGGCCGGCCTTCTTATGCGAAAATCTCTGAAAGAAACCCTAGAATATGCATACTCACCAAAGAGGCTAAAAAAAAAGAAAAACAAGATAGTATCAATACTTACCTTCGAATTAATTTAACCCTATACAGAGACATTATAAGACAGGTAACTTGGCGATGTGCTGGCTTCCTGACCGGCCAGGTATTCGTTATCCTATTCTTTGACTGTCCCTGCGACATTTAGATACCACGTCGTAATCAATCGATCTGAACATGTGACGGACCAGAGAAATATTTTGTTCTTTTGTATTTGGGTTTACAACCTATTGATCGGCTTCTTTTAGAGTTATGGCGCTGAGAGACAGACAGACAGGCAGACAAAGACAAACAGACAGACACAAACGTTTTATTCTTGTAATTTATTAGGGTTTTCGGAAAATCATTAAATTTTACCAGAAAGGATATATACAAATAAAAGTAATTACGTTATAGCAGAAAAGATATACAAATAAATGTAAAATTTATTTAAATATTAGGGCGTTCAGAAAGTAATGACGTTAGACCAGAAAGGATATACAAATAAATGTAAAATTTATTTAAATATTAGGGCGTTCAGAAAGTAATGACGTTAGACCAGAAAGGATATAGAAACAAACTTAAGTAAAATTTACTTATTATAGTATTCGGAAAGTAATGATCAGAAAAGATATAAAAACAAATGTAAGTAAAATTTATTTGAATATTATACTGTTCGGAAAATAATGACCTTAGAGCGTAAGTTAAAAAATATTCATACTTTCGCCATAACATATCTTTAAGTTTGTCACATAGATTTTGCTCATGCGTGCTTATAGTTGGTACTATGGTGGTCACGGGATCCAATTTTGAGTTTGATCGCGCCAATTTTCTTGCTGCTGTTACAATGTAAACATGACCGCTCCTCTAGCAGTGTGCACCAAGGAGGAACAAAAAGAGCAATGATCCGATTTTTCTGGCCAGGGGCTGAAATTCAGCGAAGGCTTTTAACACAATTCGGCGACAGTGCATTACTGCGTAGAAGTGTGTATGAGTGGCTCGAGAAGTTTAAAAGTTGCCGGACAAGCGTAACGCCCGAAGAAGGAACAGGGCGCCCGTCAAGCTCCGCCATTGATGAGAAGATTCAGCAAGCTCGAGAGATACTAATGTGACTCATCATCGATGAGGTAGCACATTCTCTGCGGATTCGGATCACGGCTCTTTGTTCCTCCTTGGTGCACACTGCCAACGGAGCGGCTATGTTTACACTGTAACAACATCAAGAAAACTGAGGTCATCAAGCTCAAACTTAGATCACGTGACCACAATAGTATCAAATATAAGCACGAATGAGCAGAAGACAGTATGACGAACCTAAAGATAGATTATGGCAAATGTCGAAAGTTTTCCTTTTGTCTTTGTTCATATTGTACTTTTACAGATGCACTCTATCTAATATTTTTACACATTGTCAACATGGAAAATACATATATATATATATATATATATATATATATATATATATATATATATATATATATATATATTTGAATTGGACATAGTCCGACAATTTATTTAAAGACATTTATATAATATGTTTAACGTTCTTTTTATAGATACAAGTATTTAAGCAAGTGCTCTGTTTTATAATAAACAGTATTAAATAACATTTACCGGCCTGAATGTCCGAGAAATTTTCATAGAAAATTTTCGTTCTCCGACAGGAATCGAACCTGTATCCTATATGGAACCATCATTTCGCGTGATGTGCCTTCATGGAAGATTTAAGTTTAAAGATAGTAAAATCGACTTTACTAACCAGACGCTTCTTCGTGGCCGAACGGTTAAGGCACATCACGCGAAATGATGGTTCCGTATAGGATACAGGTTCGATTCCTGTCAGGCTGGTTATTTAATACTGTTTATTATAAAACAGAGCATTTGCTTAAATACTTGTATCTATAAAAAGAACGTTAAACACATTATATATATATATATATATATATGTGTGTGTGTGTGCGTACAAAAATTTCAGGTATCTATAAATGGACAATATTAATAATGACAAAATGAAAACGTATCTTAGCCTACGCGTTTCGTCCTCTGAGGGACTTTACCAAGGCAAATGCAAGGATTTTATTTTGTGACAAGTATGATTTTTATATGCAATATCAAAAACATTACGTTTTTTCAAAATTTTTAAAATTTAACGTAACTATTCATCAGGTTAACGGAAAAGTCAGGCAAGTTATGGAGGACGGCGAGTGACACAATTCAATGTCTAATAAACGAGTAAGTGATGTTCTTGGGAAAAAAATGAATGTAAACTAGTATTTAAATTATTTTATTTTTGGATTAAATTATGCGTTATATATTTTAAATACCATCTTTAAAAAATTAAAAAGGAAACTATTTTTTTTTAAATTAAGATAATTCCTTAATACGATATTAGTTGTTATTGTCTGAGATTTTGAGGATAATACAAAAGTTATGGATGATTTAGTGATTTACTTTTAAAGTAACCGTTCTGATCATTTTGGCTGACATGGGGTTTGCAGTAAATCACGAAATCATCCATAACTTTTGTATTTTCCTCTCAAATTACACTAAAATATCAGACAATAACAAATAGTATTGTATTTATTGTCTGTGAAAATTATAGAATATAAAACAACTTTGATAAAAACTTATACCTACTTTTCTGACGAAAACAATGCCGTTCTGAACATTTTGGCCGCAACTGTATATATATATATATATATATATATATATATATATATATATATATATATATATAAATAATACATTTTGTATGTTTATACGTTCTTTTTATAGATACAAATATTTAAGTAAATGCTCTGTTTATAATAAACAGTATTAACAACATTTACCGGCCTGAATGTCCGAGAATTTTCATAGAAAATATTCGTTCTCCGACAGGAATCGAACCTGTATCCTATACGGAACCGTCATATAGCCTGACGTGCCTTAACCAATTGGGCCACAGAGGAGCGTTCGGTTAGCAAGGTCGATTTTACTGTTTTAAACACAATTCTCCATGATTTTCTCTCATTCATTCATATCTGCACAATGCCTATCCAAATGTAGACAAATGACGTCATGCATTATGAAATGGACAAAGTCCGACAATTATTTAAGACATTTTTTTTATGTTTATACATTCTTTTTATAATATATATATATATATATATATAAGTACGTAAAAATTCGCCTTTCTTTGAACGGTGCGCCGATGTCTTGGGGGAAAAATCTCCGACTGTTGCCGAATTAATAAATAAAAATGTGTCGTCTAAAATCATCTTTCAGCCAAAATTGACCCGCGATATACAAATGGTTAACCCTTTGAGCCCTGTGTTCCTGAACAATTTTAATCCTTCTGCCTGAGCTCCTGAGTTAAAATTCCCAAATGATTGGTATGTAATGTTTCACGGTAGATATAAAAATGGTTACAAAAAATATAAGCATTATACTTAGCAGGGAGAGAGTATGATTGCATGCCTTTATCGCCAGAATTCTTTCTTTGTCTGACAGTCTACCCAGCAAGTGCTGCCTCTCTTGATGCCCAAGAAGCGCTGGTATGTTGTGCAGCGGACTGAAGACTTCACAGCCTTGACGGGACAGTCTTTGTAGGGCGCGGTTGCGTCTTTCTGCTTGAAATTATTGTATTTATAAGAGCACACTGCACGGAGGTTGTTAGTGGAGGCATCTTCTGGTATTTCTGGGAGGTGGAGGCCGATATTTTGCAGGCGTTCCAGAGTACCAGCATTGATTGAATGCCTGTGCACTGTAGCTGACCGGAATGCACCCACCAGATCCACACAGTATTGATCTAGGAACTTTCTGGTGTAGAGGGACTTGACTTGCTGGGAGAAAGTTGCAACACAATAGGAAAAACACGACGCAAGTGTTTACCCACCTTTCAACCGGTGGCTGGGCATTAAGTCATTGTTCTCTACCAAGCGGTGGTAAGGGCTCAAAGAGTTAATTTGGCAATAAAATTGCCAACAGTTACTGGGTCAACCCTGAATCGTAAAATAATATTTAATTAATTAATTAGAAAATTAACTTCCGATCTTTATAGAAAGTTACCAGAATATTCTCTTTTGATACGATCTTGGGTTACTCTGTTGGTCATTGGTCACTTTTATTATTTTTTATCTTTATGATCGCTTACTATTAATGTTTTATGACAGGTCACTCTACAAGTGCTACCATATAATCCAGTAGTACCTACCGTCTGGTCGGGTTCCTAAACCGGTTCCCACACCAGGCAATTCTGGTGACAATGTTTTGCTAGACACCGAGCAGTATTAAAAACAAGACCTGTCAAAGGGCGGATTAATCTTCTTGCAGGGTGAACGGTCATCTAGCACACAGCCTACTGGGAGTGTTGGAACCCTGAGCCTTTTTTTAAGGTATCCAATTAGAAGAAGGAATACTCTGATGTTACACCTGCAGCTCACCAGCAACCGATGTAGGTGAGTAGGACATAGACTTGCTTTGCTTCTGATGGTCAGACAATGAGTTTGACCTTGTGCACCGTCTTTTCACACTGTAAAAAATGTCCTGCATAGGCATTGCTCGATATTCTAAGATCGTACCTTGTGATTCACAGGCTGTCCGTAGCCTAGAGTTGCAACCAACTCAATGATGACTAACAATGTTATTAATACAAATGTCAGTGCTCTGTCAGCTAAACTGTTAGGTGTCGCTGTTGATGCAAACACGGTTCATGCATGCAGGACTTGTGAAATCATTGGCTGGTTCATATTCGATTGCATACCACTTAACAAAAGATTTTATTAATCTCATGTGATTACGAGGAAACAGCTAATACATACATACGCACGCACACACATATACAGTGCGTCTGGAGTTAAAAATGCAAATCACGTAAACATCAATAGCTTGAAGTTGCTTTGAACAATTTTTGCCAAATTTTAAATGATTAATTTAGACGTCAAAACAAAGCTTGAGTTAAATTTTTAGGTAGTTTCAACACGTTTTATTAAAGTTACTGGATTGATTATAAAAACTGCAGTCTGATGCTATCATTTAAGGCCTTTAACGTAACAATCCTGGTGAAGAAGGTGAGTGAAACTTTATTTTAATCAAAGGAATACGAAGGAAAACAGGCTGATTTGATAGGCGTGGCATGATGGGTCCGAGCTGTGAAGGTCTGAATTGGTGGAACTAATGAATGTAGCTCGTCCGAACACCTGCCATGAAAATAAAGTCAAATTGAGCGATCAATGGGTGGGAAATGGTTCATTACCCACAAGGCCGCGGAAACGCTTTTGAAATCTGTCATGACTGGAAAGTGAGACATGGGCAGCAACTCCAGCCAATGGTAGTAATACTTTATTTTCGATCGGATTACTGGCCGGTCTACAATTAACTCTAATCATTAAAACAAGAAATATACAAAGAAATAAAAACAAATTATTAAAAGACAGATTCCCCCTGTTTCTTAATGAGATATTCGCTTCCTGTCGCCATAAGATAATATTCCACTACTTAGAACATAGAGGAGTAATGGTTCGCGGTTCGGATTGATGAATCGGAGAGTCGAGTTCGAATTCCAGTAGCGTCCATTATATTCATTTACGTGCTAATACCCTTGGGGAAGCTAGTAATCCATCTCTTCTCCCCTCAACTAAAAGGATAGCTTTGGGTTCATATATTGTTGTAGCATACTTACGGACGATAATGGGTATGCCCCCATTCACATAAATACAGTAGTAAATACTGTATGTTGGTCTGCAGTCGGAGATTCGTCTCCAGCTGTGCTGGTCAAACTCTTTGCCGCCTTGCAGAGAGGAACACTAGACGCGTCTATGTCGAAGGTCAGTCTCGTTTCGGGAAACAGCTACCAGACCTCGTTTTATACGGGGTCAACGGGTAATTTTTTACCGAGCCTGCGGGTTCGGATACCCCACATTAAATTCAGCCTTGTGCCACATCTGACCGCGTGGGACGATTGGCAGATTTCCTGCAGTTGGAAATTCGTATCCAACTGTACTGGTCAGACTCTCTGTCTCCGAGCATTGAAGATCCCCAGACGATCCGAGTCACCTCTCGGGAAACAGCTACCCGACCCCGTTTTATACGGGGTCTACGGGGATTTTTTTGGCTGAGCCTACGGGCTCGGATACCCCACAATAAATTCAGCCTTGTGCCGCATCTGACCGCGTAGAGCGGTTGGTAGATATCCTGCTGTTGGAGATTCATCATGGAATTCACTTGACTCACTTCTAGAAGTTGATTACTTCTACGCGCCGCTGATGAATCTTATATGTGTTGTTCTTGTCCTAAGTATTATCGTTCATTACCAATCTTCGTGTGATTATTTTATTCAGTAACTTTCCTTAGGTTGCAACACATAGGTCATACAGCCTTGAGTGGAAACCACTCTAGGAGAAAGAAACTCTGAATTCAAGCTTCCTGCTAAACCTTGTCTCTTAGGTGACTTAAAAAGTAAATCCACCCCTGAGAGGAGAGACAGGGTAACCTCAAATCAAAGACACCGGCAAACCATTGCATTATTCGGAATAAGTATCGTTCATATCGCTATAAACGACAATTTTGAGATGGGCGGGAATGGTGACCACAGCGGCACAAAATGCATTAAATGGATAAAATGAATGAAGAGGGTGAGAGGGGGATAAATATATTGCCTTACATGTGCAGGTAGCGTGACGATTATCGGCCAGTCGTTCAAATTCCGGCTTCACCTGTTGCACTAATGCCTTGTGGAAAAGCACGAATTCGTAACTTCTTCAGCCCTTTAGTTATGGGTTAAATGCCAGCGTAGGATGGATTTTCTGGCTTTAGGTGGCAGCCTGAACAAAACTGTTGGATTGCAAACGGTTGAAAAAGGCAACGGGAAACCACTCCACTATTTTTCTCGCGAATGCGTTGCAATTCATAGATAATAAAGACAAATTTGCTAACAGTCATGACCGCCTAAGTTCTTAAAGGATATTTAAATTCAAAACCATAGAGAAGGCAACGGAAAACCACTCCACTATCTTTCCCAAAATGTCATGGCAATCACTGATAATAAAGAAAAATGGAAGATGTGGAGAGCCATAATCACCTGTGAATGATATGTAATATCTTCTTATTTAGCTCTAAGCCTAGCAACTTGCTTTTCTATGAGTAAATCAAGTTGAACCAAATTCCAGTTATTATTAATTAGAGCTGAATTGACATTTGACTTGAAGAGGCCAAGATTAAAATGTTCATGGGAGAAGCTATGCAGGAGCCTGTTCCAGAAAGTAGGAGTCCTTAGAAAAATACCGCTTATGTGGAATTTCTGACGTTCGGATCACGGGGGAAATAAGGGTGATTCAACTCCGTGGAAGTAGAATTCCATGCCGTGGCTGCAAATGTCTGAACTGGTTGAACTTATTATATTCTCCTAGTTATTTAACTCAATAGTTTCGTTTCTCGGGGTACGAATCAGTCTCTTCTTACAAGTGGTACCAGGAAACCAAATGCAATTCGCTGTATGTCGCATATGAGACGTTATCGCCATCGAAGCTACATCAGCTCGAGAAATGTCCTTAATCTCTATCACTCTGTATGTGACTTCATTTGATGAACAAAAAAGTTTATAAGACCACTGAAGAGGACTCTGATCCCAGAACAATAGTGTGTTTGAATTTCAAGGTTGTGTTGTCATATCCTGCTATGGCAACAGGAAACTACTTTGAATGAAATTAACAATAAGGATAATGCAAGGGAGGCCTTAAAAAAGAATGTATAATAATAATAATAATAATAATAATAATAATAATAATAATAATAATAATTCTATGGGACTACAATACACACTGACAGAACAATCAAAGCCAACCGCCCAGACATTGTTATTAAAGACCACAAACAAAATAAGTGCCTCCTTATTGATATGGCAGTCCATGCAGACTGCAATGTATCTTTGAAGATATTCTAAAAAATGTCAAAATACAAGGACCTTGAAATAGAAATCTCAAAAATGTGGCACATGGGAACATCAACAATTCCTGTTGTGGTTGGAGCCCTTGGACTGGTTGGAAAAGATAACAGTAAGCTGATTGAAGGGATCCCTGGAAGTCCATGCCTCAAAGAGATACAAAAAATTGTTGTGACAAGTACAGCCCACACTTTACGAAGGGCTTTATCTATGTAATTATGTTTTTATTTTAATTTTTTGCAGTGGAAAGTGTCATGATGCTATTTCTAACCTTAGGTCCCTGGGCGGGACCCGGAAAGAAATGTGTAAACGCCAGATATCAAAGGAAATAAAAATAATAATAATAATAATATTAATAATATCAATAATAATAATAATAATAATAATAATGCAAAATGCAAAAGATTAACAACACAACATGATATCGAAACGATCATACGAGAAAGTTGGTTTTGACAGTATCCTCTCTATTTACAAAACCTCCCCACAAGGCAAGATGTGGTACAAGGCCATTTTTTAACGTGGAGCGTTCCAAGCCTGTAGGCTCGGGCAAAAATTGCCCGTAGACCTTGTATACACAAGGTCGGGTTTGTTTACTTCTCCAAACGAGACTGCTCTTCGTCATAGCCTCGTCTGGGTTCCTCTCCACCTGGAGGCAGAGGGTTCGACAAGAGGAAGAGAAAACCTCCTCCTCGTGCTATTTTGACATCGTTCTTGTGACAGATCCAATTTAATTTCCTTTTCGCTTGAATGCTCACGCGTTGAACAATCGAATCTAAATTATGCCACGCATCACTGTTGTGCCTAGTTTAATAAATTTCGGGGTAAAATAAACTGGCAAAAAAAAAACAAGTTAGTACCGATTTATCATTATCATTCAAACACCTAGTTGTCTCCAGTTACGATGAACGATTTCCCTCTCAATGAGACTTAGTTAAGCAACGTCAAGTCTGCTCAGTATCTAGATGGGTGAACTTTGGGAATACAAGGTACTGTAAGCTTGGATATGCGGGTGGTGCAATGGATAATTGTTAATCGGGGAGCTTTTATTCACTTACACACAAATAACCTTGAGAAAGATATGAATCCACATATTCCCCCCAGCTATGGGTTAATTAGTAAGACTTATATCGCTAAATCATTATCTCAAAAAAATTATTACATATAATTATATTTCCTATGTATAAATCTGGGCTTACGAGCATATCACGCTGGAACACCGGTTCCTGTACGATCACCGAAGTTAAGCAAGGTCGATCCTGGTCAGTACCTTGATAGGTGACCACCTGGGAATTCCAGGTGCTGTAACCTTTGCAGGTTATTTAAAGCCATAAAATATTAGATTGTAAGAATTTTTTAAGATAATAATGGTTTATTGATAAAAGTCTTACTAATTAACCTATAGCTTGGGGAGAAGACGCGGATTTGTAGCTTTCTGAAGGGTATTTGTGTCAGCCATTATACATGACACCAACTGTACATCCAAGCTTACAGCACCTGGTATTCCGAAAATGATCACCCATCTAGAATAAAGTATAGAATAGAAATGAAAAGAATTTGTCTCCTCTAACTATATATATATATATATATACTATTACTACTTTGTGAAAGAGGCTCTCGCGTGAATGCTCCCATGAACATTTTAATCTTGACCTCTTCATGTCAAAGGTCAGTCGTTATCACCTTATCCTCATAGCTTTCACTTCCTACCACCTCTTTATTCCAATGACACACCTCATTCGTTATAACCAGTTTAACGGTAACACTCTACTTTCAGGGGCCTCCCGTCTTAAAAAAAATATCCCGACGATCATTAGATAAATTTATATGGTTATGATAACTTTCTAGGGACAGACTGTTTTGGTGCTAAATTATCTCTATACTTGAATGTTCGTATGTTGAACAGTTGGCTCGAAATGACATTGTGTGGAAATGTTTAAATAACTGGTTTAATAAATTTCGGTGTAAAATCCACTGGAATTAATCGATAATGAACGCTAATGTTTGATTCTAACTGAAGACAAAAAAAGCTGACAAAGAGAACGAGTTTGTTTTTTTCTTTTTATTTGTAGGCTTTCTCATTGTTATTTCCTGATTGCAATATTCAGCGAATGGTCTCAAGCCTATCGTAAATAATAATTTCAATTGCAAATTTAAATTTAAGCAAAATACGTCAAGTTTTATACAATAGCTGGGCATTTAAAAAATCATACATGCAACAATGGCGAGAGGTCTGCACTATCAATCTATGGAAAGCAGTAATCACAATAAAAACGAATTACAAAAAAAGAAAAGTCATATAGACAAAATTCCCCCCCAAAATAATAATATATATACAACACTTCCACCCAGGTGTCGTGTTGGAGTACATATAAATTGCTTTCCCAACAATAATTTTTAGAGATTAATTGTGTGGTACATTGGATTGACCTGATAGCTGAGATAGAGCTTGACGACTTCTTTCAGCTAACGCGTGTTACAGAATGCAGAGGCCGGGTCAGGATGGTTAGCGACTGATCAGAATACCGTGTGAGCGTGCTATTCTGACGGTGATGGATTGTCTTCGATTAAGTTTCGGCAGAGGAATTTTGAAGCGTCGATACGCCTCATACACCCAGGTTTGATGTACAGGCTAAGACCGGACGTGAAGCGACACAAAGTCAACCAGCGAGCATGCGTCATCTTGAAGTTCTTCCTCCCGCTACCTGCTAGAATCGATGCTACCACGTCTGTCCCTCTCGTATAATAAAACGAATAAAAGAAAGAAACCGACTTTCGTTGTGCCCTCTATAAAATGGCACCGAGGGGCTGAAGCCAGTGACGACACGGAACGCAACACATGACTGGAGGTGCTGTAATATTTGGGGTTAGTGTTGCAAGCAGTAGAATTTCAGCTGTCTTCAAACTGGATGATGCCATCACGATAAATGTAAGGAATCATTTCAAGTTTTTGGATGAGATATATGCTACGAAGTACACGTTAGTACCACAGTGTTTATACTAATGAATTTATTCATAAAATATAATGCGCCTGTACAATATTTCGAAGTCCATATATTAATGGAAGGGCCTGCAGTCTCTCCAGAGAAGTAATCTAATCTTACGTTATATCATTAGAAGATATATGTTTGAGAAATGTAAGCATTGATAATCTCCGTCAAGCAATAAAATTTCTGCAAATAATGGTCATGTCGAAATAACAGAAAATTTAACAAAATCACCGCATGAAAAAGTGCAGGACAACTCAATACCGCCAACTCAATACGGCCGACTCAACACCGCCAACTCAACACAGGAGTGAGACATCTCAGGACCGCTGCCGCTCAGCACCAGAAAAACATAACTTTTTTTATGACCGAATAAAAGTAATTAAGAATTAAAACCTTAATTAGTGAATATTTTTCTTCAAATAAAGCACTTCAAAAGGCATTATGTAAAATATGAACCAGATTTTGCTTTTAATTAAAAATTAAAAATAATTCAATAAAACACACTTGTAGAAGAAGAAAAAAATAAGAGTTTGCGTAAATGGTAGGCAGAACAGAAATTAGGAGAGATAGCAAAAACACAAACATTACTAGGGCTAAAAAGGACAGGAAATTGTGGAGAGCCATGATCGCCACTGTCCTGAAGGGACATTACACAAAGAAGAAGAAGAAGAAGAAGAAGAAGAAGAAGAAGAAGAAGAAGAAGAAGAAGAAGAAGCTTGTGTAAATTGTTGACAGAACAGGGATGAGGTGAGATAGCAAAAAGACTACAAAGGAGGACAGGAAATTGTGGAGAGCCATGATCGCCACTGTCCTGAAGGAACATTACACAAAGAAGAAGAAGAAGAAGAAGAAGAAGAAGAAGAAGAAGAAGAAGAAGCTTGTGTAAATAGTTGACAGAACAGGGATTAGGTGAGATAGCAAAAAGACTACAAAGAACAGGAACTTGTGGAGAAACATGATTGCCAACGTCCTGATATTCAATGTAGGTAGTGTCTTTCCATTTGTTCAGATTACCCCAAACTGGCCTGGTGCCGTCCGTCAATAGTTATGCCTCCCAAAAGCTAAGCAAAATATTAAGAAAAAGGAAGATTTCGTTAGAAACAAAGAAGTGTTGAACTCTTAGTCAAAGAGAATAACTTTCTAACTTTCACTTCATGGTAAGTAATTACAGTTAAATTTTGTGTATTCTACGTTTAAATAAATATCATTTTATTTGAACGCGCAACAATCGTTTATCTAATTTGTTTTTTAATCAAACGGCGACCCATGGAATCTTTTCCTCAATAAAGGTTTTAATCCTTTCTAAATTACTGTCATTCATGTTGTTTTTCTGGTGCTGAGTTGTCTCGGTCCTGAGTTGTCCCGTCGCTCAACAATAGACGGTGTTAAGTCGGCGGTGCTGAGTTGTCATGCATCCATTTGACAGGGAAAAAAAACTTCAGATGTTGTTTTTCTTCTTTTTTTTTTTTCGTTTCTTTAGAAGTTCATATTGTAGTTCTTCGATTATCCGGATATCTTGGTATAGGGTTTTAAAAATATATTTGGATAATTCAAAACCACCAGACAATTGAAGTACTGAAAATCGAGTTACGGATAATAGAGGAATATTTCTCCTCAAATGTGAAAAAATTACAATGGTAACGTAAATGAAGGAGAACTTTGAAAACTAGTTTACACCGTAGAAATTTTGGTAAGATACAATTGAATCCGATGTATTGGCAATAAATATTTTAATGCTAACTGCTCGGACAAGCATTTTTCCTGTTGTCCCCGAATACATGAATTTAAGCGTGCTACTAGATTGGCAATTAGGTCCCACAGTTTTACTGTTGCATTGGCTCAGTTCTACTCTAAGAGTTTATTTTATCATACTTCCCACCTGTAGAACTCCCTTCCGATTTCTTGCTTCACTAATAACTTCTAGGGACATCATTATTATTATTATTATTAATTAATGAATTAAAATTAAAATAGAAAATAATAATAATGAATGTCATAAATAAAATTAAACAAATAACATTAAAACGTTGTTTGAAATAAATTAAATGAATAAAAAACAAATATTTCAAAATTCTCCCAGAATCCAACAGAAACATTTCCTGCCGGAAAACAGACTTCGCTCGAAAAGACGCTGAATTCAGTCTCTTCACCACTAAATGTTGGAAGTTCAAGATGACCAGCTCCTCTCTCTAGGACATTGCTTGTCATAATACGAAGTGAGTTCTTCCTTTTATCACGTGCAACCTTAAAATACTCCAGGTAACCCTCGGCATTCTCGTCTTGCCTGGGATGAAACGATTATATATATATATATATATATCTGACTATTCGTATTCAAGGATACTCAGCTACTAGGGTGGCTATCCAATCCCACAAACCCCACCTGTGATTTATACTACAACTATACTGAGCAGATCTTAGTTACAGTTTGTGGGAGAGAGCGTGTTATCTAAGCGCGATCAACAATTTGAACAAGGCCAGCACGCTCAAGCCCTCGCCCACGACTTCGTGCTAGCACAGCTATCGACGGCCCCCAAGGGTTCCGTCTACCCAATTTCACTCAGAAGGATTGGGTCAACCCGACGTATTTCCAAAGGTGCCGCACACTGCGATCGACCTGACAAATCGAATTCGAACTCGGGTCTCATGGTCAGAATGCAAACGTTGTAACCACTGGGCCACGTGTGTGTATATATATATATATATATATATATATATATATATATATATATATATATATATATATATATATATATATATATATATATATATATATATATATATATATATATATATATATATATCCCACAGTTTTATTGTTGCATAGGCTCATTTCTACTCTAAGAGTTTCTTTTCTCATATATATACTCCTTTTCCCCTCAGTACGTGGCAGTTACGGCTCTCCACAAATTCTTATCCACCATAGCAGTTAGCAACGTTTGTCTTAATAATTAACCCATACCTAGGGGGAGAAGAACTGAATTCATACCTTTCCCAACCAAGGGTATTTGCGCGTTATTGAATATAACGAACCCAACGGGAATTGGAACTCGACTCTCCAAGCTATTATCCATTACACCACCCGCAAATCCAAGCTTACAGCAGCTGGTATTTCCAAAAGTGTCTCCCTTTTAGGTACTGACCAGGCTCAACATTGCTTAACTTCGGTGATCGTACGGAAACCCGTGTTTCAACGTGATGTGGCCGTAAGCCTCATCAAAATAATTACCACAATGCTACAAAGCTACAATATGATGAATAGTTGTTCTGTCAAAGAGGCTCCTTGGCTTGAACGGCTAGTGGAACTCACATATAGGATCCATCGTTAAAGATGATAGGTTCCTTGTATGACGTCAGTATCTGACACCTCCTGCTATGCTCTATGTATACAAGCGTTAAATCAGACCAAAAATGGAGTCAGTCAAGTACCATACGTGACACAGGCTTGAGCTGTCATGTCTCTTTCGATTCCTGATTAACCCGCAGTAGGTTGCCGTTTCCTTCTGCGGTAGACTGGTTGCCAACCACGGTTAAAGAAACCAGTCTGACTTGCTATTTAACCCATAGTCGGGGGGAGAAGAGATGAATTCATACCCTTTTCAAGGTTATTTGCGCACAAGTGAATGTAACGAACCCGTCTACAATTCGAACTCGGGTCTCCGATTTCTCATTCCGAGTTGTTAACCATTATATCACACCAGACTGGAGTTGCCCAATCCTCACAATCCAGCCTTGATAGAGTGATTAATTATTTCCCACTCTACAACCTCATTTTAACTGTGCCTCTCGCCACTTAGTGCTATGGAAAGTTACTGTTGGTGGGTAGTTGAGTTTCATCTATTTTTCGACTATTTCGGCACCCTGGGATTTTTTTAATCATCCAGTAAGAGTATTCTTCATAAAGCTATAGTTTACTCAAAAGTTAGGCAAATTTATAGAAAATCATTTTAGTGATATTCTATCGATTTCTTTCTTTTCTTTTTCGTTAATGACAGAAGAGTGCCATTTTGAATTCATTCCATGACAACGTTGCGATATTATGAAGACAGCAAATAAAATCTAGTCGAACGAATGTGTCCATATCTAATAAAGTCTGTTCAAAAGAATCACTATCAATCTATACATATAAATTTATTCCAGTTTATTCTGTATCGATTTATTTATTTTTTATTTCTTTCTTTCTTTCCTTTCATCTCGTTCTATTAATATCTGTCTGTCTGTCAATCTATCTATAAAGAAATAGATAGATAGATATCACCACTCCTTTCTTTCTTTCTTTCTTTCTTTCTTTCGATTTTCATTTTTTTCAAATCAATCCAAAACTATCTATATCAATCTATTAATATCAATCAATCCCGAGTTTTGTCTGATATAGACTTATTTTTCTTTCTTTCTTTTACTCTCTCTCTCTTTCTGTCTGTCTGTCTTGTCTGTCTCTCTCCCCTCTCTCTCTCTCTCTCTCTCTCTCTCTCTCTCTCTCTATATATATATATATATATATATATATATATATATATGCAAAAGAATCTATATCAATCCATAACGTTTTTATATCGATTTAGCTACACCTTATTTCTTTTTTCTGTTCACTTCAATCTGTTAATATCTATGTATCCATCATTCTATTTATCTATCTGTTTCGCTTTTCCTATCTATATATTTATCTATCATAGTCTGTTCATATATATCTGCTGTGAAAGTGTATATACGCACAGACACACACATAATACACACCCACACATATATGTATGTGTGTGTGTGTGTGTGTGTGTGTGTGAATGAATATACACCTCTGAAAGTACGTTGCAATACAGGCCGTAGCATTTCGCACTATATATATATATATATATATATATATATATATATATATATATATATATATATATATGATTAATGTGAGTAAAATTTGTCACTTAGCTGATTGATGTTACCTTCAGCATCCCGACTCGAGAGTTTCGTAGACGGGCCTGTCCGTCCACACTTCAGTGGGGTATAGAATATTTACTGCTTATATTTTTTCGATTTTTTTCCTTTTAGGCACATTTAACACTGGTGTGAGTTTTCTTCTGTATTCTCTGCGTTTGTGTGTGCGCTTGTTCAAGTGCGGTCATGGCCCGTCTCTACGTTCGCTCGCGTGCGTGCGTGCGTCCGTCTGCACGGATGTGCGTTCTGATCATTTTGCCCTTTTCTTCTTTTATTTTCTACACTTGCTTATTTAGCGTTTTTCCTCTTTTTAATAAAGACAAACGGAATACCGTTCTTTACCGACACATTTTGTCCTCTGATGTGACGATTCGAGAGAGAAACGTTTTACTTCAGTCTTTATCCATATTGTCTTATTACGGATAAATTTTTGTTATATCTGAATTTTTACATACAGAAAGAGAAAAGCGGTAGAACACTGGATAATGTTTTCTTAATTCAAATCGTCAGTTATTATTTTTTTTTACTAAATTTCACCCAATACAACGCTCCAGAGCCACTCAAGGTAG
This sequence comes from Acanthosepion esculentum, assembly GCA_964036315.1. Classification (NCBI taxonomy): domain Eukaryota; kingdom Metazoa; phylum Mollusca; class Cephalopoda; order Sepiida; family Sepiidae; genus Acanthosepion; species Acanthosepion esculentum. The sequence goes on along the minus strand of OZ038508.1, from coordinate 63,608,124 downwards.
AGCGTTACTGAATGAGGTTTGTGATATGAATATAAAAGTTGATGGTATCCAATGAGGAAAAGACACCGACTGATTCTTTATTTGAAGAAATAAAAATTGTAGTCTCAAAGGAAGCACCACTGAGAGACTCTGTCTCACAAAGTAACTGTTCAGGGGGTGAACAGCTTAGTAAATCTTCCTTTTGACTATTGGAAGAAATGAGGTTGATTCAGATCCGTGGCTGTAGCATGGCGTTTCCTAGATGTAAATGTTTGAACTGGAGGAACAAAACAGTGGAGATTATATGAACATTTGTCATGGAAATGGTGATAGAGAGTCAATAAGCTTGCGAAGTCTGTACGAAAATGGCTGAAAAGGGGAAAATAATATCGAATAAACGATTTTTAACTCTATCAAGGCTGGAATATGGAGTATTGAGCAACCCTAGCCTAGATATGGCAATATTCCATTTTTTGAATTTGCGTTGTGGTGCCATGCTTATCGACTCGGAATGATAAATCGGAGGCTGGGTTCGAATCCCAGTCGAGTTCGTTATATTCAGTTACGCACAAATACCCTTGAGAAATGTATGAATCCATCTCCCCCCCCCCCCGCTAGCTATGGACTGAAAAGCCGGACAGACTGGGTTCTTTAACCTTGGTTGGCAATCAGTCTACCGCAGAAAGAAATAGCAAGTCTCATTTGCAAAGATACATGATCGCCCAAGCGTGTATCACGTGTGGCACCTAACTGACTAATTGGAAGTATATCTGCAATTGTTCTTCTTAGAATTTACAGCACAAACAAAGCGAGGTCTCCAAAGTCACAAAGGTATAGAATGCAACTGCACGCAGTATTAAAGGCGATTGTACGACGCATCAGTAACCAGAAAATCTGATAGCTATAATATCCGACGTCAAACAGAAATATCCTGCCATTAAAATCATAGATCAATGTAAAATGGTTCGACGACCTTTTCACAGCCATTTAAACAATCTTGTCCAACCAGCTGCCAAAAGGTCAGAATTCAATACACAGAAATACTTTTTCTTTTCATTAAAACGAATCGGTTCTACCTTCTTTTATAAATTTAAAGGTTGAGTAACAAATAAAACAGTTGATATATTCACGACAACCAATTTCTCCTAGTCTGTTTCCAGCATTATACGTGTTCTGCCACGCTTGTCTCGCGTCAATAAGAGAAAAAAACACGGTACTTTAATACCGTCTCTTAAAACGCAAACACATTTAGAATTTTATTACGCATACTTATGGACCAGTTTTATTTTATATTATCTTTTTTTTTTTTTACAATCAAGAAATTTTAAGATGATGAGTATGTTCCTGCAAGATAATATTCCTTCTCATTCTGTAAGGCTAACCCTTGTCCTCTTTGCGAGAAGAATGGTTTCGAAGTAATCAAATTAGTAGAATGGTTGCCAGCCTCTCCATATATTAATCCAATATAAAAATTGTGGTTCGATATTAAACGAGATACATGTGAGAATGGAAAACACTCTTCAAGAAAAGACGATGTTTGCGAAGCAATAAAATCTGATGAAAGCAATTTCAAAGTCAAAACAGTAGAATTTTTTTAAAGATTATTACGGAAAGATTGATGAATATTAAAGAATATCACAAGGATAATGGTGGATCAGTTATTCTGTAACCGTTAATTATATATATATATATATATATATATATATATATATATATATATATTATGTAGAATTGAAGATTGATGCTACACTTTGCAGGATAAAGTATATGACACTAAAAGAAGTTAACAAAATATTTTCACTAGATTTCTTCACCGATTTCTTACATTAACTAAAAATGTAAATATATGAAAAAAAATGGCGTTATCTCCTGTCAAGCGATCAGTAATTGGAAAACACAGCATCGGTAGCTGATTTCAATATTTGCTAAAAAATGAAAGAGAACAAGAGCAGTCGAACACAGAATGACGTTTTCTCAATTCAAACCGTCAGAATTTTTTTTTACTAATTCAAACAATAGAAGGCTCCAGAGTCACTCAATGTAGAACGTTACTGAAGGGAAGTATGTGATATGAATATAAAGTGTAGTGTTAAGGGGAGCATTCACGCGGGAGTCTCTTCCATAAAGTATCACTTATGGGGGGAAATAACTTAGGCAAATGATCTTTTTTTTACAAATGGAATACAGAGGAAATGAGATTGGTTCAACTCCATGGCTCTAACTTGGCGTTTCCTAGTTTTAAATGTTTGAACAGGTGGGGAAAAAAAGTGGAGCTTATCTGAACATCTGTCATGGAAATGCCAAAATAGAATCAATAAGCTTGCGACGTCTGCAGGAAAATGGCTGAAAAATGGAAAATAATACCGAATAAACGATTCTGAACTCTATCAAGGTTGCAGTTTTAGCGTTGAGCAACTGTAGCTTAGATATGACATATGATATAATTCTATTGTTAATAAGTAATGAACTGATCCACCTTCTAGAATGGCTACATATTAATATAATAATTTAAAAAGATACATTTAAAGACTTAAATGAGAAAGTTTAGTAGTTTAGGATTCTAGTGGCCATAAAGTGGGGTGTCAATTTTCTATTGTTGTTAAGTAATGAACTGATCCCCCTTCTAGAATTGCTACATATTAATATAATAATTTGAAAAGATACATTTAAAAATTTAATGAGAAAGTTTAGTAGTTTAGGATTCTAGTGGACATAAAGTGGGGGGTCAATTTTCTATTGTTGTTAAGTAATGAACTGATCCCCCTTCTAGAATTGCTACATATTAATATAATAATTTGAAAAGATACATTTAAAGACTTAAATGAGAAAGTTTAGTAGTTTAGGATTCTAGTGGACATAAAGTGGGGTGTCAATTTTCTATTGTTGTTAAGTAATGAACTGATCCCCCTTCTAGAATTGCTACATATTAATATAATAATTTGAAAAGATACATTTAAAGACTTAAATGAGAAAGTTTAGTAGTTTAGGATTCTAGTGGACATAAAGTGGGGTGTCAATTTTCTATTGTTGTTAAGTAATGAACTGATCCCCCTTCTAGAATTGCTACATATTAATATAATAATTTGAAAAGATACATTTAAAGACTTAAATGAGAAAGTTTAGTAGTTTAGGATTCTAGTGGACATAAAGTGGGGTGTCAATTTTCTATTGTTGTTAAGTAATGAACTGATCCCCTTTCTAGAATTGCTACATATTAATATAATAATTTGAAAAGATACATTTAAAGACTTAAATGTGAAAGTTTAGTAGTTTAGGATTCTAGTGGACATAAAGTGGGGTGTCATTTTTCTATTGTTGTTAAGTAATGAACTGATCCCCCTTCTATAAGCACTATATAATAATTAGAAAAATATATTTACAGACTCACATGTGGAAACTTGATACGGTCAAAGACTTATCAAGATAAACAAAAAAGTTTCGGGTGACGAACAATATCGCGAGCGACGAACGCGCAAGCCGGCAACAACGTGTGGCAATTGTTTGTTAACTGGGGCAAGAAATAACTTGTCAGTTTTAACGGCTCCAAAACGAAACTGCTAGTTTTTTAACCACCATAGAGAACCTTTCTTACCTTCCTTCAGTAAGGCTGATGCTAACCTCCAGAATAGCCACTCGTTGCACCTTCTTGATCTCGCGTTTTTTCATGACGGAAGTGAAGTCATTATAATGAATCATATGCTAGGAAATTTGGTTCACTATATAGTGCCAGACTTTTCTTGTTGTCAGAATCCACCTTACACATTTATCAATTATTTATTGTTGTTATATCTGGTCTGGTGGTCCTGCTATACATATATCCTGAGATCCTCGACAGAGAATTGAAAGAATAGTTGGCAGTGTTATCGGTCCTGACCTGGCATCTCGGCTTCAGTCGCCTTCCCGTCGCCGTGGCGTAGCTTCCCTCTGTCTTTTCTATGAATATTTTCATGGTAGTTCGAATGAGTTCTCCAACTTGATAAGTCGACTGCATAGATTTAACCGTACTACTAGATTGGCCGATAGGTCTCATCATTTTACTGTTGAAGTAGCTAAATGAGACCATACGTTCGATTCTTAAGGTTTCTTTTCTCGCACTTCTTGCCTGTGAAACTCTCTTCCAGTTTCTTGCTTCCATGTCATCTATGATCTTCAAAGATTTAACTGCAACGTCAGTCACCATTTTCTGTCTTCCTGAAACATGTTCTTTTATTGTCCTTTCTCCTCATTAAAGTCTTTTCATTCTCATTCTTTCTCGGTAACTCCTTGCGTCTTAGTGACATTATCACCTTGCTTGGAGTAAAATGATTTTAAAAAGCCTTTGACTTGTTGCATTTGGTAACCATCTCAAAATTTCAAACTAAAACATTCATGTAATACATCAAACTGGAGTATAGTTACTCTCTTTCTCTCTCCTTCATCTTCTTCTTTCTTTCTTTCTTTCTTTCTTTCTTTCTTTCTTTCTTTATTTATTTCATTCTCGTTCTTCCCATCTATTTCTTCCGCTGTTTCTCTCTCTCTCTCTCTCTCTTTCGCTAGCTTTCCTTCACTCCTTCTCTCTGTTTGCTTCTTTTTTTGTCTCTCACTCTCTCTCTTTTTCTCCCCCCCCCTCTCTCTTTGTGTTCCTTTTTTCTTTTTCTTTTTTTCTATTTCTTTCTCATTCACTTTCTTCTCTTTCTTTCTCTCTATTTCTCTCTATTTCTTTCTCTTTCACTCTTTTCTCTGTCACACTCTTTCCATCTCTCTTTCTTTCAATTTGATGTACCATTGATTCAATTAATCAATAATATATAAAATCGAACAGCTGGAATATATTCATTTTGTATCCAGTCTAAACACAGCGACCCGTAACATTCTGAATTGATTGAGATGTCGACACCAGGTTCCTACAATAACTATTCACGACAAGCGTGTAAATTCTTGACAAAAAAAACGATTACTTTTTCCATCGTTCGATTCTATCTATCTATCTATCTATCTATCTATCTATCTATCTATCTGTTTTTATCACTTTAAATGTTATTTTTAGTGGATACCCATATTTGAGTACAGGCTCCGTTTGTTTTAAACAGTATATTTATTTTCGACTCCCGGCCCGATTATTTGTACAATTAAAATTGCTGAGTGGTTAAAAACGTTCACTTTCCGACCATGACACCAGGGTTCGAATCTCATCATGGTTGATTTGTCAGGAAGGTGATTTCTGATATCATCAGTGTGTAAACCATACCACGCCTTGTGAGTGAAATTGGGTAGGCGGAACCCTTGTTAGGCTCTGTGGGTATTGAATAAACACAATTGTGCCTGGGTGGGCATCTGCAATAGGGATTAGCCACCATAGTACACGTGTAGTCTCGAAAACGAGTGACCAAATATTATGTATGTATGTATGTATGTATCTATCTATCTATCTGCGTCAATTTCATCTATCTATTTTTAAAAGTCATTTCACCTAAAGCAAGGCAATAAAGCCACTAAGGTGCAAGTGGTTAATAAGAAAACCGAGAAAGAACAATAAACAAAGAGGAATAAAAAAGACAGAAGGTGTCTGTTCGTAATTTATTTATTAAGCTATCTATTTTTTTTATTATTTCGGACTTTTAGTATCTATCTATCTATCTCCCTGTCTCCCTATCTATCTATCTATCTATCTATCTATTAGACTTTTTGTGTACGTATGTATGTATGTATGGCCGAGTGATTAGAACGTTCGCTTTCTGGCTATGAGTCCCAGGTTCAAATCTCAGCATAGCCGATTTGTCAGGAAGCAGACTTTTTGATTTTTACGGGTTGACCCAAGTTTTGTCAGTGAAATTGAGTAGACGGAACTATTTAGGAGTTGTCTATGGTTATGCTAGCACGATGTCACAAGTCACCGTGACCGAGGGTTTCAGCGTACAGGTCCGCTCAGCATAGTTTTCACCATCAATCCCAGGTATGCTATGTGCCTGAGCAGTTGTCTGAGACAGGGATTAACTAGCCGTCCGAGTAGATGGGCATCCTCGGATACGAGTGGCCAGCGGTAAAACAAAAGCTTTTGTGATAGAACATCAGGACCGTTAAGAACCGTAATTCTTTCCGAACCGCCTTGTATGGAGCCGTGTCATTCTTTGAAGCAAAAAAGACTCGCTCTCAATCATTGGTATTTTCTGCAGTATGAGGTAATTGTTTTTTATTTTTTTTAAATTTAAAATATCTTAACCCTTTGCCTGTCTTTCACATCATCATGATTTCCACGTTCATGCATCTGATGTGGTGCACATGAGCCATGATTTTAAAACAATGGTAAAAATAAGGACAGTTACGAAAAGAGTTTATTATTGAGCAGAACGTCTGAGGAAAGACCTAGTGCAATATTTTCTGCATCCTATATGACCACAGCGCGCTTGACTGATAATATAAGGTTTGAAATGAAAGACATCTTTTTTCCACTTTATTCCACTTTGATGCACACAATGTAGTGTAAATAACTTATGATTTGTACTTTCTGTGCATGTGATGCATATTCAGATGTTATCCTTAAGGTGCTGAATTGTCTGCGGTGTATTGGTGCATAGAACCTCCTTAAACCTTTGCCTGTCCTGCACATTATATGTAATGCACAGTACATGTGATTTCCAGGTCCGTACATAATATGTGATGCACACGAGCCATGATTATAAAAGAGTGGTAAAACTAAGGACACTTAGAATCTACTACCGCCGGAAGAAAAGGCCTAATCTAATATTTTCTACGTCGGAAGAAAAGGCGTAATCTAATATTTTGTACATCATATATGTTGATTTTCTAAGAGTAGCTTAGAAACAAGGCTGAATGTATGGGGCACCCAGTGAGGATCGAACTCACTATTCTGTCGTAAGAGTTTTAGCGAGACGAGCTTGCTAACCATTATACTACGCCGAGGTGCTCTTTGTAGGTTATATAAAACCTGAAAATATTTTTAGTTTGTCAGCTTCCCGAAACTCTCCCTCTCTTTCTCTCTGGCCTCTGTACTAGTGCTGTCGAGTTTCTCCCGTTATATGTTCAGTCTGTGGTATTACCTCTTCATTCTAAGGGTACACGGTTGACAGTTTTCTGGTTGCTGTTTCCGACTGGTAGTTAGGAGCCCTAACGCTTGCGTAGCGTCTTGAACGGTCGCTCTGATCAACAGTTGCATGATACCGAGGTGTCTGTAGTGCCATGTCGTTCCACCGCAAGGAAAGTTGGCTCCCTGCGCCGCGCCAGGAAATTTTTCTCGCTGGAGTCGATCCTTCAAATCTACAAATCAACCATTCGCCCTTGCATGGAGTATTGCTGCCATATATGGTCTTGTGCCCCTTATGTTTGTCTCAAAGTTCTTGATAAGATCCAGAGACGGATATGCAACGTAATTGGCCCTGATATGGTATCTCGTCTGCAGTCGCTCACTCACAGACGTGCCGTCGCCTCCCTCTGTCTTTTTTTACAAATACTTTCATGGTAACTGCTCCGAGGAGCTGCTTTCGCTGGTTCCCAAACTTAATGAATTTAAGCATTCTACTAGGCTGGCATCTCGCTCACACCCTTTCACTGTCGAAAATGTTAAATGTAGCCGTCATTCTACTCCAATAGCTTCATGTCTCGCACCTCTCGCCTGTGGAACTCCCTCCCCTCTTCCTGTTTCCCTGATAGCTATAATCTCCAACTATTCAAATGTAATGTCAATCAACATCTCCAGATGCCCTGATCTATCCCCTATCATTCTCTTCATTCTTTCCTCTATCACTCCTATTTGCTCTAGCTCCAACTCTTGCGTGCTAGTGGCTTCCCGCCTTCCTTGGGGTGAAACGCTTTAAAAAAAATCCTTAAATTTAGTATTTACGTCTGAAAATATGTGCCATAAGGTTAATTTTTTAAAATCGTATATTTTATTTTAATTTCTTTTGTATCGATAAAGAAATGAATTTTAACCTAGGATTGAATTTTAATGACTTCCAAATATTCTAATCATTTCGACCATCTTTTTCGGCCCCAAAACATAAAAAGTGACCACAAGGAATGTAATTATTTAACAGTAATAGTTTCATCAAAGCTAATAACGACCTGAGTCGGCAGGGGAAGTCCTTGATTACCTAGACTGGTTTTTGTAATAAGATTGATGTTTATAATCTACATAGCATTACGCAAGCTGTGTGTGACTGACCATAAACAAATTAAAACCCAACCACCCCTAATCAAAATAAATTGAATTTTCCTTAACCTTAACAACTTAAAATATTAAGATTGTCTGCGCTTATAAATTATTCCTAACATCGCTTGACAATGGAACGAATTTCTGGAAGTTTAATTTTAATAATTAAATTTACAACTTTAGTTTCAGTTTTGAAACATAGAAATATCTGTGCCGCGATGGAATCATATTTTTTAAAAAAGAAAATAGTTATATATATATATATATATATATATATATATATATATATATATATATATATATATATAGTAGAGGTTCATCTCTTGTTTCTTGTTTAGGATTGGGTTTCCAGTTCCTTCGAAAGTTTTTTCATTATTTTTCAATCCCAATACCCCGCTTGCGTCTTACTGGTATTATCGCCTTGCTTGGAGTGAATTGTTTATAAAATTGTTTCCGTGAAATGGAAAAATATCAATTTCAAATCCTTTCATGATTGTTATTGCATTATTTTGTTAAAATGGTTAAGCTCAATTATTTAACGATGTGATAAGGGAATTTCTAAGGATATTTCATTGTCGTAGAACTCGCCATGAGCTTATTCAATCATTAACTGAAGAATTAAAATTCATCATAAAATTCAGATAGGAAAATCGTACTATCCCTTCGTTCGTCACTTCCTTCATTCGCACGACCGTTACGCTTTGCCATTACTATTGTGTTACTGGTCCTGCTATAAAAAAAAAACAAGGAGATATAACTACGAAATAATATAACTGTAATTATTCTATAGAGTGCCCATTTAAAGATTTTATATTTCATGGAGGTAGGAGACATCAAATTAATTAATGAAAAATAGTAAAAACCGTATAATTTTTACGGGTATCGATTAGTCATAAAATAATATACTAAGTTACTAAAGGAAATTAGCTGAAACTGAGATATCCAGAAAAGGCATGACACGTGGAACAAAACGTTTAAAAGACTATAAAATAAATAAATCTACTGTTTAATAAATAAACGGAGCGTCTACTCAAATATGAGTAACTAATAAAAACAAGATTTAAAGTGATAAAACTCTCTCAGATTAATAAATAAAAAAAATCGCGATAGAGCCGTGACAGGTTTGGCATGTTGAGTCTGTGGAGAAAAGGCGACAAACAGGAAAGTAAGTTGTCACCCACAAGGCTGCGTAAAGAAATTTCAGATGAAAGCGTGTAGGCTGGAAATTGAGGATTGGACACCTCAAGCCCAGGTATCGCAGCAATGATACATTTTGAGTCTAATCTGGCACCTCTAAATATAAAACATGACTGATAACACGGTCTTATCACGTTGAAATACTGGTACTCGTATGATCACCGAAGTGAAGCAACGTCGAGCCTGGTCAATACCCAGATGGGTGACCGCTTGGGAATACCAGGCGCTGTAAGTTTGGATGTGCGGGTGGTGTAATGGATAACGGCTCGGAATTGTTAATCGGAAAGCGGAGTTCAAATTCCAGTCGGGTTTTTTATATTCACTTACGCGTAAATACCCTTAAGAAAGGTATAAATGTATAAATACACCTCGCCTCCCACCAGCTATGGGTTAATTAGTATGACATGTATCCGTAAATTATTTGTTATCTCCAAAAAATCTTACAATCTAAAAATATTTTCTGGCTTTAAATAACCTGTAATGGGTTGATAAACTGTAAAAAGAACAAATTAATCCACCATATTTTCAATTTGATCGTATATATGAATTATACTTGAGGTTTAGAGTGAGGAAATAAAAACGCTTACTTAAAACGTAGATCATCCCTACCAAGACCGCCGAAACGATTTTAAACTCGTTTAAGTTCGGAAGGTGAGGATTGTGAAACTCCTGTTCTTGCTAGAATAATCCATTTTTTGTCTAATCTGGCACTTGTAAAGATAAAGTCTGGCGGAAGGAGTCAGTTAATTTCTGGATCGGTACAATGAACCGACCATTTTTCCATCATCTGTAACAATTGCTCGGGTATACAAGTTCCACCTGAGGGCTCGAGTGAACTTGAGATCCTTATAGGCGCACAAAGCATAGAGTCTCTATTAGAGTGTAAACGTTAAGCGGGACTGGAGAAACCTCAGCGTCTGATCGGTGATAATGAAGAAACGATACGAGATTGGTTTTGGAGGTATTGAATGTTATGAACCAGTTCTCACATTAAATACTTTGGGAAATGATTTTTAAAAAAATAATCACATGGTGACAGGATCCTGGTTGGTTGACTGAAAGGACAAAGGTTGAATATCGAGATTTTGTTTCTTTTTTCTAAATTTCAAATGTTACTTATAAAAGGTGGGATTTTTAAATTGATGAATAAACTCAGAAGTCTGTGTAATACCAAAGACAACCAGGAACATAAGAGAGAGAGAGAGAGAGAGAGAGAGAGAGAGAGAGAGAGAGAGAGAGAGAGAGAGAGGGGGGTTCGGTTGGATAAAGTGAAAGGCAAATAAGATATAGAGAGGGGGATATTAGGTTGGATAACGAGAAAGGCAACTAAGATAGAGAGAGGGTGATGTTAGGTTGAAGAGTATTAAAGGCAAATAAGAGAGAGGGGGGATGTTACGTTGGATAACGTGAAAGGCAAATAAGATAGAGAGATGGATGTTAGTTTGGGTAACGTGAAAGGCAAATTAGACAATGAGAGATGGATGTTAATTTGGATAAATTGAAAGGCAAATAAAAACACTGTCGTCAAGCAACTTGTGGAACAAAAACATAGCATCCTATTTTTGAAAATCGTTGTGGTTGCTATAAAGTTTGTAACTGAATGAGGCCATGAAAAACAACATGGCTTCTCCAAATAATGGCGTCCTGTATATGACGATTAACAGCAAGGCCACTGATCTGGACGTATTGGGGAGTGTGAAACCACGTCTTAATTGCTGTTGTTCCCAGCTCCACCCTGTGTCGAGGTGATAGCACCTGTTAGGGCCACAAATGGGGGCAAATAGTTAAACCCGAAACTGATGTCAAGGCACTATGAAAGTATAAAAATAGATTTTGTAGTAAAGGTAGCAGCAATGCATTTTTTGAAATTAAAAAAAAAAAGAAAATATTACCAGCAATACATCTTTGAAAATGAAATTACTAAGACTCAAACGAAAATTAAATTTGGATATTCAATAACACATAAGAAGTTGATATGTCGCAAAGCAAACAAACAAACCGAATAATGGAAACTTCCAGGCAACACGACATATTACAGAGAGTTAGCAATTTCTTATACAGGGTGCGCTACACAAACAAAAAAAAAACGGGAAATTTTAGATTTATTATAGGATGACAAAAATTAACATATATAAAAAAAAACTAACTTTTTAGTTTGAACACCATATCTACCATGTATGTATTTGTTCTGTTTTAAGCTACTAAATTTCTATCATTTGCTTTTGTTTCAAATAACTGTAACAAAAATTCCAACAATTAAATAAACTTTACCAACTTTCCTAGTTTTTTCGTAGAGCAACCTATATAAATGATAAAATAAATCATGTGAAAACATGCAAGTAGAAATTTTGAATCAAATCAACAAATTAGGCATGAAATATTATTCAATAATAGTAGATTCTACGCCTGACCTGGTATATGTTGACCAGCTGTGTTCGAAATGTGGAATGTAATCTACAACAGGTGGCCTTTTTTAAATTGAAGAATTTACTCAGAAATCGGGAGAATCATGGAGTCAGCATGAAATTTTAAAAAGCGATATTAGATAATAATTGAAAAAAACGCTGGATCGGCAACTTTAGGAGCAGATGATTAAAAACAATGTGGATCGCTAACTTCAATAATAGATGACCAAAAATAATGTGGATCGGCAAATTCAATAATAGATAACCAAAAACAAAGTTGATCAGCAACTTTAGGAGCAGATGATTAAAAACAATGTGGATCGGAAACTCTAGGAACAGATGACCAAAAACAAAGTGGATCGGCAACTTTAGGAGCAGATGATCAAAAACAATCTGGATCGGCAACTTTAAGAGCAGATGATGAAAAACAATATGGATCGGTAACTTTAGGAACAGATGATGAAAAACAATGTGGATCGGAAACTTTAAGAGCCGATGATGAAAAACAATGTACATCAGCAACTTTAAGGGCAGATGATTAAAAACAATATGGATCGGTAACTTTAGGAGCAGATGATTAAAAACAATGTGGATAGGTAACTTTAGGAGCAGATGATTAAAAACAATGTGGATCGGAAACTCTAGGAACAGATGACCAAAAACCAAGTGGATCGGTAACTTTAGGAGCAGATGATCAAAAACAATGTGGATCGGCAACTTTAAGAGCAGATGATGAAAAACAATATGGATCGGTAACTTTAGGAGCAGATGATGAAAAACAATGTGGATCGGAAACTTTAAGGGCAGATGATTAAAAACAATGTGAATCGGTAACTTTAACAGCAGATGATTAAAAACAATGTAGATCAGCAACTTTAAGGGCAGATGATTAAAAACAATGTGGATCGGCAACTTTAGGAGCAGATGATTAAAAACAATGTGGATCGGTAACTTTAGGAGCAGATGATTAAAAACAATGTGGATCGGCAACTTTAGGAGCAGATGATTAAAAACAATGTGGATCGGCAACTTTAGGAGCAGATGATGAAAAACAATATGGATCGGTAACTTTAGGAGCAGATGATTAAAAACAATGTGGATCGGAAACTCTAGGAACAGATGACCAAAAACAAAGTGGATCGGGACGTTTAGGAGCAGATGATCAAAAACGATGTGGATCGGCAACTTTAAGAGCAAATGATGAAAAACAATATGGATCGGTAACTTTAGGAGCAGATGATGAAAAACAATGTGGATCGGAAACTTTAAGGGCAGATGATTAAAAACAATGTGAATCGGTAACTTTAACAGCAGATGATTAAAAACAATGTAGATCAGCAACTTTAAGGGCAGATGATTAAAAACAATGTGGATCGGCAACTTTAGGAGCAGATGATTAAAAACAATGTGGATCGGTAACTTTAGGAGCAGATGATTAAAAACAATGTGGATCGGCAACTTTAGGAGCAGATGATTAAAAACAATGTGGATCGGCAACTTTAGGAGCAGATGATGAAAAACAATATGGATCGGTAACTTTAGGAGCAGATGATTAAAAACAATGTGGATCGGAAACTCTAGGAACAGATGACCAAAAACAAAGTGGATCGGCAAGTTTAGGAGCAGATGATCAAAAACGATGTGGATCGGCAACTTTAAGAGCAAATGATGAAAAACAATATGGATCGGTAACTTTAGGAGCAGATGATGAAAAACAATGTGGATCGGAAACTTTAAGGGCAGATGATTAAAAACAATGTGAATCGGTAACTTTAACAGCAGATGATTAAAAACAATGTAGATCAGCAACTTTAAGGGCAGATGATTAAAAACAATGTGGATCGGCAACTTTAGGAGCAGATGATTAAAAACAATGTGGATCGGTAACTTTAGGAGCAGATGATTAAAAACAATGTGGATCGGCAACTTTAGGAGCAGATGATTAAAAACAATGTGGATCGGCAACTTTAGGAGCAGATGATTAAAAACAATGTGGATCGGCAACTTTAGGAGCAGATGATGAAAAACAATATGGATCGGTAACTTTAGGAGCAGATGATTAAAAACAATGTGGATCGGAAACTCTAGGAACAGATGACCAAAAACAAAGTGGATCGGGACGTTTAGGAGCAGATGATCAAAAACGATGTGGATCGGCAACTTTAAGAGCAAATGATGAAAAACAATATGGATCGGTAACTTTAGGAGCAGATGATGAAAAACAATGTGGATCGGAAACTTTAAGGGCAGATGATTAAAAACAATGTGAATCGGTAACTTTAACAGCAGATGATTAAAAACAATGTAGATCAGCAACTTTAAGGGCAGATGATTAAAAACAATGTGGATCGGCAACTTTAGGAGCAGATGATTAAAAACAATGTGGATCGGAAACTTTAAGGGCAGATGATTAAAAACAATGTGAATCGGTAACTTTAACAGCAGATGATTAAAAACAATGTAGATCAGCAACTTTAAGGGCAGATGATTAAAAACAATGTGGATCGGCAACTTTAGGAGCAGATGATTAAAAACAATGTGGATCGGTAACTTTAAGGGCAGATGATTAAAAACAATGTGAATCGGTAACTTTAACAGCAGATGATTAAAAACAATGTAGATCAGCAACTTTAAGGGCAGATGATTAAAAACAATGTGGATCGGCAACTTTAGGAGCAGATGATGAAAAACAATGTGGATCGGAAACTTTAAGGGCAGATGATTAAAAACAATGTGAATCGGTAACTTTAACAGCAGATGATTAAAAACAATGTAGATCAGCAACTTTAAGGGCAGATGATTAAAAACAATGTGGATCGGCAACTTTAGGAGCAGATGATTAAAAACAATGTGGATCGGTAACTTTAGGAGCAGATGATTAAAAACAATGTGGATCGGCAACTTTAGGAGCAGATGATTAAAAACAATGTGGATCGGCAACTTTAGGAGCAGATGATGAAAAACAATATGGATCGGTAACTTTAAGGGCAGATGATTAAAAACAATGTGAATCGGTAACTTTAACAGCAGATGATTAAAAACAATGTAGATCAGCAACTTTAAGGGCAGATGATTAAAAACAATGTGGATCGGCAACTTTAGGAGCAGATGATTAAAAACAATGTGGATCGGTAACTTTAGGAGCAGATGATTAAAAACAATGTGGATCGGCAACTTTAGGAGCAGATGATTAAAAACAATGTGGATCGGCAACTTTAGGAGCAGATGATGAAAAACAATGTGGATCGGAAACTTTAAGGGCAGATGATTAAAAACAATGTGAATCGGTAACTTTAACAGCAGATGATTAAAAACAATGTAGATCAGCAACTTTAAGGGCAGATGATTAAAAACAATGTGGATCGGCAACTTTAGGAGCAGATGATGAAAAACAATGTGGATCGGAAACTTTAAGGGCAGATGATTAAAAACAATGTGAATCGGTAACTTTAACAGCAGATGATTAAAAACAATGTAGATCAGCAACTTTAAGGGCAGATGATTAAAAACAATGTGGATCGGCAACTTTAGGAGCAGATGATTAAAAACAATGTGGATCGGAAACTTTAAGGGCAGATGATTAAAAACAATGTGAATCGGTAACTTTAACAGCAGATGATTAAAAACAATGTAGATCAGCAACTTTAAGGGCAGATGATTAAAAACAATGTGGATCGGCAACTTTAGGAGCAGATGATGAAAAACAATGTGGATCGGAAACTTTAAGGGCAGATGATTAAAAACAATGTGAATCGGTAACTTTAACAGCAGATGATTAAAAACAATGTAGATCAGCAACTTTAAGGGCAGATGATTAAAAACAATGTGGATCGGCAACTTTAGGAGCAGATGATTAAAAACAATGTGGATCGGTAACTTTAGGAGCAGATGATTAAAAACAATGTGGATCGGCAACTTTAGGAGCAGATGATTAAAAACAATGTGGATCGGCAACTTTAGGAGCAGATGATGAAAAACAATATGGATCGGTAACTTTAGGAGCAGATGATTAAAAACAATGTGGATCGGAAACTCTAGGAACAGATGACCAAAAACAAAGTGGATCGGGACGTTTAGGAGCAGATGATCAAAAACGATGTGGATCGGCAACTTTAAGAGCAAATGATGAAAAACAATATGGATCGGTAACTTTAGGAGCAGATGATGAAAAACAATGTGGATCGGAAACTTTAAGGGCAGATGATTAAAAACAATGTGAATCGGTAACTTTAACAGCAGATGATTAAAAACAATGTAGATCAGCAACTTTAAGGGCAGATGATTAAAAACAATGTGGATCGGCAACTTTAGGAGCAGATGATTAAAAACAATGTGGATCGGTAACTTTAGGAGCAGATGATTAAAAACAATGTGGATCGGCAACTTTAGGAGCAGATGATTAAAAACAATGTGGATCGGCAACTTTAGGAGCAGATGATGAAAAACAATATGGATCGGTAACTTTAGGAGCAGATGATTAAAAACAATGTGGATCGGAAACTCTAGGAACAGATGACCAAAAACAAAGTGGATCGGGACGTTTAGGAGCAGATGATCAAAAACGATGTGGATCGGCAACTTTAAGAGCAAATGATGAAAAACAATATGGATCGGTAACTTTAGGAGCAGATGATGAAAAACAATGTGGATCGGAAACTTTAAGGGCAGATGATTAAAAACAATGTGAATCGGTAACTTTAACAGCAGATGATTAAAAACAATGTAGATCAGCAACTTTAAGGGCAGATGATTAAAAACAATGTGGATCGGCAACTTTAGGAGCAGATGATTAAAAACAATGTGGATCGGCAACTTTAGGAGCAGATGATGAAAAACAATATGGATCGGTAACTTTAGGAGCAGATGATTAAAAACAATGTGGATCGGAAACTCTAGGAACAGATGACCAAAAACAAAGTGGATCGGCAAGTTTAGGAGCAGATGATCAAAAACGATGTGGATCGGCAACTTTAAGAGCAAATGATGAAAAACAATATGGATCGGTAACTTTAGGAGCAGATGATGAAAAACAATGTGGATCGGAAACTTTAAGGGCAGATGATTAAAAACAATGTGAATCGGTAACTTTAACAGCAGATGATTAAAAACAATGTAGATCAGCAACTTTAAGGACAGATGATTAAAAACAATGTGGATCGGCAACTTTAGGAGCAGATGATTAAAAACAATGTGGATCGGCAACTTTAGGAGCAGATGATGAAAAACAATATGGATCGGTAACTTTAGGAGCAGATGATTAAAAACAATGTGGATCGGAAACTCTAGGAACAGATGACCAAAAACAAAGTGGATCGGCAAGTTTAGGAGCAGATGATCAAAAACGATGTGGATCGGCAACTTTAAGAGCAAATGATGAAAAACAATATGGATCGGTAACTTTAGGAGCAGATGATGAAAAACAATGTGGATCGGAAACTTTAAGGGCAGATGATTAAAAACAATGTGTATCGGTAACTTTAGAAGCAGATGATTAAAAACAATGTAGATCAGCAACTTTAAGGGCAGATGATTAAAAACAATGTGGATCGGCAACTTTAGGAGCAGATGATTAAAAACAATGTGGATATGTAACTTTAGGAGCAGATGATTAAAAACAATGTGGATCGGAAACTCTAGGAACAGATGACCAAAAACAAAGTGGATCGGCAAGTTTAGGAGCAGATGATCAAAAACGATGTGGATCGGCAACTTTAAGAGCAAATGATGAAAAACAATATGGATCGGTAACTTTAGGAGCAGATGATGAAAAACAATGTGGATCGGAAACTTTAAGGGCAGATGATTAAAAACAATGTGTATCGGTAACTTTAGAAGCAGATGATTAAAAACAATGTAGATCAGCAACTTTAAGGGCAGATGATTAAAAACAATGTGGATCGGCAACTTTAGGAGCAGATGATTAAAAACAATGTGGATTGGTAACTTTAGGAGCAGATGATTAAAAACAATGTGGATCGGAAACTCTAGGAACAGATGACCAAAAACAAAGTGGATCGGCAACTTTAGGAGCAGATGATCAAAAACAATGTGGATCGGCAACTTTAAGAGCAGATGATGAAAAACAATATGGATCGGTAACTTTAGGAGCAGATGATGAAAAACAATGTGGATCGGAAACTTTAAGGGCAGATGATTAAAAACAATGTGGATCAGCAACTTTAGGAGCAGATGATGAAAAACAATGTGGATCGGAAACTTTAAGGGGAGATGATTAAAATCAATGTGGATCGGCAACTTTAGGAGCAGATGATTAAAAACAATGTGGATCGGAAACTCTCGGAACAGATGACCAAAAACAAAGTGGATCGGCAACTTTAGGAGCAGATGATCAAAAACAATGTGGATCGGCAAATTTAAGAGCAGATGATGAAAAACAATATGGATCGGTAACTTTAGGAGCAGATGATGAAAAACAATGTGGATCGGTAACTTTAGGAGCAGATGATTAAAAACAATGTGGATCGGAAACTCTAGGAACAGATGACCAAAAACGAAGTGGATCGGCAACTTTAGGAGCAGATGATGAAAAACAATGTGGATCGGCAACTTTAGGAGCAGATGATGAAAAACAATGTGGATCAGCAACTTTAGGTGCAGATGACGAAAAACAATGTGGATCGGTATCTTTAGAAGCAGATGATCAAAAGCGCTGTGGATCGTCAACTTCAAAAATAGATGACCAAAACAATGTGGATCGGCAACTTTAGGAGCAGATCCTATTTTGAACTATCGAAGAGATTTCTTGCTGCTCCCAAGATTTCAAGTAACAGATGTTTGTTATATTTCTCACGTCACCTTCGCTCCTCCTTTTAACAAAGGTCAAGATCCTGTGAAGATTAGCAATGAACCGATCCCTTTATTTAGTTTAGCTTGTTCTAGTTCCATGTATTATAGCTTTTCGGAATATCTCAGTTTCAGTCAATTCCGTTTAGTAACTCAAATCTCCAAGTTTTTGTTCATCTCTGCTGTAGCCAGGTATTGAACTCACAACTTGTCAATTTTGGATTACTTCAACCTACGCTTTTATCCACTCGGCCATGTGTCCTCGGCGACACATTGTCTACTGGATCTATAGTTACAATTTCACATCTCAAAAATATAGACAGATATTGTAATTTCTCACCTTATTAATCAGTTTTTCAGTAAATTAGTTTCCTCAAGTCAACCGTTATAACTCCTAACAGGAATGAGAGTTTTCTTTCAAACTTTTTTTGGTAGTTTGTAAGTCAAAAGATTGATTATATCATTATTTTCTCTTCAAGTTGCATCTGTTACCTATTTTGGTTGTTGCTGAAGTCTTCAAGTGACGTGTTTATGTTTTTTTTGTTATTTCCTATATAATATAATAGAACGATCTCTCAAAATATTTTACAATTTCAAGGAAAACTTTACCAACATCCATAATTGACACAAGCCCAATAAGCACCAGTGAAGACAAAAATAATATGCAAATTATGGAAGTTCTTGCTAGCAATGTTCTGTCTACTGTTAACACTTTTAGCGCAGAGGACGATCACAGTGAGTCCTGCGTACGATGGTAAACTACATCTGGCAGCCAGCCCACCGATCGGGAGATTGGAAGTTTTGAGGAGCGGGAAACCACCTCTTAACTGCTGTTGTTTCCATGTCCCTCCTGACCCAGGGTGGTAGCACCTGTTCGGGTTCAAGCTATGGGCAAATAGAGAATCGACAAACAAAGACAAAATACTAAAATATAAAAATACAAATCCATAGTTAAAATGCCACATCTCGAAAATATAGACAGATGTTATCATTTCTCATTTCATTCACTATACAGCCCAATCAAGTTTCCCATTGAAAGTATATGTTAAAAGCTTGAGTATATCATTATTTTCTCTTCAAGTTGCATCTGTTACCTGTTTTGTTGTTGCTGAAGTCTTCAAGTGACGTGTTTTTTTTTTTTTTGTTACTTCCTATATAATATAATAGAACGATCTCTCAAACTATTTTACAATTTCAAGGAAAACTTTACCAACATCCATAATTGACACAAGCCCAATAAGCACCAGTGAAGACAGAAATAATATACAAATTACGGAAGTTCTTGCTAGCGATGTTCTGTCTATTGTCAACACTTTTAGTGCAGAGGACGATCACAGGGAGTCCTAGGTTTGATGATAAACTACATCCGGCAGCAAAACCTCTGATCAGGTGACTGGAGGTTTGAGGAGTGTGGAACCACGTCTTAACTGCTGTTGTTCTCAGGTCCATCCTGACCCGGGGTGGTAGCACCTGTTAGGGTCCCAGCTATGGGCGAATAGAGAATCCCCAAAGACAAAATACTAAAATATAAAAATACATTTTTGTAGTAAAAATACCAGCAACAAATTTTTATATAAGAAAATGACCAACAAGACTTTTGAAAGCAAAATGATCAACTAGACATTTTACCTATAGTTGAAGGCATACAATTGCGTTCAAAATATATTTGCAACAGAGATGAGTTCGATAGTCCGAACAATGTAAATCGTATACATAATGTATACGATTTACATTGTTCCATCTCAAAAATATAGACAGATACTAAAGTCAAATTGGTATTTAATCTAAAAAAATGATTCAAATTTTTTAGATTTCGGCATTAAATAACCCATAGTCGTTGATCTGCCTGTAAACAAAATCAACCAGCCAAACAGCCGATTGACGTTGTATCTAATTTTTTGAAGAAAAAAGTTAATTGGAAAGCAAGAAATAGAATTAGAGATCCACAGGCGAGAAGTGCGAGAGAAGAAAGAGTTAGAATAGAACTTTCGGCTGCATCTAGCCATTTCTACTGCAAAATGATGAAATCTAGCTGCCAAGCTGTTGTAACCTAGAAAGAGTTACTGAATGAGGAATAACCAAAATGGATGTTGGAAATGAAATGGTAATCTTTATAAAATCAACAAAATACAATAACTCGCCAGTGGCATGAAGTAGGTAAACCCCTGCTAGTGGTGAACTACTTAGACAGCATATTACCCCCACTTAAAATAGTGTCCACCGTATTTATGAGGATTGTCACATACGCATTAATGTTCATAGGTATGGTATATAACACAAACTAATAGCGCGCTTTATTTCGTAAAAAGATGATGTGCTTTTCTATTTGGTCCCAAAGACCAAAGCTCATCAGAACAATAAACAAGAAAATATTTATAGAAAAGCGGGAGGAGAGGGAATGACCGATGCCGCGTTGACAATGAAAGGTAAATAATATTGCTGTTTCTTTTTCTTTGGATTTTATCTAGACTCTCTAAATAGACAGTAAAAGCACCAGGCCAGATGTAAAGCAATATTCAAAACATGGACGAACGGTAAGATTTATAAATATGTAAAGTAGATTCTTGCAAGAAGAATTCTCTATCACAACACAGTGAACCCACTGTCCTAGCAGCAGACCTACCAATTTATTCACTATAATCTTTCCACTTCATGTCAGCAGCAAATGTGAGCCCAAGAAGGCCCTATGAGTCGCTCTCCAGCAGGTTAGCATCAGCCATGCTAATGGAACGCAAAAAAGTTTTTCTGAGACGAGTAAAAGAGAGCAGTTTCGTTTTTGAGGCGTTAAAATTAACAATCCATTCAGTGCCCCGGTTAACAACAGATTCAAGTTCATTTTTTAGATTAAATATCAATTTGACTTTAGTATCTGTCTATATTTTTGAGATGAGGTATTATGTATACTATTTACATTGTTCGGACTATCGTCCTCATCCTTGTTGCCATATTCATCACAACGTTTCGGCTGTTGTCCGCTCCGGCCTTCTTCAGGTGGTTGAAATGTCGAACTGAACCCTTTATTTCGCTCGCAGGGGTAGACTGCTCTAGTTCCACGTGCCATGTCTAATGAATGTCAGTTATCAGTTATCTCTTCAAGGACACATGGCACAGTGGATAAAGGCGTTAGTTAGACCCAGTGACAGGACCCAAAGAGTGTGACTTCAATACCCGGTTAAGGCGGTGGAGAATTTGGAGAGGGAAATTAACAGGAGATAACTGACATCCATTAGACATGGCACGTGGAAATAGAACAGTCTACCCCAGCGAGCGAAATAAAGGGTTCAGTTCGACATTCCAACCAACTGAAGAAGGCCGGAGCGTACAACGGCTGAAACGTTGTGATAAGTATGGCAACAAGGATGAGGACGATAGTCCGAAAAATGTAAATAGTGTACAAATGGACTTTATTGAACTGATTAGAACTACAATTAAAACGAAGGTAAATACATCACTTTTGTTGACTCCCTACCTTACCTGACACACGTTGACTGGCTAGTGATTGTACAGGGATGTCTGAAAGTCTGGTCACACCCTAGCAAATAGTAATGAAAACAATAGAAGAACAAGTAATACAGTAATACAAACCACATGTACTGAATTCAGTTTATATTGACGCTTTCACACATCGAGAAGGTCTGTAAGAACACCATCATTTTCGTGGCACAAAATGATGCGGCGCCATGTCCTCTGTGATATTTTACGAAGCAGTGTTGATCGGCGTCCTTCAACTGATGGGTATTCTAGTATCGTTCATGTTAAACTCTACTCGATAAAACGCCACAGAGCGTTGAAATGGGAAATTATATTATGTAGTGGTGACAAGACTTTCGGACTACCCTGTAGTTCGTCACTGCGTTAATCACAAATACCCTGAGAGATTTTTAGCATCTTAGAAAACCATTCATCCACAACGTTATCAAACAAAATAAAAGTTCTGGGTGAACGTAATAAAGCTAAATGTGTTGGCAAAGTTTCTCTTGTCAGTGGCAAACAAGTTCATTCGAAACACCAAAGGAAACAATTTACGAATAATTTGCATTACCGACAATAGCTTAAAACTAGCCCCCAACTCACACCAGCAACAACAGATCAAACGATTCACTAGTCACGAGGCAAGGCTAAGAAATAAAAAACAATCCCCCAACTCCTCAGTAATTTGGTTTCGCGTTACATAGAGTCTACTTCGGACATCTCGAAAAGCCTCGCGTGTCTTTAAATATTTTAACTCGGAGGTGGTGGGGGAGGCCATTTTCCTTTTTGCATATTTTACGTGCAAGACATGTGTGAACTCTTTGTGTCGGTAAGTCATTTCAATCTTTTTCAGTGAAGTCGGGGCGGTCTTTCGTTTCCACGACACGTAAGCTTTCACTTGAAAATGTCCATGGTCAATTCTACAGTGAAACATCTAACAGGAAGAAAAGGCTACAAGCGCTATCTAAAAACATTAACAGGTATTTATAAATGTAAAAGACAATAGGAAAACTGTAATAGTTGCCGACGCGTTTCGTTCAATGGGGACTTTTTCAAGGCAAAAACGAAATGAATTTATTAAACAAAATAACTAATAATAACAAAACAAAATGTCCTTAGCAACTGGAAGAATTTAGAAAATTCTATTTTCATACTTTTAACTGAAAATTACGTCAGTTACTGTCACGTGTGGAGATATTGTTTTTTTTTTTTTGCTATGTTCACAGATTCAACCATTTTCTTTTGATTTCTTGACATTCTTGTGTATGTGTGTATGAGAGTAGTAATTCTGTTAAGAAAGGTGAAATAGGGGAAAAGCTTGGGCGTAGATTAATATTTGGGTAATATTCAATGGCGGCACTCTCGAGGATTTTCCTTCAGAGTGAGTTATTTTCTTTTTTTTATGAGTGTAGCATTTTTTAAATCAAAATTGTGGTCGAATTTATTTCTATGTATGACTAGTGTAATAGCTAAGTTGTTTTTTGTGAGGTCTCTTTTGTGCTCATAAATGTGTTTTTTTTTTAATTTCTACTTGTTTCTCCAATATATTGGGAGGAACAGTTTTGGCAATTTATTTTATAAATGCCTGCTTCAGAAAAAATATTGCTATTAGTGTTTGAGGATCTGAGTATATCCATAATAGTTTTGGAAGTGTTTGTGACTATTTTAAGATTATTTAGATGGGATAGGTTGTTCTGGATAGAGGACATGACAGAGTTGGTCGGTATTATGAATCTGTTTTCATGTAATTTATTATTGCAGATTATGTTATTATTTTTGTTTTGGTTGTATATTTTGTATGCCTTTCTTCTTGCATTGTGGATGAAATGATATGGGTATTGTAGGTTTTTGAATGTGTTTTCTATGTATGTTTCTTCTTTAAGTAAATATTGGGGACTGCAGATTCTTAATAAATTTATAAATATTGTCTTTTTCTACAGGTTAACTCTGAGAATTTTTTCATTAACAGGTATGCAGACTATGTTACATAGGGAGGCAATTCATTCAACCTTGTTGGAGAAAAGCAGTGTATATTGTGTTGTCTATGTGGGGATTTTGCCTGAGGTGTGATTTCCTTTCTGGATTTCCACTAATAAGCGGGAGGGGGATTTTAAAGACACCTTTACCTTGTTTATTCTCTGAACAGCCTGATCGCAACTAAAGGGTCGGTACATTATGAATCAATCTGGGCAATTAAAAATAGATAGTTTACAAAATCACAAACATATTTGAAGACTCAGTAGAGATGGTGGTAGAGCTGTACAAAACCCAAGAGGTCGAGGGTCACAGAGTAAGAAGCAGAGTTTAAAGGGAGATGTGGGGAAGGTAACGGTACTCCTTGACTTGGACAGGTTAAAATTGTACAGATCGTAGAAACATCCTCTTGGGAGACAGTTCCACAAAGCAGCAATTCGTGGTAAGAAACTGCTTGAATTGAAATTTTGTTCAAACTCATCTTATTTTTCTATAATTGTTTTTTTCCATTCACCCTCGACAGCTCCAATGTAGCTTCATAAACAACATCTCTTACCAAATACGCTTCGTTCAAAGGGTATTTCTCTTTCACTCTGCAGTTACATCACCAACGAAATACGAAAGGAAAGTGGGTAGTTCGCAACAATGTGCGTGGTCCTAGCCGTGGAGGGTAGAATTAGTTGAACGCAGTTCGTCTGCACACTTTCCATGGGAAAAAAAGCGATAGAGCAGCAAGTGGCTTGTAACGTTTCGTCTGTGGAAAAGGGGCAGTAGCTTGATAATATAATTCATCACCCACAAGGACGCGGAGAAGCTTTTGTTCTCTACCGAG
Organism: Acanthosepion esculentum; assembly: GCA_964036315.1. Taxonomy (NCBI): domain Eukaryota; kingdom Metazoa; phylum Mollusca; class Cephalopoda; order Sepiida; family Sepiidae; genus Acanthosepion; species Acanthosepion esculentum. The sequence continues at coordinate 63,583,316 of OZ038508.1, read as the reverse complement.
ACTGGAACGGCGAAATATGAAAGGAGTTGTTCATTACGAGCTACTGGAACATGAAAGGGCCAACATTGCAGACGCTCATTGCAAGCAACCAGATAGGATAAACGAAGCATTACGGCATTACTTTCCGAACACCCTAATATTTAAATAAATTTTACTTACATTTGTGTGTATATCCTTTCTGGTCTAACGGCATTACTTTCCGAACACCCTAATATTTAAATAAATTTTACTTGCATTTGTTTGTATACCCTTTCTGGTATAATAATTCATCACCCACAAGGACGAGGAGTCGCTTTTGGACTCTGTCGAGACTAAAAAGTGAAGACTGGGCAGATTCTGCCTATATATGGCAGCTGTACTCCATTTTCGGCTGGATCTGGCTCTTGTAAAGGTAGAGGATAAGTGGAGGAGTCAGAGCGGTACATGGGAACCAACCATTTTTTTCAGTATCTCGTCTTCAGGCTCTCGTCATCTAGAGTAGTTATGCAGCCCTATTGGCTTTCTGAAAGGCACGCCTAATTTAATGAGGAAAATAATAACGTTTATTAAAATAGCGTAAGTAGCCATGTACTTACTGGAGCTGTATAGGGAACCGACCATTTTTACTAGTATCATTAGAGACGGATCTTATGTACGAATTCCACTTGAGGTCTGGATTGAGCTTGTCCCAAAAGGCGCTCAAATCATGGGGACTCCCTGGGAAAATGCCAGTTTATCGTGATAGGTTACAATTCAGGGTCCGCACGGTTTTGATGGAACGTCACTAGTTTGACCATTGAATATGACCAGCCAGTTTTTTTTCCGTTTGAGAAGTGCTGCAGACTTTCAACAAAAGAAGTAAGAAACGTTTATCATAAGGAGAGTCACGCGACTAAAAATAATTTAGGGTAATTTTTCGTTGAAGGTACCGCAGCCACTTTCACTACAGGAAGCAATACGGATGAGTATCAGTCTTAGAAATGGGCAAAAGTTAATATTTTCAGATCTTTTTACTATAATAAAAAAATTGATGTGCTAGTATAACATTATCACTGTTGAAAGTGTGATTTGTTTCTTATTTATTCATTTGAAAATACAAAATAAAATTGTTTAAATTAATAATGTTTCGACAAATTTGGATCCTCGTGCCAGCAAAAAAAAAAAAACGAATTGTTAAAAGGACAGTTTTTCCATTGACACTTCTATTATTTTAACTACCTTCACTCCTCAAGAATATTTAACGTTATAAAAAACGATGATTATAATTGTAATGAAGCCTTTGAGAAGTGCTGGAGAGTTTCAACAAAAGAAGTAAAAAAACTCTAAACGTTTCTAAAAGAATGTACAGGTAAGAGTAAAACACTTTCTCCTGGAAAATTAGATTAACGTCACAGAGAAATATGTCCGTTATACGAAGCCGTTAAAGAAGAAGAAGCAAAATTAAACTTTCGTGTCTACAAAAAAGCTATGCCGAAAAACAGTTTTTCCATTGACACCGATATTATTTTAACTACTTCCACTCCTCGGCAATATTTATTCTTTTAAAAAGCAATTATTAGAATTGTAATAAAAAATAAACATAGGATGAAAGTGAATTTATACATTCTCTTTGTTCTTGAGAATTGACAACAAAAAATAGTAAACACTATTTATTTATTAGATTGTTTATTTACAAGAATAATTTTATATTTACAACATTCTAAAAACAAATACAATTAAAACTAATGCGATGCAATATTTATCATTTACAATTTATAAAAAAATACATCGAGGTCAACACCTAGTGGTGACAGTCTATTTAACGCTTGAACGAAATCTTAAGGCCATGAAGATTACATTTAAGAATGAAACAAACTGTCGCCTCTGGGTGTTGACTTCAATGTCCATTTTTATATTTGCATACGCTCCATTGAGCACTTTAATCCAGAAATATAGTATACCTTAAAAACATATTTTATCATTTACCAATTTATAAATTAATAAATAAATATGAAAACAATTTTTTATTCATGAATGTATTAACGTTTACTACGTTATTAAATATGTGAACGAAATATACGAAAATTCATATTATTTACCATTTTATAAAGTTCGAATCAATTACAATTAGCCGATGTTTTGCCAGCCATTGCAATAAATAATATAATAAATAAATAGTGTAACTAAATAATCCAATAAATAAATAGTGTTTATTATTCTTGTTAGAAAATGTTCATGTTTATAATTTTATTAAACATTAACATTGTAAATAAAAGCCAAATACACTTTAACTATAAGCAAGATGAATTTTCTCTTAGAAACATTATAAAGAAATACACAACCCCAGTCGACCAGAATAAGAAAATTAAATAATTTTTACACACTTTATTTCCAGAAAATAAAAACACTTAGACGAACGCAAGAAAAATTAAATAAAAAGCAGTATCGCAGAACCTTGTCAGTGCGTTTTTAATGAGACCGTGCGCTTTTTCTTTAATGAATTAAAAAATATAAAGCAAACGCTGATTAATAACGGATTTCCTAATCAATTGTTGGATTTCCACATTAGGCGTTTCTTGACCAAGGTAACTAATAGCTTGTGCCCATTGATCGCGCATACGCGTGTGACAATGTGTCGCCCCCGTATTCCGGGGTGAAACGAATGGTGTTTCTGACGCTGCTAGCCACGACCCGAAAGGTGATTTGGACGACGCGACAGGAGGAAGTCTTGCGAGGCATCCGTCTTTCTCATCAGGATCTAATCCGATTCTTTGAGCATCAGCTCAAGATGAAGATTAGAACTGATAGAAAACGTCTGCATTCGACAGTCTTCAGCGAAAGGTGGGTGACTGAAGCGAGCTTGGTTCATTTGAACGGGGCTAGCCTTGATTTTCTCTTCTAGGTCAACCTATGTCACATCGGGGTGGTTTCCTGTGGAGCCCTCCCCTTGGTTAGGTTAGACAAGCTTTAGTGTACCTAGTTAATGTGAGTAAACGTTGTTCCTGGCCTGTTCCCGGCTTTCTCTTTTCTTATGATCCAAGTCGAGATTCTTAACCTCCCCATTTTGTTAACCCCACTTTTTCATCTCGATTGGGTCAGCTTTCAAATTTCCCATGTCCGTTTATATTTTCTCCTTTCCCACTCCCTTAGCGAGAGTGCTTCTTGATTTTGTCCAACGGGCAGAATACAGAGACCTCTCTGTTTTGAGGGTTGGACGGGCCCTAATAACATCTGTTATGTTTAATTCGAATTACGTTAATATTTTAGTTGATTATTGGGTTCATCTCCCTTCCCTCTCATTTTTTCATCACAGAAAGTATTTATCATCAAAATTTTCATGGCTTCGGGCGCGTTTTGTAGACCCCCCCCCCCCCTTGTGAGGAAGCGGTATTTTGGTGTATGGTGGATCGAATGTTGACGGACGTGTTCTTTTGATGAATGTAGAAATTGTAATGTATGAAAGGGTCGTGAATCTGATTAGCTAGGTATAAGATAGTTAGTGATGACCAGCCTCAAACCCTCCCCTTCTTCGGCCTTGTGCCACAATTTTGTATTCTTACAAAATAAATCTTGGTAACTAATAGCAACGGCGAGAATAGAAACATAAACAATAATATTAATATTTTTTATAAAAATCAGATGAATGAAAATTATAAACAGGATGAATGCAGAATTAAGAACACTATAAAAATATGCATAACACCAGTTGACAATAGAAAAAAATTAGATTAATTATTTATTATAAATAATTTAAAACTTCTAACCTTATAGTTAAAAATAATAATTCACCTCCTAGAACAAAGTTAAATAGAGCAAATATTATTTACGAATTCAAATGACCATTAAGTATTGTATTCCTCAACAATCAACTTTCGTAAATAATTATATAGGCCACACTACAAATTGTTTAACACGCAGACTAACTCTACACCTTTCTGACAATAGCTCAATTAGATCTCATTTAAATACTCATGGAGATCTACCGGACACTATTCGGAACATACTTGTCGAAAACACTAATATAATAGCATCATCCACATGCAAAAAAAGGCTAAAAATAATGGAAGCCTTATTAATAAAAACAAACAAACCAACACTTAATAATATTAACTTTGAACATGGACATAATATCTTGACCGTGTTTTGAAACAAAAAAAATGAAACATTTTATAAAACATACATATAACAAACTATTTCTAATTCTAACAGTTAAAATATAATCCTTGAAAATGGCTAAATGTATAGCCGAAAGCGCTAGGATAAAAAGAACATTCGGACAGTTTTTATATAATTTATCATCCGAAAAGAAAAACATTATTAGCTCGCATGAGAAATTGTATAAAAAACTAAATAAAAGTAACCTGTCAGTCGTTTTTAATGAAATGTGCATGAAAGAAGGATTGCTGCCTAAATACACAAATATATATATATATATATATATATATATATATATATATATATATATATATATATATATATACATATATATATATATATAATTTATTCGAAAATTATAAGATAAATAGTTTTAAAAATCACTACAAAAACAGCCATCATGTTTCAACACTTCTGGGGTCTTATCAAGTGATGATGTTTTGAAACAAAATGGCTATTTTTGTAGTGATTTTATATTTCTGTTATAATTTTCGAATAAATTATATTTGCTCTACTCTGTATTGAGCACTCTTTTTAAGAATAATATTTTTTGGTTATTGGAATTTATTCCGTATACACCAATCCTATACTCGGGTATATATATATATATATATATATATATGTGTGTGTGTGTGTGTGTGTGTGTGTGTGTGTAAAATAAGAACGAACAGAGTCCAATTCCGACGTTCGTAACATTCAATTTAAAAGAAGGCTCAATACAAAGTAGAGCAATATACTTTATTTTAGGATATTTCATCAAAAACATGTCAAATATATATATATATATATATATATATATATATATATATATATATATTAATAAAATGTGCTTGAAAGAAGGATTGTTGCTTAAATACACAAATATATATATATAAAGAAAGAACAGTAAGATATATAATCCAGTGTTCTTATTGATACTTTTATTTTTACAAAACAGTGCTCAATGTAAATTTACAGAGCATTAATATTATGAATTAACTGATTTAAAATATTTTTTTCGCTACACAGTAATAACCATGTTTCAAAAGTGTAAGCTAAAAGCTTCGAATTTAAATTTTGTAAATAAATTAAAAACATTAGTTCCATTTCATCCTCAAGCAAATTTTGGAGTGACTTATTTTTAAATTTACTGAGTTTTAAAGGCACGGCAATAATACATAATTCGCTGTTTCCAAGGATATAGAGAAATCCACTCATCCAGACAAGGGGTGGTAGCGTGTTCATTTTTCTTTAACTTTTGTTGTATCAGTTATTAGTTACGTTCGAAAAAGGGGTTATGTTTAGGGATGGGTAGGGATGTATTTTTCAACGAATTCTGGCATCCTCTAAATGCATGTCGTCTAGGTTTTTTTTTTAATTTTATTGTTAACGGCACACAATTTTTATGTCATTTTTTTCTATTCGTATACTTAAAGATTTTTTGGTGATGTTTAGGTTAGAATACGTTTTATTTAACTACAATTTAAAAAAATTTTCACTTTTAATTTTTAATAGATTATATTTCTTTTTAAAACCAAATAAATGTATTAGAATTACTTACAGTATGTAAAATTATTTTTTCATATCAAGTATAAGTATGTATATTACCAGGTCACTTCTTTTTTTTAATTTTATATATAAATATTATTTAAGTAAAATTTATGACAATGACGGCAAAAAAAGCTAATTTATTTCTCTGATTCAGTAAACTTTTATTTTTATAAACTAAGTAATATATAGTTTCTCATGTATGTACAAAAGCCATGGGTCATTTAATTTCATTTTACTGGCGGTGTTTTATTGGATTCTTTTAAGTGCTTGAAGTAATATGTCAAGGTTAGCATACGTTTTATTTAACTACAATTTAAAAAGATGTTTAGGTTAGAATTCGTTTTATTTAACAACAATTTTAAAAAACAATTTTAAAATAGTTTCACTGTTAATTTTTATTTTTTTTCCTATGAAACAAGTAAATGTAATAGAATTACTTACAGTATATAAAATTATTTTTTCACATCAAATATAAATATCAAATTACCAGGTCTCATTTTTTTTAAATATTATTTAAGGAAAATTTTTGACAGATATATATATATATATATATATATATATATATATATATATATATATATATATATATATGATAAACATTTATTTTATGTTACTATATATGTATGGGGTAAAAGGACTCAACATCCGGGATATTGTAAAAATCACCAGTGGGGTTGCAGAGATCTGCACCGACTGGCGACAATTTTGACTACATAATTGTATAAAACAGACTATCACCATTCGGTGTTGATCGGTGCTTATATTTGCACACACAGATACATGCATATATATATATATATATATATATATATATATATATATATATATATATATATATATATATTATATGAATCATTCATACAAAAAGCAGATAGTGAAGTTAATGATATAAATGGCAAGAATCACTCTCGCAAACAATTTTTAATAAAATACATTAACCTCGGACCTGTAAATGAATGTTATGATCCCTGTTTATAAATTCCAGTTGTATAAGGTCTTTTTTACTACAAGCTTTCGATTGTGCATACAATCATCCTCAGGTATGGAAATAGATATGTCTTGTTTACATCCAGGTAATAACAGGACAGTTCTTTTGTAGAGGTAGTTTTTTTTTCAGTCAATGTGGCATGAACTAAATTGTTCAATAAATAGAGGAATGTCGCCGTTATTATCAGAAATTTGCACGTCGGATCAGTTATCTTAATATCAAGTATGTGGTGCAGTTCAATTTACCGATATATATATATATATATATATATATATATATATATATATATATATATATATATATAATATTAATACACTTCTTTCAAAATCATGTGATAGCAATCATCAGGTAGAAATAATATAGGACCAAGCTATCATTTAACTTGTATAGTCCACAGGTAGCAGGTAGCTACTACCCGGGGTGTATGTTTTTAATTAAATATTTATTTTGATACCGGCATGCGGCTATAAGCCTGCTTCTCTTATTCAACAGTTCGACACTCGTTGTAGGATTTATCAATTTTCAGTTTGGCATAAATTACAGCCTTTACCGGCTCGGTTGTAGGGTCTTAATTTGGCCAGTACTTTCCATATGATGGTAAGTGCTTCTTTTCCATTGTTAAAAAACAGACGTTCCATTAGTAGGTAGTTACTTTTATTCAAACTCATCTTATTTTTCTATAATTGTTTTTTTTTCATTCACCCATGACAGCTCCTATGTAGCTTTATAAACAACATCTCTTACCAAATACACTTCGTTTAAAGGGCATTTCTCTTTTACTCTGCAATTACATCTACGGTGTTCTTTGCTATCACATCCTCTCTATTGGGATTTGCCATGATTTTTTCTGTACTGTTAGTGCAGCTATAGCTTACTTTCAGATTGTTTCTATTGAATAACTTTTTCAACTGCTGTGAATTAGCGAAATAATAAACTTTTAAAGCATTTAAAATTTTAGGCACGTTATTTTTAACATACATTTTTGGGAGACAGGCCTAAAAAACCATATTATTTTCCTTTTTCTCTCAAATGGTAAACGAACACAGCGTGTTTCCTCTCGATTAATGTCTTTTGACATACTATAGATGCAGCTTTAAAGGTATCGTCATCAGAGGTGTTTGGGGATTGTCTAGCACGTCTAGTCTGAACGCTGTTTATGAAGGATCTGCTTTTTCGTGTCTGTTTTTACACCCTGATGAAACGGGGAAATTGAAAATGTATTTTCTATTTAATTCTTTGTGTAATTTCGAAATCCCAGCAATAGATAGATAGATATAAGCAGACTTAGATAGATAGATAGATAGATAGATAGATAGATAGATAGATAGATAGATAGATAGATAGATAGATAGATAGATAGATCCAGACTGAGATAGATAGATAGATCTAGACTGAGATAGATAGATAGATAGATAGATAGATAGATAGATAGAAGCAGACTGAGATAGATAGATAGATAGATAGATAGATAGATATAAGCAGACTGAGATAGATAGATAGATAGATAGATAGATAGATCCAGACAGAGATAGATAGATAGATAGATAGATAGAAGCAGACTGAGATAGATAGATAGATAGATAGATAGATAGATAGATAGATAGATAGATCCAGACAGAGATAGATAGATAGATAGATAGATAGATAGATAGATAGATAGATAGAAGCAGACTGAGATAGATAGATAGATAGATAGATTGATAGATAGATAGATAGATAGATAGATAGATAGATAGATAGATAGATAGATAGATAGAAGCAGACTGAGATAGATAGATAGATAGATAGATAGATAGATAGATAGAAGCAGACTGAGATAGATAGATAGATAGATAGATAGATAGATAGATAGATAGATAGATAGATAGATAGATAGATAGATAGATCCAATCGCGGATTATTGATTTGTGTTGGAAAAAGTGAACATTTTGTCAAGATTCGATAAATCTTAGCCAATAATTTCTATCGATTCCCTCGAATATCGAAAGAATGAAAAAAATCATATCACACGGCTCGCCTCCATTGATCGACCAAGGAACAGAAAACAAATAAATATTTCACGTAAATCTATTGATATTTATTCAATAATCTATTTATTCAAACAATGTCAGAGTAGGAGCGATTCTGTCTAAAGCCATATTTATCAAAGCGAGCGCTGTCGGCCATCTTGACCGACAAAATAAGAACCCAATAAAAACAGGCGTTAAAAGGTCGCCGACAAATACAAAGTAAACAATATGAAATGGAGGAAGCACGGTTTGTTCATCAGAGTGAGTCGTAAATAATTTCCGTTTTCTTTATCAACTCTGTTCTTCAAAAAGTAAAGTACAATTACATTTTATTGACCATTATTTATAATGACATGTTGCCACTTAACTGGCAGATCTCTAATCGGCTAGGCTGTACATTTTAGACACATTGGCAGCCAGAAATTGTTAAATACAAAATTTAGAGGGTCTGCACCTTCAGCTTTTCACATTGGTGCACAATTTTAACCGACGTTTGCGGTTATATTCCCCCCTCCTCCCATATATATATATATATATATATATATATATATATATATGGGAGGAGGGGGGAAATACATATATATATATATATGTGTGTGTGTGTGTGTGTTTAAAATGTGTATGTATATAAATATATATAAATGTAAAATATGTATGTACATAAATATATACTTATATAAATAATTACATCGGTTGCACAACTACATGCTTATCCAGACGTCTTACGTTACCCCTATCTGATCACAGCTCCATTAGAACCCATTTAAACACACACACAAATTTACCAGACTCCATTAGAAACATACTAGTAGAAAACACAAATATAATAACTGCATCCACCTGTAAAAAAAGATTAAAAATAATGGAAGCTTTAATAATAAAAAAAAAAAGCCAACTCTTAACAGTCTTAACTACGAACAAGGCCACAATGTGCTAACCGTATTCGGAAATTAAAACATACCTACAACACACTAAAACATACACATAATGCACACTGAATTAAGCTGAAAAATCGAATCATCCTTGATAATGGCTAAAGGTATAACCGAAATCGCACGGAACTACAAAACATTTCGACAGTTTTTACACACTCTTTGTTCAGAAAAGAACACAAGAAAAATTAAAGCAAATCTTAACATTGTCTGTCGTTTTTAAAGAAATATGCATATATACATATACATATATATATATATATATATATATATATATATATATATATATATATATATATATATATATGTAAAATGTGTATGTATATAAATATATGTAAAATGTTTATATAATTATATTTATATGTGTGTGTGTGTGTGTGTGTGTGTAAAATGTCTATGTATATATATATATATATATATGTAAAATGTGTATGTATATAAATATATGTAAAATGTTTATATAATTATATTTATATGTGTGTGTGTGTGTGTAAAATGTCTATATATATATATATATATATATATATATGTAAAATGGGTATGTATATAAATATATGTAAAATGTTTATATAATTATATTTATATGTGTGTGTGTGTGTGTAAAATGTCTATATATATATATATATATATATATATATGTAAAATGGGTATGTATATAAATATATGTAAAATGTTTATATAATTATATTTATATGTGTGTGTGTGTGTGTGTAAAATGTCTATATATATATATATATATATATATATATGTAAAATGGGTATGTATATAAATATATGTAAAATGTTTATATAATTATATTTATATGTGTGTGTGTGTGTGTAAAATGTCTATATATATATATATATATATATATATATATGTAAAATGGGTATGTATATAAATATATGTAAAATGTTTATATAATTATATTTATATGTGTGTGTGTGTGTGTGTAAAATGTCTATATATATATATATATATATATATATGTAAAATGGGTATGTATATAAATATATGTAAAATGTTTATATAATTATATTTATATGTGTGTGTGTGTGTGTAAAATGTCTATATATATATATATATATATATATATATATATATATATATATATATATATATATATGTAAAATGGGTATGTATATAAATATATGTAAAACGTTTATATAATTATATTTATATGTGTGTGTGTGTGTGTAAAATGTCTATATATATATATATATATATATATATATATATATATATATATGTAAAATGGGTATGTATATAAATATATGTAAAATGTTTATATAATTATATTTATATGTGTGTGTGTGTGTGTAAAATGTCTATATATATATATATATATATATATATGTAAAATGGGTATGTATATAAATATATGTAAAATGTTTATATAATTATATTTATATGTGTGTGTGTGTGTGTAAAATGTCTATATATATATATATATATATATATATGTAAAATGGGTATGTATATAAATATATGTAAAATGTTTATATAATTATATTTATATGTGTGTGTGTGTGTGTAAAATGTCTATATATATATATATATATATATATATATATATATATATATATATATATATATGTAAAATGGGTATGTATATAAATATATGTAAAATGTTTATATAATTATATTTATATGTGTGTGTGTGTGTGTAAAATGTCTATATATATATATATATATATATATATATATATATATATATATATGTAAAATGGGTATGTATATAAATATATGTAAAATGTTTATATAATTATATTTATATGTGTGTGTGTGTGTGTAAAATGTCTATATATATATATATATATATATATATATATATATATATATATATATATGTAAAATGGGTATGTATATAAATATATGTAAAATGTTTATATAATTATATTTATATGTGTGTGTGTGTGTGTAAAATGTCTATATATATATATATATATATATATATATATATATATATATATATGTAAAATGGGTATGTATATAAATATATGTAAAATGTTTATATAATTATATTTATATGTGTGTGTGTGTGTGTGTAAAATGTCTATATATATATATATATATATATATGTAAAATGGGTATGTATATAAATATATGTAAAATGTTTATATAATTATATTTATATGTGTGTGTGTGTGTGTAAAATGTCTATATATATATATATATATATATATATATATATATATATATATATATGCGCAATTTTTATATGTATCATTCATATATTATATATGCGCGGTACTTATTGGAAAGCGCTCAATATCAGTGATAGAGCTAACATATTGAATTTATGTGACTTTGTGACCCTGGGTTTCACGCTATTTGCGATCATCAGACAAACTGATTAATTCTTTAATTTTGTATTTATATATTGTTGCGTATATCGGTGTTTTTATGGTAGTGGGAGGAAACATACATACACGCAGCACGTTCACGCATTGCATCTCACACAAACATAAACATATGGACAGTGTGTGACTGGGCCTATATGCTCATCCATGTGTCGTTGTGTGCATACCTACGTAGTTGGTTGCTGCATTCAATTTTAGATTGTGTTGCGAACTTCTTTCGCAAGTCGGGGTATCAACGCACAGGTCGTTCGCTTATTTTATTCACGGTATGTTTTCTCGCACACACATATATACGTATGAATGCGGGTTCACACATCTTCTATCCGTGTGGGTTTTTTTTTATCTTAAGATGGTGTCTGTCTAAGACTATGGTATGTAAAATTGTTATGATTGTTAATTTTTAATGATATTTTGTTATTATTTTAAAGCCAGTTATTTGCTTGCTTTTGGCGATTGCGCTTATGTAAATGGTAGACACACCAAGTTATAATATTTATTGGTATTTATGTGGTGGTATTAATTTTGCTGGGGAGAAGGAAGTATAATTGTGGACTGATGCGGTAATGGGAATCGTGGTGCGGTAGTAATGGTGGGGGACCGGCTGATAATAATAACAATTGTAGCAGCAAATAGTTGTGGTAAAATGGTAGAAGTCATTGTAGTAATGATGGTGGAATGGTAATAACAATAATTATAATTATTATGATGGTAGTTTGAATTAGAAAATAATTGATGGGGTTATGGTGTCAGTAGTTTCTCTTTTCGTGTTCATAGAGTCAACGGTGGTTTATGTAGCAACGGTGGTTTATGTGTTGGTATTTTTTTATCCGTTTGGTATAAATTGTGAAAATAAGTATTTGTTTTCATGTCTGCATTTAGAAATAATTTCTGATATTATGTTTAGTAATTTCTTTTGTTGAGTATGAGCAAGTATTGCTAAATTTTCGTGTAGGCAAAGTAGGCATTTCTTTGTAATGTTGTCTACACAGGTGCTTTTTTCAATATTTCCCAGCTTATTCTTGTCTTTTAGATGCCATATGTATGTGACTTGCGAAAGGAGTTCGCTACACAATCCAACATTGAATTCAGCGACCAATTGCGTACGCATGCACGCAAAGACACATGGATGCGCATATACACCCAGCCCCACACTGTTCATATATGTTTATATTTGTGTGAGCTGCAATGCGTGAACGTGCGTGTATGTATGTCTTTGTACGCATGAATGGCGTTCCGACGACAATTTTTCCTCCCACTACCATAAAAACACCGATATACGCAACTATATATAAATCTAAAATTTAAAAATTAATCAGTTTGTCTGACGATCGCAAGTAGCGTGAAACCCAGATTCACAAACTCACATCAATCCAACTAAATATATATATATATATATATATATATATATATATATATATGAAGAAATATAGCTTGAGGTGTACTATATTTATGGGATAAAGTGCTCAGTATCAGAGATAGAGCGTATGGAAATATAAATATAAAAGTGAACATTAAAGTCAACACTCAGAGGCGATAGGCTGTTTCATGCTAGACGCAATCTAGCATGAAACGCCTCCTAGTGTTGACTTCAATTTTCACTTATACATATATATATATATATATATATATATATATATATAGTACAGGTAATAGATCCGTTGGTATATAATACAGGTGGATCCTAGTAATATCAGATATTAAAACTGATCCACAGAGAATTCAGTTTATTTATTATAATAGAGTATATTTTTTATACAGCATAAAATCCCAAATTACCTCAAATGGGTATAGTCTATTTCAAAATAGCACTGCTATGTGCCAACTATCATCAGCCCAAGACTATCTAGAAATGGTGTTTTTTGAATTTGGTTTAGATAGCGTTGGTGAAAACGTATGGGGAAACTTAAGGAGACGCCTCGGTTTAGATAAGAAGTGTGGGTTGATGACCAGGAGGTTGGCCGAGTTTGGGGGTTTATTTATCGCCAAAGCTTTTAGTTGAATGTAAATGAATTTAGGTTCCTGTTATTATTCGTTGGTAGGGGATTTTACACATACACACACACATATGTATACATATATGTACATACGTGCACACACATAATTACACCCATATATACATATATATATATATATATATATATATATATATATATATATTGTGCATTTAGGCAGCAATCCTTGATTTATGCATGTTTTATTAAAAATGACAGACAAGTTAATACAGTTAAGCTTTTTATTTAATTTTTCTTGTGTTCAAACAAGAGCTTTCTTTTTGGACACTGATTGTGTAGAAAATGTTTTATAGTTCTGAGCGCTTTCGGTTATACTTTTAGCCATTATCAAGGATGATTTTATTTTTCAGTTTAATTGAGTGTGTGCGTTATGTGTATGCTTTTAGTGTTATAGAGATGTTTTATTTTCCGAACACGGTTAGCACATTGTGGCCGTGTTCGTAGTTAATATTGTTAAGAGTTGGCTTTTTCTTTTTTTTTCTATTTTAATATTAGGGCAGTTTCTACACGCTCCGTGTCCCAAAAAGAAAGCTCTTGTTCGAACACAAGAAAAATTAAATAAAAAGCTTAACCGTAGTTAGTACCTTATCTGTCATTTTAAATGAAACATGCATATATATATATATATATATATATATATATATATATATATATATATATTCACACCATCCATTTCCACCATTAAGGTTCGGACATCCGAGATCGATACAGAGACTACCGAGATAGCCAATAAATTAAATATTGCAGATAGAGTGGGAAAGATCTATACTAGAGACGCTTACATCCATACTAGAGACGCAACTTTTAACCAAAACATATATACGCATGAATGAATACTTTTCCGGCCTTCAAAGCAGATATGTGGAGGAGATTGGTCAGGAGTCGATAGGTTCGTCTATCGCCCGGTTCACACCCCTCTACGGTATTTGGAACTGAGATAGAGGTTTATCCCTTGTTCCCTTTTTTGCATTGGGCTTTGGGTTCTTTTTAAAGTCTTTTCATTCACTTTCACTCCCAGTAGCCCCTTGCGTCTTAGTGGCATTATCGCCTTGCTTGGGGTGAATTGATTGAAATGATAGAAGACAATAAGCACAAGAGTGAAAAAGACAGAAGATAACGGATGAAATTGCATTGAAATATTTGAGGATCACAGTTGATTGGAAAGCAGAAAGCCGGGAGATAATTCTAAAAGTGAGAAGTGTGATAGATGGAACTGTTAGCATAGAACTTACGGTAACAACTTGCCATTTCATACGTAAAATGATGAGACTTTGTTTTATCTCTTGTTTCTTGTTTAGGATTAGATTTCTGGTACCTTCTCATTCTCTTTCACTCTCTGTAACCCTCTGCGTCTTAGTGGTATTATCGCCTTGCTTGGGGGTGAAAAAGCAAAAGAAAAAAAATGCTTAAATGCGTAGTGACCATACAACCACTGCCAGTAATAGGACCGCCGATGATGATAAGTATTTTTGATGTTCTTTGAAATCTTCTACTCGCCTTTAAGTCGATTATTCAGTTCTTTGTAATTTTTTCTTACATTGTGAAACGAATCTGTTTGCACTTGTTAAGTGACTAAATATAGGCAAATATTAGTTTTTGTTAAATGTCTGATTTCAAAAGCAAGAGACAGTCAACTTAAGTTGTTAGCTGAAACAATCAATACGCGTCATTCTTGACCATCTGCTTCTCTGTCAGAAACTCGTGCGAGTCAAAAGATATAAAAATTGAAATTTCAAGATCAACAAGCACCTTGTAAATAGCGATGTAAAAATAAACAGGAAAGTACATATTAAATATCTTCATCGATAAATGGACATATGTTCAAGTTTTCGTATCGAAAAACCTTCGAATTCTTGATTTAACAATAGCCAAATCAATCTCGAAGGGAAAAAAGGTTTTAAAAAAGAAAGAGCCAGGAACATGGAAGTCTGTTGAAAATAATCGCACAGATACAGGTTCAAGGCCTAAAGAAAAAACTCCGATACGAGTAAACAACTAACTAAAGAGCCCGATACAAACGTAGAGCAGACCTAGCAAGGTTTTACTTAGGCAGATCGTCAGGGTTGACCCTGACTATCTGCTCATTAGGTTTGACTAGGACTGTGTGTGTGTGTGTGTGCGTGTGTGTGTGTGTGTGTGCGTGTGTGTGTGTGTGTGTGTGCAGGTATGCAGAAAAATAGGAAAGAACACGTTAGGTAAATAATCCGGAGTTCTTTAGTATTTTTGATTTTATTTTTAAAAAGACAGTGCTCTATACAGAAGTAGAGCTTATATTATAATATAATTCCGTTTATTTTGTGTGTGGAATTTCTCTGAAGAACATTCCACACACAAACAAACGGAATTATTTCGTCAAATTTTTGCAAAAAAACAGAGGAATTAATAAGAAGAATGAGATGGAAAGCATTCTTCTTTCTACGAGGGAATAACTTAACAAAAAAAAGAACATGAGGTAATATTCCATGGTTATAATTTATTACATTGGAAGCGTAATCACGATCCAATTCATCAGACCTACAAATTCAAAAAGAAATCGATTTTTTTCCGATTTCTTTTTGAATTTGTAGGTCTGATGAATTGGATCGTGATTACGCTTTCAATGTAATAAATTATAACCATGGAATATTAGTGTTTGAGCCTTTTATATTATATTCTTACTCTGTCCTGGACATTGAGTTCTAACTGGATTCTATCCTCTTAGGGAATTTATATATATATATATATATATATATATATATATATATATATATATAATTATTTATTTTATAATTATAACATTACTACAAAATTAGCCATTTTGTTTCAACACTTCTGGTGTCTTGTCAAGTAATGGCGTTAATTTTTTTTTCTTTACAATCAACGCCATCACTTAACAAGACACCATATTATTCGCTCTACTTTGTATTCAGCACCTTTTTAAAAATTGTGTTTTTGGTTACTGGAATTTTATTCCATCTATACCAATTTTGTATTCGTATATATATATACACCCACACATATATATATACACATATATATATATATATATATATATATATATATATATATATATATATATATATATATATATATATATATATATATATAAAGAGAGAGAGAGAGATCAAGTTTGGAGAAAAGTGTATTTTGACACTTGAAAAACATTTATTTAATATCATTTCGACGTTCACATCATTTACTTTCAATTTACACAGAATCAGTAATTACTCCGAGAAATATGCAGAATGCCGAATAAAATATAAACAGCTTTTGGGCACATTGATTTCATATTTTAAAACTTCAATTACTAGCCCGGATTTCTCATAACGGCTCGGAAACATTAGCCGTAATTCTTTACGATCCCTCACAACTGTAAATTACCCAATAATTCTTAATTACTGAATAAGTTCATGGTGACTTCTACGACAGTAAAATACTGGGGAACTTCTCTATTGCTTTGATAAACATTTGAGCTTAACTTTAACATAATATTTCAATAACAATCATAAATATGAATGCAGATTAATTTAAAGAAGTAAGAGGGTACAAATGAAAAGATTTAAAATTGGCAAGGTTTTCCATTCCACTGAAGCAAACATTAAACGTTATCACCTCCTATATTCTCCTTTTCTTTCTTGCTTTCTTTTATTAAAACCAAACGTTTCTGATATGTCTTTTCTCTTTCCTCACGATCAACATTGAATAGTGTAGATGTTAACTAAGGAACAATCAGAATTATAACCTGATAATAATAATCAGTGGAAACAAATTTGTCCATGATTTGTGCTTATATTTCATTCTAATGAGAGTAGAAACAGAGGCATTTATAATGGCTGCACAGAAGCAAAGCTATTTCATTATCAGGCAAACATGATAAAGAATGGTGCAAACAAATGTGCCCATTATCTTTTTTATGTTTCATTCTAACGAGGGCAGAGCTAAAAGCAGAAACAGAGGCGTTTATAATGGCTGCACATATCCGAAGCTATTTCATTAGCAATTACCAAACAAACATAACAAAGAATGGTGCAGATCCAATATGTAGATTATGTGAACACTGTGTTGAAATCAATCTGGATACTGTAGATTGACAAGATTGTGTGGCATATTTGCTTAAAGATATGTTGGTATTCCAGTGCGCCACATGCTGAAAAGTAATATAAACATCCCTGGGTGCTAGTTATAAGGCATGAAGTCATTAAACTTTGTGATTTTACAATTCATACTAGCCGACATATAAAAGATTATAGACCAGATATAGTGGTTAAAGAGTACAAAGAAAAAATACATTCTCATCAACATGACAGTGCCATCAGATAAAAATAAAGAATATGGCAAAATAATTAAATATAAGGATCTTGAAATTGAAAAAGATGTGGCACCTTAACACTACCGTAATGTCTATAATAATCGGAGCCATGGGTACAGTCAACTAAGGAACAGAGAAGAACATTAAGAAGATGTCTGGGAGTACCTTGTTTACGTTAGATTGTTTTAAATGCCGTGTGGAACTGTTCATCTACTCAAAAGAGTATTAGCAACATAAAAAAAGTGCTGTGCATCAGAATGAATTCGAAACGTAGAAAGAAGCTGAAGGCAGGTGTGCTCTTGCTCCAGGACACTGCTCAGCTTGCAGTAGCTGAATCAAGCAAATGTGGCTTTGAATTCCTGTCCGATCCCTCTTACTCACCAGACTTAGCTCAATCTGACTTCTTCCTGTTTCCTGAACTGAAATCCCAACCACATGGTCACTATTTTGGAAATAATGATGGGATTGCAATGATAAAGTGTCGTTGGACACAGTATATTGATGTCGGAAGTTTTTTTGGGGGGGGGCTATATTGAAAAAAATGGGAAAAACTTTTGTTTCCCCAACTCCTCGATGAGACTTAGAACTTTTTGAACAAATCTCGTATAGAGGAAATGGATTAATTCCTACATATTGTTATTTTTAATTTATTTGGTTTAAACGTTATTTGTGATGGGTTCTCATATTCGGGTAGAGGCTCTGCTTTTCTTTTATCTTCTAATTAAACAGTCGATATTCAGGCTGGTAGGTGTAGTTGGATAAAAAATACTGTTTAATTGAAAAAAAGGGCTTCTACTCAAATATGAGTATCCATCAAAAATAACGTTGAAACAAAATAAATGAAAAATGACATATATAAGGGACTGTACTGAAAGAAGAAGAAGAAGAAGAAGAAGAAGAAGAAGAAGAAGAAGAAGAAGAAGAAGAAGAAGAAGAAGAAGAATGAGGAGGAGGAGGAGGAGGAGGAGGAGGAGGACACCAGTTGAATGAAGTTTGTTATTTGTAGCTGTCAGGAATGCTGGGCAATCCTAGTAATTATGCTGTCCTCAACGTCCAATAATTGAGACTTGTTTTTCAGAATTGTTTTCATCCGCTTGTCACCGTCACTGTAAACAATGAGGTTGACATTCTAAAATTTGGGGGTCATGACATGAAATTGAGGCAGTCAAGGGACTCACGGTGATCTTAAAGTGTGCCCTCCGACAAATTCTTTTTATGAATGAAATTCAACCGATTCATTCATAAAAATCATAAAATTAATTCTTGCAGTCAATTTCTCTCTCTCTCTCTCTCTCTCTCTTTCTGTATTATGTGTGTGAGTGTAAGAGTGAGTGAGTGAGTGAATAGAGAGAGAAAGAGAGATAATTTGTTCCACGACGCCAATACTGGCTCTCCACATTTTAAAGACAATGGCAACGTGAGTGATGGACAAATTGCAGACTGACTGGCATGCCCAATAACGTTTATTAAAATCTATTTTTATTTTCGTTTCCTTCTCCCTTGTTTACTCACACATTCTCTCACACATAATGACGTACATACAAAGGATTAAATACATTTTTTTTAACTTTCTAAACTTTCGTTGACGGTAAAATTTTCAACATTTTAAACCAATGATTTTCACTAAGGAATATAATGCAAGTAAATGTTTTTGTTTTAGAAACAGGAAACATTGATATAACTTTGTTCTGAAGAAGAAATATACAGTGGGCTATGATAAGTTTTAGCCACCCTTGATTACAGCAATTTTGGCTTGTGAAATAACGTCTCTTCTTTACTTTTTCAGACAATACCGTGTTAGTATCAAGCTACTCAAATCTATGAACGATAGTTGACTTATATTTTGCAATGGAAGTTCGCGGAAGTAAGGAAATTGGTGAATTTCAACGAGGGCAAATAATAGGATGGCATCAGTGTGGCAAGTCAAATAGAGAAATTGCTAGATTTTTCCAGGTTACTCATCAAACGGTTAATAATATTGTCAAGAAATTTAATGAATAAGGCCATTGTTGTGTGGAACAACGTTCAGGAAGACCAAGCATCGTGCCTGAGCGAACAAAAAGGGCGCTGAAGAGGGAAGTCATCAGAAACCGTCGTCAGAGCTTCAAAGATGTCGCCAACAGCATGGAAATGTCGCCATATGCAGTGAGAAAGACTCTGAAAGAGCTAGGTTATCAAAGAAGAGTTGCAAGAAAGAAGCCCTTGATTTCAGAGATTAACAGGAACTTTCGTATGAACTGGGCGAGAGAATTGGAGGGCAAAGATTATGAATTTTGGCAGTCTGTAATTTGGTCAGATGAAAGAAAATTCAGCCAATATTCGAATTCGAGACAGGTTTAAGTTTGGAGAAATCAGAATGAGACTTCGAACACTGAATGTCTGCAGGCGACCGTGAAACATGGAGGGATTGGAATAATGGTGTGGGGTGCTGTCTGGTTTGGAGGGAAATCTGAGCTGAGTCTTGTTGACAAGCGGTTGAATGGTCCAAAATACTGTCAAATATTAGAGAAAGGAATACTCCCACTATCTGAAACCAATCAGATTTACAAGAATGTCTACCTTTTTCAAGAAGATGGAGTGCCATGTCATACGAACAAAATAGCAAAGGCCTGGAAGGAATCGCAGGAAATCAAGTCACTGCCATGGGTAGCCCAAAATCCTGACATGAATCCAGTAGAGCACGTTTGGGTGCATCTTGACCGAAAACTTCGAGAGCGTGCAACTAAAATAACGTCTGTGGCAACCCTTAAAAAAAACATTGCTAAAGGAGTGGGAAAATTGGGATCAGAGATTGTTGATAACTTGATCAAATCCATGAAAAATCGAATACAAGCACTGAAACTAGCAAATGGAGAACCTACTCTATACTAGTTCCAAATATGTTTATTTATGTTGAGTAGGGATTACGTAATTGAATTTTGAATTTGGATGTAGTTCATTTCTCCTGGCTAAAACCTTTGTTAGGCCACTGTAGGTAAAAAATTGAGTGTCACAAGGACGGTTTTCCATTGTAAGTTAAATTACGTTTACTCCACGGCAAAAAAAAAGCGATGATTAGAATTGTAATAAAACCTAAACATATGATGAAAGTGAAATTTATACATTTTTTATCTTGAGAATTTAAAACAAATCATTTTATATCATTCTAGAAACTAATACAATTGTATTAATTTTAATGCAATCTAATATTTATCAATTAGAAATTTATAAATAAATACATATGAAAACAATGTTTTATTCATAAATTTATAAACATTTACTAAATTATTAAAATATGTAAACCAACTAAAAGCAAATTCTTATTATTTACCATTTTATAAAGTTCGAATCAATTCACAACTAGCAGATGTTTTGGCAACCATTCCAATAAACAATCTAATAAATAGTGTAAATAAACAATGTTATAAATAAATAATGTTTATTATTTTTGTTGTCAATTCTCAAGAACAAAGAGAATGTATTAATTCACTTTCATCCTATGTGTATTTTTTTATTACAATTCTAATAATTGCTTTTTAAAAGAATAAATATTGCCGAGGAGTGGAAGTAGTTAAAATAATATCGGTGTCAATGGAAAAACTGTTTTTCGGCATAGCTTTTTTGTAGACACGAAAGTTTAATTTTGCTTCTTCTTCTTTAACGGCTTCGTATAACGGACATATTTCTCTGTGACGTTAATCTAATTTTCCAGGAGAAAGTGTTTTACTCTTACCTGTACATTCTTTTAGAAACGTTTAGAGTTTTTTTTACTTCTTTTGTTGAAACTCTCCAGCACTTCTCAAAGGCTTCATTACAATTATAATCATCGTTTTTTATAACGTTAAATATTGTTGAGGAGTGAAGGTAGTTAAAATAATAGAAGTGTCAATGGAAAAACTGTCGTTTTTGGGGTTTTTTTTGCTGGCACGAGGGTCCAAATTTGTCGAAACATTATTTATTTAAACAATTTTATTTTGTATTTTCAAATGAATAAATAAGCAACAAATCACACTTTCAACAATGATAATGTTATACCAGCCCAAAATTTTTTTATTATAGTAAAAAGATCTGAAAATATTAACTTTTGCCCATTTCTAAGACTCGTGCGTATTGCGTTCGATAATGAAAATGGCTGAGACAACTTCAACGAAAAATTAATTATTTTTAGTAGCGTGATTCGCCTTATCAGTCTTATCTTATGCGACTCACTACTCGTAAAATGTTACCTTTGCCTGCTCTATCTAATTCTTGCTCCTTTTTTACGATCCCATAGACCAGGCACCACGTTCGTTCTGAGGATGCAGCTTCTTCCAGTAAAAAGCTTGTAGCTGAAAAAAATAATTCTTCTTACAGAAACTGCAAATCACTCCAAGATACAAAACATTCAATTACAAAATAAACAACTTTGGTAGAAACATTTTAAAATAATTGGTAAGAAATTCTTAAAACAGAACAAATATATTAGTTATAAATTAAAGGTGATTAAAAAGAATATCTGTGTAAGGTCAACAAGTATAAAACTATCATTTTTGCTTTAGGGGATATAAATTCAAATATTTGTAGCTTTGTAGCTCAAACCAGACACCAGGTTTATTAGGGTACAGTTTCTTTCAGTCAAATGCTTATGGCTTAAAAAAATAACTCTTTCATTTTTTGTCTTGTCAGCTTTATCTAAAAAAAAACATTTGTAAATCAAGAATTCTGGATCTAGCTTCACTCAGTGTCCCTCTTTGTCCGGATCGTTTGACATATTTCTTGGGAGGTCTACTCCATTAAGCTGACCGTCTTTACTAAGACAGCTAATTGTGAAGGCATCTATTATGATATGTTACAGGTGAGTAAGAGATTCTTAAAACAGAACAAATTCATTCAGTTATAAATAAAAGATGATTAAAAGGAAAATAAATGTAAAGTTGACAAATATAAATCCATTTTTGTTTTAGGGGATATGACTTCAAATATTTGTAGCTCAAACCAGACACCAGATATTTTAGGATACAGGTTCTACCAGTCAAATGATTGTAGCTTAAAAAATAACTCTTTGGCCTGATCGTTACCCACGAAATAAAACCATGAGCCAATTGTAGCAGTAAGCAAATTTTATTTGGTTCGAACCTTCTGCTGTAGACGAGCGAGGCTGAGAAGAAACGACGTGAGGGGAGGTGAACAGTCTAAAGGGCGTCTTCATTTTTCCGTCGATGCGAGATGCTCTTTTAGTCATTCTGCGTCGCTCTGTTCTGTTCGCGGGTAATGACCACTGTCTGATAGAGAACATTATTCATTGTCTAGTGATCTTTGTCTGAAAAAGTAATTTATCTTCATTCACTGACTTTCTTTGTCCGAGCCGTTTGCCATGGTGTTTGTGAGGACAACATTTAGCTGATAGTTACCAGGTCAGATAAATGTCTGAAATCATTTCAGTGACAGCCCAGATATTTTCCATTCAACAAGATATCAGCTGACACTGATTTCGCTTCATTTCCTTTTACGATACTTTTTACCCCACTCATTAACGGAAATTTGACAAGTAGGTTAATCAATGCTTCCTCCAGTTTCGCTTGCCTTCAGTATGTCCTGAGAGTGTCGCACTCTCTAAATCTATTTTCCTCATTATGTGTCTCAAATATTTCACCTGTTTCTTTCTTTTTTACGTCCCCGATAATGAATAACAATGTTCATTATAAATCCTGGCCGGTATACTAGTTTGCTAAAAATCAATAAAACTAGAGAGGTCTACTTATCGTCCAGTTCACACTTCATCCCGGTTTTTTTAACAGGAGTAGAGGTATGTCCCTTGTTTACTGGTTAACATTGAGTTTCCTGTTCCTTGTAAAGTCTTCTCATTCTCTTTCAATCGCAGTAGTCTTTTGCGTCTTAGTGGCATTATCACCTTGCTAGGGTGAATTGATTTCTATTATTGTCTCTTCACTCAGCTCGTTCTTTATCTGCATGCAGACTACTTGTTCCCAGTACAAGTTACAAATTTAGAAACTGTCCGAAGTTCATATTTTGTTATTTTTGTTCAAGTACTTTCGACTTTCACAATCATTATCAAGAACCGATGTGGTGTCTGTGTGGTAGTTAGAATTCCTTTCTCTGCATTTTGGTATTCTTTGAGAAGCTGGATGTTTAAAATGGTCGAGCGTCACATCATGTGTAACAGCTATTGGACACGAAAAGAATGCGATTTATTTATTCATTTAATTAAAATATTTATTTTTATTTTTTATTTTCATTTTATTTTATTATTATAATGCTGATAAAATATGTGTACACATTAATTATATAACATGCACTACATCATTCCTTCTCCTGTGGTGAATATTTTATTTAATACGGGTTATACTTTTAGTATATATATATATATATATATATATATATATATATATATATATATATATATATACTAAAAGTATATATATATATATATATATATATATATATATATATATATATATATATATATACTAAAAGTATATATATATATATATATATATATATATATACTAAAAGTATATATATATATATATATATATATATATATATACTAAAAGTATATATATATATATATATATATATATATATATACTAAAAGTATATATATATATATATATATATATATATATATATATATATATATATATATATATATATATATTCCACCACGGAATATGTGAGTGAGCGGCGCTATATTGAGTCTGATTTGCTACCTCTTCGTCACCGAGGCCCGTTGGGACAGTTGGCATGGTGTTTGCTTCACAACCTAACTGTCAGTGTTTCAATTCTCGGTAGTGGGTGCGCACTGCTGATGAGTCCCAAATATAGGACGAAACGGCTGTTTGTAGAGGTTTCAGACTCGATGAATCACTTAAATATAATTATCAATTTCTCCTAATAATATATATATAATGAAATTAAATTAAAAAAAATCCTAGCTTTTAGAGTTTTGAGTCTTTCTTTGCATTGGGCGCTGTAGAGTATTTTGGTGTTTTCTACTGGGATTTGTTTTATTTTAATATTTATATTTTGGTCATGCATAATGTGCTGTTCGATGTGTGCACGGATTGCACTAAGTTTCGACATGTGACAGGTCAATCTGCGAGAGAGTGTAGTATATGTATACCCAATGTAAGTAATTTGTGTTGTGTTTTTTTTTTCATTATTAGTGCTGGAAATGCAATATCCCAGGGGGGCATGAGAATTCATAGGCAACATTATTTGTACATGGGAGGGGTATTTATAGGTCTGGTGTTGTTGAAAAAAAATTAAGTTAGATGTTTTAAACATATTGTAGTCGGTGATTTTTCTTTTTGTTTTTGAAAGTTATATTTAAATTATTCTTTTTATAGTTTAAATATTCATTATTTTTTAAAAACATCTTTTATTCACTTTCGTTTATTAGACATTAAATTATCTCACTTAGCGTCCTCCATAATTTACCGAGACTATTCAACTAACCTGATAAATATATATTTATATTTATGAGAGTTACTTAAATTTAAACATTTTCAAAAATAAATAAAATATTTGCATTTGCCTATATAAAGTCACTCAGAGAACGAAACTAAGATAAGTTTTCATTGTCTTTATTCACACACACACACACACACACACACACACACACACACACACACATACATATATATATATATATATATATATATATATATATATATATATATATATATATATATATATGTTTCTGTTATGGGAGCTTACCTGTAACGACAATGAACTCTTCCTGACACTATAAATACTGCGCCTCTCAAGAGAGACGGAGAGAACGGAAGTGGAACGAGTCGAGACAATAGTAGTTCACTCTAAACCCGACTGACAATCATACTAACACCTTCAACTTCTTGTATTATTATTCTGTTTAATATATCTTTGTTATTCCTACTCTTGTGTTCGTGTTGTTCTTCCTTGGTCCTAACCTTGGACCATAACCGTGGTGCGAGGATATTGGACCATAACAGTGGCGACGAGGGCTGAAGAAACAAACCCTACGCGGAGAAATCTAAAAGGACTGAATAAACAAACTCTACGCGTAGAATCCTAAAAAAAAAAAAGGACTGAAGAAACGAATTCTACGCGGAGAATCAAAAGAAGTATATTGAGGAAACAAATTCTACGCGGAGAATCTACAAAAAAAGCTTTTTACTATCGGTCGTCCGTAACAGAGGCGACGTAGGTAGTGAGAAAAAAAAGTTCTACGCGAACATAAAAAAGTGGTACAGTGGTAACAAAGACACAAATTCTACACAGGAAATTTTTTTCGTACTAAGGTTCCAGAACAACAGGTAACAAAGACCTGAAGTCTACAAAAATATAAATAGTTACACATAATTACGGTATTAACATGGAAGACTTTAAAGCAACCATATTGGAACTTATGAAAATGCAATTTGAGCAGCAACAGAAAAACGAACAGAAGAATCTTGATCTACAAGAATTAATACTACGAACAGTAACAAATAAAGGGCAAAATTCCGGAAATGAACAGGCAATCTCGCAAAACGCTATATGGAGCTCTATCGAAGACTTCACTTATGCACCGGACGAAAACAAAACCTTCGCAGCTTACTTCAGAAGATATGAAGATTTATATGAGTTTGATTGCGGGAATTGGTCAGACGCGAAAAAAGTGCGTCTTCTACTGAGAAAACTAGGGTCAAGCGAATACACTAAATTCGTAGACTACATCCTACCAAGGAAAACGAATGAGTTGACTTTCAAGGAAGCCGTAAAACTTTTAACAGAATTATTTAGTCCGAACACTTCACTATTCCACAAAACGGGGAAATGTTTAAATCTAACTAAAAAGGATAGCGAAGACTATATAACATTCTCTTCCATAGTAAACAAACACTGTGATGACTTTAAGTTATCTGAACTTAGCCCGAACAATTTTAAATGTTTGATATTCGTCCAAGGCCTGGTTTCGACTAAGACGCAGAGATCAGACGGAGAATTCTAACAAAACTTGAAAGTGAACCAGAATTGACGCTACAAAAATTGGCTGAAGACTGTCAGGGATGTATAAGCGTAAAAATGGACTCAAAAGATATCGAAGAGTCTGGCGTCGCTCACATACGAAAAGTACAACGACAAACACGTTTTTGTCACTCCTCAAAAACAAACCAAACCAATTATTCTACTTCAAAAAGACAAACAAATTTTTCTACTTCAAAAATTCAAATGAAATATCAGAAAAAACTACCACCCAGTCCATGCTATCGCTGTGGGACTTTGCATTGGTACAAAGATTGTCCATATCGCTTTAAGACTTGTCTGTCGTGCAATAAAGTGGGACATAAAAGTTCTCATTGTTGGACTCGGAAAGAAAGCAGAAGCCGAGTAAGAGTCACTAGAACTGACCAAGTGGACGAGATAAATATACGAAAATACGTACAAGTACAAATGTTAAACAAAACAGACACACTACAATTGGATTCCGTATCAGATTTAATAATTATTAACTTACAGACGTGGAGGAAATTAAACAGACCGATCATGTTGAGAACCGACAAAACAGCCAGGTCTGTAACTGGAAGAAAAATAAAATTTGATGGAGAAGTTATTACAAATGTGACATTCATCGGAATGACCAAAAAATTAAAAATGTACGTTCTCAAAAATATAGAAAATTTATTTGAGCGAAGCATACCTACAAGTACCTGTAGATGAGGAAAGCTCGAAGTTGTTGTGCATAAACACACATAAAGGATTATATGAGTTCCAAAGGTTACCATTCGGGATCAAGGTCGCGCCGGCAATATTTCAGCAAATAATGGATACTATGCTAGGCGGACTGGATTTCACGGTCGCATACCTTGATGACATCCTGATAAATAGCAAAAATATTGAACAACACTGGGAACACGTTCAAGAGGTTTTCAGGAGAATACAAAACTACGGGTTTATGGTAAAAGAAAATAAATGTGACTTCTTTATGAAGGAGATAAAATATCTGGGCCATATTATTGACGAAGAAGGAAGACGACCAGAACTAGAAAGGGCAATGGCAATAAAAAAAAAATTTAGCAGAATTACAAAACTCCTTGGGCTTAGTAAATTATTACCAAGAATTTATTCCTAACATGCACAAATTACGCGCACCCCGAAACGAACTGTTGAAGAAGGAAAAAGTTTGGGAGTGGACAGATGAATGTCAGAAAACTTTTGACACAATAATTAAAACTCTAACTGCAGATTTATTTTTAGCGCATTATGACCCAAAATTGGAAATAATAGTCGCGAGTGACGCGAGTGCCTATGGTGTTGGGGCATGTATACTTCATAAAATGCCGGATGGGACACTAAAACCCATCGCGCATGCTTCAAGAACTTCGCTACCAGCCGAACAAAATTACTCGCAAATCGAAAAAGAAGTGCTGAAGATTATTTTTGCAGTTACGAGATTCCACAGATACATTTACTGTAGATTTTTCACCTTACTGACGGACCACAAGCCGTTATTGACAATATGTATCAAAGAAAGGTCTACCTGTCTACACTGCGAATAGATTGCTACGATGGGGTACTATTTTATTGAACTACAACTTTAAATTGGATTATCTTCCATCAAACAAAATCGGGCACGCAGATAGTGTTTCGAGACTAATACCAAAGAAAACGGAGCCATTAGAAGATTCCGTAATTGCAGCTCTACGACATGAGGAAGACATTAGAACATCATTATGTAGTAAAATTCGAAGCCTCCCCGTCACATTACAAGAAATAAAAAATGAAGCCGTAAATGACGAATTTATAAAAGAAACGAAAAAAACATTGCAAAAAAAATAAGCATATATCAGACAGTTTTTCGCTATGTGATAATGTTCTACTATATAATGACAGAGTAGTAATCCCGAAAACGCTAAAAAGGCGAATCCTCAAGGACTTCCACATGGGCCATCCAGGAAAGAACAGAATTAAATCTTTAATGCGAAGTTATGTATATTGGCAAAACATGGATCAAGTTATCACACATATGGTGGAAAAATGCAAGGGTTGTTCCTTAGCAGCCAAAGCACCGCCGATCGTCCATAAGCCATGGCCGGAGACAGATCGACGGTGGTCGAGAATACATGTAGATTTCGCAGGTCCATTAGATGGTTTCTACAATTTGATTGTAGTAGGTAGTTACAGCAAATGGCCAGAAGTATTTCGTTGCAGAAAACCTACTTCTGAGACTACCATAAATTGCCTTCACGAGTTAAACACATCAAATCCCCGCCATATCATCCAAGGTCAAACAGGCAAGCGGAGAGATTTGTAGATACGCTAGAAAGAGCACTAAGGAAAGCTTATGACGTGCCAATAGAAAAGGCGTTACAACAATTCTTACAAGTATATCGAATTAAACCAAACAGTACTACGCCATCGGCATTATCACCCGCGGAAGTGATGTTCGCGCGAAAGATTAGATCGGTATTCGACAAATTACTACCAAAACAAACAAAACAATCACCAACGTCGTACGTACCAAAAAGAAAATTCAACCCAGGGGAGAATGTTTTTTTTTCAAAGTGTACAAAAACAATACATCCTACTGGGAGCAAGGTAAAATAGAGAAACGGATCGGGAACGTCGTTTACATAATTCAGAGTCCCAAGTTCTCGCATAAAAGGCACTTAAATCAAATAAGAAAGAGACTCTTAGAGGATTCTAACGGTCCACCTCAGGAAGAAGTGATGGACACGATATTCGACACATTCGACATGCAAAGGTCTGTTGCAGTTAGCTCCTCCTCAGTTTTTTAATCCTTCAACAGGGGTCTCTCTCCCCTGGCTATAAATACTGGCTGACCCTTCTCTCTCTCTCTCTTTTTGACTTAGGCCTTGGGCCGCTACCTCGCGCGGAGTCGAGGTAAAATCTCTCTTTTTCCACTTAGGCCAATAAGTGACCTCTCACAGATACAGCTTTTCCCAAATTCTGGGAACACGCTAAGAACAATACACATACGTACGAACACTTACAACACACACACATAATTTCTCCATACAAACTCTATGTAACAGTCCATGTCTTTGTTTAACTTGTTTTGTTATTAATATATATTTGTTTACCCATGTATATCGGTCTTGTTTGTTTTCTTTGTCTTCTTTGGACTTAATTAAAGTCTGACATTCTCATGTAGCTGGACCCGCCAGCAGGAAAGTTTAACCTTCTGATATCTCTTCACATCTTCACCCCCCACGGTCCGCTACAGGCCTCAAACAATATCAGAACCGCGAAAATCGACCAGGAAAAGAAAATTTACAGAGCCTTTGATGATAAATCCAAAGAGAAAAAATATTAAAGACCCCTACGAGGTAAAAGCTTTGGAAGGGAGGTGTTATGGGAACTTATCGGTAACGACAATGAACTCTTCCTGGCGCTATAAAGACTGCACCTCTCAAGAGAGACGGAGAGAACGGAAGTGGAACGAGTCGGGACAATAGTAGTTCACTCTAAACCAGACTGACAGTCATACTAACACTTTCAACTTCTTGTATTATTATTATTATGTTGTAATATATCTTTGTTATTCCTACTCTTGTGTTCGTGTTGTTCTTCCTTGGTCCTAACCTTGGACCATAACAGTGGCGACGAGGATATTGGACCATAGCAGTTTCATTAGAAACGACTGAGATAGCACTGCTATTAAGATTTTTATTGAATTTTTCTTGTGTTCTTATAATTTTCTTCTTTTCTTGATATAAATTATGCTGAAGCTGCCCGAATGTAGTGTAAGTAAAAAAACTTAACCGTAGTACTTTCTCAGTCATTTTTAATTAAATTTGTATAAAAGAGGGATAGCTGTCCATATATATATATATATATATATATATATATATATATATATATATATAGCATAATGAGAAACCACGTATACTTTCTTGATATGTATATAATATGGATAAAACAACTGAAAAGTTGCAAATTAAAAGAAAAAATTGGGTGTTTTTTTGTGAAAGTATTTATTTATATGTTTTTATATATTTGATATTTCAGACCGCCTCGGTCCTTCTTCAGAAATTAATTGAATAACTGTGTTCAGAAGTTTGTTTACAAGTAGCGTCCGTCGCGAGACGCGGACGTCACGTGATGTGGAATGCAACTGTGTTTGAATATTTCTAACGTAAATCTAACGATAGTATTTTAGATGTTGTTTAAAAAGGTTTTTTAACTATATCTAAAGAATTTTTTTAACTATTGAAATATTCATACAGATTTAAAATACCCAGTCTTTGTTTAACCCTAGTTTATATGTGTCTAATTTTAAAATCCAGTATTTCTCTTTTTTTTCTTCGTGTGTATGCTGAACTAAACTAGGGTTAAACAAAGACTTGGGTATTTTAAATCTGTATAAATATTTCAATAGTTAAAAAATTTCTTTAGATATAGTTAAAAAACCTTTTTAAACAACATCTAAAATACTATCGTTAGATTTACGTTAGAAATATTCAAGCACAGTTGCATTCCACATCACGTGACGTCCGCGTCTCGTGACGGACGCTACTTGTAAACAAACTTCTGAACACAGTTATTCAATTAATTTCTGAAGAAGGACCGAGGCGGTCTGAAATATCAAATATATAAAAACATATAAATAAATACTTTCACAAAAAAACACCCGATTTTTTCTTTGAATTTGCAACTTTTCAGTTGTTTTATCCATATTATATATATATATATATATATATATATATATATATATATATATATATATATATATATATACACACATATGGGGAGAGAAAGAGAGTTTAAAATATCCTATATTTATATATGTTTAATTTTCTGTTGACATATACATAATCTGTTTCATAAAATCTGCTATATATATATATATATATATATATATATATATGTGTTTGTGTGTGTGTGTGTGTGTATGTACGTACTTCTGTGCGTGTGCGTGTGCGCGCTCGCGCAAACAACTAGCATAAATTTTGTAATATAATGGCTTCATTTCACAAAAGAATATTTCGGAAACTTATCTACAATAAAGGCTTATATATATATATATATATATATATATATATATATATATATATATATATATATATATATATATATATATACACACACAATGGCTAATATATAATCAATGAAATTTCATTACTAACTTCCTAGTTAAATAAACTCAACAGCCATTTTAGTGCGAGCCGAGCCATAAATAAAAACGACAGCTAGTTCTTTCCCGATTCAGAACTATAATCTAATCCCTGAAGTAAAATTTATGGAGCTAGGACTTAATATCTACATTCATTGTGAGTCGGCAGCTGGTCACAGGATCGGGACACAATCTGGACATTCTTCCCCCCTCTCTTCCAAGCCGGCGTTAAGGCAGAAATCGTTGGTGGCGAGCGAAATCCCGAAATGATTTGGACAAACATAACATTCAGACTTCATAATTACAATCCTCATAAAATATTAAAACTGATCCGCAAAAAAAGGGATCAATGTATTTATACAGAGCAATATAATATATTCCGCGGGGGAATGGAGACAGATTTTATACCCATAGGCACTCATTTTTTAACCCCTAAGCTAAAACACCAGACAGCTCTTTCAAAACAATTTTGAGAATTGAAGAAACGTTTGAGCCCAAAGATATTTTGGAAAATTATAAATTCCGCACGTACTTCTAATAATCTTAGATACATGTGTGACTTATGTTTAAAAGAAAAGATTAGAATAATAAAATACAATAGTCAAAGCCAACTATTGAATCAGAGGAATGAATTAGTGTTAAAATGTCGACATAAAAACAAATTCAAATTTCCATAATATAGGTTTAACTTAATTAGCTACCACATTTCCATAATATTCACTCCCCTCTAACTCTTCAAATGTCGACAGTATAACTAATTCTAATTTCTATATTTCCCCTCTTTATCCCATATTTCATAACTGCCTCTACTTTAATATCTCCCCTAAACTCTCTTTCCATTAATCACTTACGTCCTTTTATCTATATATTTTAAATTTATTTTTAGACCCCTTATATGAAGAATAAAATATTAATTTAAGATAGTAATAAAAATTAATATTTAATTCTTCATATAACCCCAAATTAATGTCATAAGGTTAGTATTCAGGTTTAATTTTATAAAATTTATTCACTTTAAGACAAATACCTTCCACCCTTCCCTGACCACTGTCTCGTGCCTTTCGACTGACTGAAACATTGAAATGGATAAATTCTATATTAATTTTTCGACAGGTTGATTTTTTAGCTTTCACAGTTAAATTCTACTTACTGCACCACCCACTAACTCTATAGACCCAAACTCAGTCCACATCGGGGGTGACATGACAGACGACCGATATCTTCGTCTGCCGAAATAGGCTATTCCTCATATCAGGTAATTTTGGATTTTATTGTTTATGATATATATATATATATATATATATATATATATATATATATATATATATATATATTCCGTTTATACGTTATTTTATAGATATACTTTATTTAAATAAATGATCTGTTTTTTACTTAAATTTACCGGCCTGAATGTTCGAGAAATTTCGTAGAAAATAGGCGTTCTCCGACAGGAATCGAACCTGTAAACCTGATGGAACCGTCATTTGATCTGACGTGCTGTTAACCGTTCAGCCCCAAAGAAACGTCTGGTTTGCAAAGTCCGAATTACTGTTTATAAACACACACCTTCGACGATTTTTCTCGATCGATCATTTTTGCTCACGAAATATATATTAACTTAAAGAATGACAACATATAATGAAATGGATGAAGTCCGACAATTATTCAATATATTTTCTCTTTATACGTTATTTTTACAGATACACTTTAATAAAAATAATTTTATAAACAGTAATTAGTTGCTGAAAGTTATAATGGACAGGAAGTAGTGGAGAGCCATTGTCGCTAACAATTTGGACACAAAATCGGCACTGAAGAATTATCTATCAAACAAAAAAAAATTCATCGAAATCGGATGAAAACTGTGGAAACGCATAAACAACATCCGATAACACACACATTTTGAGAATTATAAGTACTTACCATAAAGCGATTTTCTAAGCATATCTCAGATGTGGAACAAGACCGAAAGTATGGGGCACCCTGTGAGGATCGAACTCACTACTCAGTCGTAATTGTTCTAGCGAGACAAGCTTGCTAACCATTACACCGCCTTGAGTTGCCCAGTGATTTTCCAAGAGTAGCTTAGATGTGGCACAAGGCCGACAGTGTGGAGCACTCAGTCGTAATTGTTCTAGTGAGACAAGCTTGCTAACCATTACACCGCCTCGAGGTGCCCAGTGATTTTCCAAGAGTAGCTTAGATGTGGCACATGAAGCAACCAGTGAGGATCGAACTCACTACTCAGTCGTTATTGTTCTAGCGCGACAAGCTTTCTCACCATTACACCACCTCGAGGTGCCCTACTAAATTTACTATAAATAGTTGATTCAGTATTTCGTTTTGAATAATTCATAAAATGTTTAGAAGTTTCGATCTATTATTTTCATAGTTATAGATTTTTTCTCGAAATTGGTGCCGTCCAAAATTATTTCCCACCCACACTTATGGAAATAATGAAATAATATCGCTCTATGGCAATTGTAATGTTTTTTTTTCTTTCTTAATTTGACATTTAATACAACACCCCTTTGAAAATGAAATAGTATTGACCTGATTCTATAACATTCTAAAAGGTAATAAAGAAGACAATATGTGAGTGCCACGTACCACAATAACTCATTCGTTCTGCATGATGAAGACGGTTGGACTTGACAATTACCTTTGAATGAAGATAGTTGGTGTGTACAAAGAAGGTGATGGATATACAACACGTTCCAAGCATTTGAATGTTTTTAGATCGACAATCCGTAGCATTATCAAGAAGTAAAAATGAGACTTATGATGTTGAGAATAAATTAAGGACTGGCTGAAAACGGTGAATTTCTGAAATTGTCAGAGATGTCTCGAAGAACTCTCACTTAACGACAAAGGACAATATCAATGATGTAAAGATATCAGTGTTGAATGTATCGACGAAGACTCACGAGATTCTTTCATCGAGCAAGACTTCGTGCTTGTTGCCCAGAGAAAACACCACTGCTGAAGACCTAAAATGCAGATTAGCTTATTCTAGAAGCCATCTAGAACATGGGAGTAAATATTGGAACTCTTTTTTATGGTCAGATGAAACCAAACTAGAATTCTTTGGTCACATGAACTTCTGTTACGTATGGAGGAAAGTGAATGAAGCTCACAAGCCAAAAAATAACCACCATACAATTAAGCACAGTGGTAGGAATATTCCGCTCTGGAAGGTTTTGTTGCTTCTGGACCAGGTGAACTACTGTAGAGTACAGGGTATCATGGATAAAGAGCAGTATTTGATGATTCTTAAAAATGATATAAAACGAAAGCTGTCTTGGACATTCCAACATAACAATGATCCGAAACACGCGGCACGAATTGTTACAAAATACTTAAATTACAGAAAAATGAAAGTAATGGCGTAACCCGCAAAAAGTCCTAACCTATCTACCACTGAAAATTTATGGGCATATTTGAAGAAAAAAGAAAGAGAAAGAAGCCCTTCAAATTTTGTGGAACTAGAGGCTTTTGCC
This sequence comes from Acanthosepion esculentum, assembly GCA_964036315.1. NCBI lineage: Eukaryota > Metazoa > Mollusca > Cephalopoda > Sepiida > Sepiidae > Acanthosepion > Acanthosepion esculentum. Next base: position 63,547,517 of record OZ038508.1, on the reverse strand, counting down.
AAAGAAGAATGGAGACACAAACCTATCAGTGTGTGTAATGATCGTGTAAGGAACTATCAAAAATGATTAAAGACAATGATCAAGAATAAACGTTACACAATTGATTATTAAGGCAAAAGGACTAACAATGTTGTCCTATGTTTTTTTGGTGTTCTTTTGTATTATTCTTTGACATTAAAATAAAACTTTTGTTGTATCTCAGCACATTCTTTGAAATACATCATTTCATCATTTGTGAAAAAATGCACATGAAGTTTCCATGAAAATTTTAAATATTAGAGATTTATTTGTAATTATGGAAGCGGGGGTGAATAATTCTGCCCACAACTAATATATATATATATATATATATATATATATATATATATATATATATATATATATATATGTATAGGCCAAATTTAATGTGGGGTATCCGAGCCCGTAGGCTCGGCCAAAAATTCCACATAGACCCTGTATAAAACGGGGTCGGGTAGCTGTTTCCCGAGACGAGACTCTGCCCTTCGACATAGCTTCGTCTGGGGATCCCCTCTGCTCGGAGGCAGAGAGTTTGACCAGCACAGCTGGAGACGAATCTCCAACTGCAGACCAACATACAGTATTTACTACTGTATTTATGTGAATGGAGACATACCCATTATCGTCCGTAGGTATGCTACGACAAATGTCTTTCTTCAGTCTTTCGAGTGCGCAGGTCGGCAGACGTCTTCTACACTGTTTATAAAAGTAGGGAGTCTACTCAAAAATGGGCATCCACAAAATAACATTTGAAGTAGTAGGAAACAATGAAAGATAAGAAATGCCAAATTCTTTAGTCCCTTCCTCCTCATTATGTGTCCAAGAAACTTTCTGAATCTGAGTATAAGTCTAGTCTGGTGCTTCTGCTATATATTTTAAGATTCTTGATAAACTCCAAGGAAGAATCTCTAATCTCGGCTTCAGTCACTTTCCCACATCTGTGCCTTTTCTATAAATGTTTTCATGGTAATTCTTCTGATGAACTTTCTTCTGTTGTAATTTTCTTTAGGCTTTCATTTTTAAATGTTATTTTTATTCCCCAACCTCCACAGACGAATTGTACATATGGCAACTAATTAGGGCTACATATAGACTTTGGTTCATTATAGTGGCTGCAGTATGAATGGTAAGTAAGAATGTGTTGTTTCGGTGTAAGGCAAGGGTCACCAAAACTTTTTCCACAGAAAGCCAGATAACTGAGAGAATGATGAGCGCGGGATGGATAACCATTTTGTTCAATAGAATACACTGAATGCACAAAAAATAAAGACAACAAACATACTTATTTACTAAAATGTCATCCAAGAAGGCGACGACAGCAATAAAATAGTTCTATTACACCAAGTGCGCACATATCTGAATCTCACAAACTAAGCAGCACAAAATGAGATTTGTGAAACTGGCGTCTACCTTTCAAGATCTAATTAATATTTGTTTTGGTATTGTTGCATCCAACCAAGAGAAATGCTTTCCAATGTTCATCAGTCAACCTCATTACATGTGCTGACTTTACAGACTTTAGATTTTATAATAAGTTCAGGCAAAATATATGACATAATTCGCTGAAGTGAGTCCCTTTTATATACGGCACTCTTCAAACCTGTTTAAACAGGCCAACGCAAGTTAAAACATATTTGCTGCAGCAGGCTCGTAATCGCGTTTTAGAAACTTCATTGCAGGTACTTACAAAAAAAGCGCTCGGATATCAAAAGTTGGAAAAAGTTGCCGAATTTTTTATTTCACTGATTTCCTAAAACTTATATTAATGTCAGATGCAAAAATTAGATTTTGTGGCACAGAGAAGCGGCAGGCCAGATGAACTAACTTCCGAGGCCGGATCCGCCCGGCGAGTCGTAGTTTGGTGACCCCTGGTGTAAGGAATACTGTGGTATGTTTGGGTAAGTAATTGTTGCTAGCTAAATTTAAGATAAGACAGATTGAACACCAAACTTCCCCTCTCCCCATTTTAACCTTGTACCACTTATTTTCAAAATTAATATTAATTTCCTCTGTTCTTTTCTTTCTTTTTATATACCATGTACTTTCAGGACGTTGGTGATCATGGCTCTTCAACTTCCTCTGTCTCTTGCAGCTCTCAACAAGTTCCTTCTCTAAGAGCTCATCGTTGCTCGCATACTCGGTCCATGATATCCTTAGCCTCCTTCTGTAGAACCACATCTCTGTCGCCTCGAATCTTTTCTTCATCTTTGAGGAAATCGTCCAACATTCGCTGCCGTAAAGAAGGGCAGATGTCACGTAACAGTTCAGTATTCTTTTCTATTGGCTGACCTAGGTCAGCCACTCTAACAGTAACCTCATCCCACAATCCTCACTCTTCTTGAAGACTATTCAAACGAGCAGATTGAAAACTGCTGAGTCCACTAAAACACGTTGATCTCCACTCTACCCGCTCCAAGGCTAAGGTGCTTGAGGGGGTTATGGGGTACATTGACAGCTGACATGTTGCTCTTCAGCTTGTCTTTGTAGAAATATATTAAAAAGCGACCCTTCTCAGCTTTCGATTTTATCCCTAAACTTGTTGCCAACCAAGGCTATGAGACCCAGTCTTTACTGCTATTTGCACATAGCTTTTGAATGGAGATGGGTTCATGCCTTTCTCTAGTTTATTTGCACATAATTTAATGTAACGGACACTACTATTATTAATATATATATATATATATATATATATATATATATACATTTACATATATACATTTACATATATATATATATGCGTATACATATATATATATACATATACATATATATATACATACACATATATATATACATATATATATATACATACATACATATATATATATACATACATATATATATGCATATACATATATATATATACATACATACATATATATATATACATACATATATATATGCATATACAGATATATATACATATACATACATACATATATATATCCATATACATATATATATATATATACATATACATATATATACATATACATACATACATATATATATGCATATACATATATATATATATATATATATACATATACATATATATACATATACATATATATATATACATATACATATATACATATACATACATATACATATACATACATATACATATATATATACATATACATACATACATATATATATACATATACATACATACATATATATATACATATACATAAATATATATATACATATACATATATATACATATACATACATATACATATATATATATATATATATATATATATATATATATATATATATATATATATACATATATACATATATATATATATATATATATATATATATATATATATATATATATATATATATATATATATATATATATATATATATATATATGAAATGGACATACTGTATAGGATACAGGTTCGATTCCTGTCTGAGGACGCATATTTTCTATGAAGATTTCTCGGACATTCAGGGCGATAAATGTCGTTAATACTGTTTATTATAAACAGAGCATTTACTTAAATATTTGTATCTATAAAAAGAATGTATACACATAAAAAAATGTTTTAATATATATATATATATATATATATATATATATATATATATATATATATATATATATACATACATAACAAAAATTTAATAGTGATTTTTTTCCATATTCTTTCACACTCAGTAACCCCTTGCGTCTTTATTATCTTGTTTGAAGTGAAATGATTAAAAAAAATGTTCCTCTTTGTTTCCATTTTCCTGAAGACTTTTTCATTGCTCACATGCTCGGTCCTTGGCATTCTCAGCATACTTCTGTAGAACCACATTTTTGCTACCTCGAGTCTTCTCTTCATTTGTAGTGAAAAAGTTATAAGCAACTTGATTTCTAACTTTTGCGCCACAATTAAGCATCCCGAATATTGGTTAATATTCTAAGTTGCTTATTTAAAACAAAAACAAGATGTTTATATTGCTAAACGTTATTTACATTGGTTGGACTGTCATCCTCATTTTTGTTGCCATATTTATCACAACGTTTCGGCCGTTGTACGCTCCGGCCTTCTTCAGGTGATTGGAATATCGAAATGAATCCTTTATTTCGTCGCTGGGGTAGACTGTTCTAGTTCCACGTGCCATGCCAGTTATCCAGTTATCTCCTGTTAATTCCCTCTCCAAGTTCTCCAGGTATTGAACTCACACTCTTTGGGTCCTGTCACTGGATCTAACTAACGCCTTTATCCACTGTGCCATGTGTCCTTGAGGTCATCTGTATGAATTTTTGGGTATTATAAACCTAATGTCTTCAGCCATCATTTTTTTACCAGTGTTCATATTGCAATTTTTGCTGTTATCATTGCATGTTTTTTACCAGAGCTCATATTGCAATTTTCTTTTTTATTATTGCTTTTCTCTGGCACTCCCTAAACGTTGTGATAATTATGGCAACAAAGATGAGAATGATAGTCCGAGCAATGTAAATAGTGTACATAATACCTCATCTCAGAAATATAGACAGATGATAACCGTTGTTCAAAAGTAATGTGTCTGTAAGTTACTTCAACTAACAAAGTGATAGTCAAAAATGAACAGAAAAGAAAGAAAACAGAAAAGACTTGTTTCTTTATAAGACCTTTTTATAACAATTAGTAAAAGATATAGAAATTACAAATTCAACAACGATTTCTTTAAGAAAAAATTTTAAAAACAGCATTTTTAGTTATTTTAAGGCGTTTCTATATCAGAAAAAAATACATTCTTCTTATCAAATCAGCGATATATATTTAATCTATAAATAATAATTCAAAGCCTGCTTTACGAAGGGTGCTGAAGACTTCTCAGCCTGACCAGGGGAAAAAAATTCTGATATTTTCTCAGTTGAGTGCAAGTGGCTGACTCCGCAAATTTTCAGCAACCTGAGTATTCCACAAGCTCAGATAAAAAATATATATTTTCCTTTATTAAAATTAGATATACCCCCGATTTTCAGGTACAATTACCGGAATATCTGTTACTTCGGGAGAAAATTTAGCTACTTCTTAATAATTCAATAATACACTAATTAAGCATTGACCTACTAATTAGACATCTCACCTGTCTCTAGGGACTAAGCTACTCTTGGAAAATCGCAATTATGACTCTTGGTGGGAAGTGCGAGAGAAGAAATTTTTGGAGTAGAAGAGGCGGTTACACTTAACAGTTTCGACAGAGAAAGGCTGGGACCTATATGCCAACCTAGTAGCACGTTTAAACTCATGCAGTTGGGATACCAGTGAAAGTAGCTCGTCAGAGCAGTTGCCATAAAGATATCTGTAGAAAAGACATATCACGTCTGTAAGAAAGTGACTGTAGACGAGATGCCAGATCAGGACCTATCACATTGCATATCCGTCTCTGAATTTTGTCTAGGACCTCGAGATTAACAGCGGGGGTACCAGATTATATGTGGTAACAGTATTTAATACATGGACGAATGATTACCTTTTTAAAACTCACTGGAACTGATTTTTTTCTACTTTTTACCATTTTCCCTTTTTTCTTTTCCTCTTTTTTTAATATTAAATTCTATTTTAGTTCCTAGTCTCCTAACAGTTTGACTATTTCTCGCCATTATCCTTATATTATACTATTCGCCTACGATTCTTCTGATGAGATGTTAGCCGAAAAAAATATGGAAAAATATGCGGTTTTATCTGTATTAAAACTGTGGTAAACGCGCAAACGCGGCCCCAAATCGCGTATGGACATGTTTGTCAACACCAGTTACATCCGGGTTTTTACGGCTAGCAGCTGGACAGCTTGGCATGTCTAGATACGGGCCTCTCCGTGCACCTGTCAAGATCCGAGCATTTGTAAGATGCCTCATGCAAACGGAAAAACCAGCAGTCAAGAAGACACTTTGTCTTATAAAGTCGGTCCCGTGTGTACTTTGTTCCCGAGGCTGTGTCAATTTCGTTAACTCCCGTCTCTTTCCCCTCTCTATATATTACCCCCGTAGTTGGTTGTGAGAGCAATCGCTTAGGTGTTTCCTCCATTCTCAACACACTCTCTGCCTACGCAACAACAAAAACATTAAATGTGGCGCCTAAATCTAACAAATGCCAACTCCTAATTGTGACCGGGATAGAAAGAGGTTGGTTAATTTGCAGTTTAGCACTCGCGCTCAGTTCGCATTAAAAATTTCGAATAGCTATGAATAGAATATTAACTTGTCTTGATTAATGCGCACGTAATATAGTTCTCTTGCGTAGTAATTGAGACAAATAAGATCAGTAAACAAGACCGTTAACTACGTTCTCTTCCGCGCTTAGCTTTCCGCAGCGAATGTATGCAAAGAACGTCAGTAATGGCTGCCGCCAACGATGCGAATGAATCCAAACCCTTACTGTCGATAACTCCAAAACGGTACATTTTATCAACTTTATCAAGCCCGATTCGAATGAAGTATGTACAATTACACATAAATGTAAGTATTCTGGAAATTTTTAATGCCAACTGAGTGCGGATACTAAACTGCGAATTAACCAAGAGGTTTATATGGCCATAAAGTCGGCGGTGAGTCTGTATTTCAACTTGAAATCCAAAACTTTTTTTACTTCACATTATTACAACAATAGATCTTAAATATTACTAATCGAATTCTACTTTTTCCCTGCAGTTTTCCACAATAACAATAAATAAATAGAATGATCTTGAGATGAACGAGAGAATGTAGCGAACATTGTCTGTTATTATTGGGACTTTCGGGATAAAAAAAAGGAGTAAACAAACAAGTGGATCAAATTTCTGGCAACCCTAAAATATGTGAATTGCAAAATAATAATATTCATGGCTACTTTTCACATCTTGCATAGATCTGTAATTGCTTCTTTAAGAAAATAAAGGAAATGGACAAACCAGCGGTCTCTTTCACAGCATTGTTATAACCAGCATGTAACGAGTCCTCTGATTGGTCAATAGAGGATCCAACGATAGCCCTGCCTCATGTCCACATTGGCGGACAATTTAAGGACTCTCACTCGGCGATTGACCTTGGAACGGTGAAAATATTGTTTTTTTTTTTAATTGTTATCCCCCCCCCCACAGACTTTGAAATGTACATACGGGGACTAGTTAGAATTTCATAGAGAATTTGAGGAATTATGGTGGACGTAGTAAGAAAGGTATGGAAGAATGTGTTGTTTTGGTGCTAGGACTATTGTTGGTATGTGTGGCTCAGTGTTTGTGACTAGCTAAGTTTTAATTTAAGACAGATGATGACCGTCCTTCCCCAATCCGCCTTTTTGGCCTTGTGCCACATTTTGTACTTATGTGCGAATAAATATTGGAACGGTGAAAATGTACTGAGTCGTCTGCGAAAACGTCAACGGACATGTATGTATCATTTGAATCTCTAATTATATATATACATATATGTATATATAATACTTCATGTTATTTTAATTTCACGTTTCTTTTGTTGTAACCCGTTGTTAAAAGTGGATTCATATTTTGTTTAATTGTAACGGTGTGCGCAACAGATTTCTTTCCGTGTAATGACTATAATTTTTTTCTCTCTGATTGCATGTCAACACATCTGTTTGCTTTTTCTGATAAACTAAAACTTGTCTTTTGAAGTTTGGTTAAGACTTGGGGGCAAGTCATACTACACAAATCAAAGGCATAATAATAATAATAATAATAATAATAATAATAATAATAATGATAGACAGAAAAATCAAAGCTAATCGCCCAGATATAATGATCAAAGACCACAAAAAAAAAAACAGAATATGCTTTGGTATTGACATGACAGTTCCTGCAGACTGTAACATATCTGCCCATATATGGCAACAGTATTCCATTTTTGGCCTAATCTGGCTCTCGTAAAGGGTAGAGGATAGCAGAAGGATCCTTGAGGGGTTTTTCATTCAACAACAATGTAGATCTTAAAACGTGACTTGATAAATCTTTCAAGTCAAGACCTATTGACTTCTGTCTTCGAGGCATTGTACAGTTAGTGGATCGTTGGTTGTAAACAATGAAGGGGGGGGTACATTGTTGAATGATTCGTCAGAACTATTAATAAATAATAAGTATTAAAATAAATTATAAAAGACGAACAATTTATATGACAACATAATATCTTACATGATTACTGTAATAAAACAGAAGGTCACTGGGACCTTGTTACAATAATTCCTTTTGCAGCAGTAGTATTATTATTGGTATTAGTAATAATAATATTTTAATAATAGTTATAATAATAATGACAGTGTGCACTGGAAACTACAAGAAATTGGTATTAATATCACCCAGACCCGGTTACAAAGATGGGACATGTAACAATTTTATGGGACTTTTTACAATACACACAAAACAATCAAAGCCAATCGTCCATAAATCGTGGTCAAAGACCACAAGAACAGAATGTGCTTTCTTATTGACATGGCTATCTCTATCGGCTGTAATGTACCTGTTTCTGGGAATATTTTTTAACAAGAAAAATCTCAAGTTGATGTTAAAAATTGCCTCAAAACATTGTTGATTTATTTAAGATGGAATGATCTATTATGGCATATCTCTAATAATTTGTATTCAGATACGTTGTATTCATTTTCAGTTTTTCTCGTGAAATTGTTCGCCTACATTGCATATGATCTATTATTGTACATAATTAAGTTACAATAAAATTTGTGTTTTAAATGAATACTACCTTATAAAAATTGAGATGTAGTAGAGTCGGGGTGCGTATTATATATAACAATTGAGATGTATCATAGTGGGAGTGTCATAGATTGAAGTAGGGGCACGAAACCTTTGCACCAGCCCTGCTTGTAGTAATTACTCTAATGACATAAATGATACTTTTACGATTGTTATTTTTTTCACAGACTCATATTCTGAACAGCAAATCTCAATTATAGATAAGAGAAAGCTCAACTACGAATTACTGAGCTTTCTACGGTTCCAGAAAATCGTTTTAAAACTCATCAGCCATTGTTTTTCAAGATACCCATCACGTTTTCTGGATGCAATAGTGAATAACGCCACGTCATAGCAACTCTCAAAGCAACGAGGCTTCCATGGCGACGCCCATCTCCATTTCAGGTTGTACTGGGTTACAATAAAGAACATAATATTCACAAAAGGTTTGTACAATTAAAGAGGGAAATAAATTCTGACAGTTTTGTAAATAATTTCTTAATACCAGTTTTTTTTTTCTTTTCTTCATGCAGATTTTTCAAAATATTTTCAGGGCATCACCAATCTTGACAATGTTGTAAAAAAATTAAAAATTGAAAAAGATCCATAGCAACCAACTTCAATAAAAGAAAAAAAAATAAATTTAGTTTCTTCGTTGGCAAAAGTAACAGTAACATGTTTTCATTTCTGATTTATTATTCAAACTGCTTTTAACTCGTCGTTATTGCTACAATGGTTCAGCAGATTCATTCTACGGCCTTCTCTAATTCTGAAATAAGTAGTAGACAGTTTTGTCTATCGCCTGGTTCACTCTCCCCCACCCTGGTTTATCTCTCGTTTTCTGTTTAAGATTGGGTTTCCACTTCCTTCTAACGTCTACTTAAACTCTTTACTTCTAACGTCTCCGCCTAAACACTGAAATTTTATTTACTATTTAGTTGTTGTTTTTTCCCCTAATAGGAGTAGATATGATTTATCCCTTGTTTCCTGTTTAGGATTGCGTTTCCGGTTTCTTCTAAAGTCTACTTCAATTCTATAATTCTAAAGTCACCGCCCCGGTCTTTTGAATAGGAGTCGAGCTTATAACTAGTTTCCTGTTTAGGATTGCGTTTCCGGTTTCTTCTAAAGTCTACTTCAATTCTATAATTCTAAAGTCACCGCCCCGGTCTTTTGAATAGGAGTCGAGCTTATAACTAGTTTCCTGCTTAGGATTGCGTTTCCGGTTTCTTCTAAAGTCTACTTCAATTCTATAATTCTAAAGTCACCGCCCCGGTCTTTTGAATAGGAGTCGAGCTTATAACTAGTTTCCTGTTTAGGATTGCGTTTCCGGTTTCTTCTAAAGTCTACTTCAATTCTATAATTCTAAAGTCACCGCCCCGGTCTTTTGAATAGGAGTCGAGCTTATAACTAGTTTCCTGTTTAGGATTGCGTTTCCGGTTTCTTTTAATGTCTTCTTATTCTCTTTCAGACCAGCAGCGTCTTTGTGACATTATCGCCTTGCTTGGGGTGAATTGATTTTTTTTAAGTCTTTAACATTCCAACATTAATTCGGACCAAATAACGCATTTGGTTCTCTGTGTCGCACAAGAAGGTTTTTCCCACCTGAGTCCATCCTTCAAATCTACCATTCGTCCTTGCATTGAATACTGGTGCCATATATGGTCTGGTGCCCCTGCTGTTCATCTCGAGGTCCTAGACAAAATCCAGAGATGTATATGCAATGTGATAGGTCCTGATCTGGCATCTCGCCTACAGTCACTTTCTCACAGACGTCTTTTCTACAAATATTTTCATGGCAACTAAATGAATTTAAGCGTGCTACTAGTTGGCATCTCGGTCCCACCCTTTCACAATTGAAACAAATGTAAACGCGTCTTCTACTCCAGCAGCTTCTTCTCTCGCACTTCCCGCCAGTGGAATTCCCTTCCTCTTACTTGCTTCGCTGATAGCTATAATCTTCAAATATTCAAATGTAATGTCAATCGACATCTTCTGATGCCTTGATCCTGATCGCCGTCCTTCTCCTATCCTTTCTTCAAACACACCCTCTTTACTATTGCTCTCACTCTCTGTAACCCCTTGTGTGCTAGTGGTACTCCCGCCTTGTTTGAAGTGAAAAAAAAACCCTCAGCCGATCTGTTCTACAGCTTTCTTCGGATGTACAAACAGACATTCTGGAATTTCGATATTAGTAATGACTCAAACTTACATTATTCGGACTATTGTCCTCATCTTTGTTGCCATATTTATTACATTTCGGCCGTTGTACGCTGCGGCCTTCTTCAGGTGGTTGGAATATCGGACTGAACCCTTTATTTCGCTCACTGGAGTAAACTGTTCTAGTTCCACGTGCCATGTTTAATGAATGTCAGTTATCAGTTATCTCCTGTTAATTCCCCTCTCCAAGTTCTCCACTGCCTTAACCGGGTATTGAACTCTCAACATGGAACTAGAACAATATAATATTTTTTTTAAATAAAGGGTTCAGTTTGAAATTCCAATCACCTGAAGAAGGTTGGCATGTACAATGGCCGAAACGTCATGAATATGGCAACAAAGATGAGGACAACAGTTTGAACAATGTAAATAGATACAACACCTCCTCTCAGAAATATAGATGACTTTTGAAATGATAATATCTAAATTACAGATTGGATGTACAGGTGGTGTAGTGGATAAGGTTCGGAATTGGAAATTCCATTCAGGTATGTTACATTCACTTAAGCTCAAATACCCTTGAAGCCAGCTCTTAATTGCTGTAGTTCCCTGGTTCAACCTGGCCCAGGGTGGTAGTACCGGTTAGGGTCCCAGCTATGTGTGAATAGTGAATTCCGAATCAAAAATCAAAACACAAAGAACGTATAATAATACATTTTTACAGTAAAACGACCAACAATACATTTTTATCATCTACAATCTATATACAGTGTAACCCGGATATAAGAGAGCTGTCGGGACCGGAGAAGAAGTATCTTATATCCGGGTTTCTCTTATATCCGGGTTTGGTCTATTTTGTTTAGGTAAGTATGGCTCTAATTTGGGACCAGATGAAACCTCTCTTATATCCGGTTTTCTCTTATATCCGGTTTTCTCTTATATCCGGGTCTCTTATATCCAGGTTACACTGTATCTCAAAAAATATACCCTTACTCAGAAAGTATAAAATTTGCATACAAAATACTTAGATTTCAGCATTAAATCTCGAAAAGGACCTCCAATCGGTTGTGGACTGGGGCAGGAATTGTCTGGTTAACTTTAATGCCTCAAAAACAAAACTGCTCTCTATTACGCACCGCAGAGAACCATCCCTGCCCCGCCCATTAGAATGTCTGATGCTCAACTCCATGAGAGCACCTCTTTGCAACTGTTCGGTCTCACATTGACTGCTGACCTGAGATGAAACAAATACATTGAGTCAATAGCTTCGTCCACCACAAGGAAAATTGGCTCCCTGTGCCATGCCAGGAAATTTTTCTCACCGGAGTTGATCCTTCAAATCTACAAATCAACTATTTACCCTTGCATGGAGTATTGCTGCCATATATGGTCTGGAGCCCCTTCTGTTTGTCTCAAGGTCCTTGATAAAATCCAGAGATGGATATGCAGTGTAATTGGCCCTGATCTGGCATCTTGTCTGCAGTCGATCTCTCACAGACGTGCTATCATCTCCCTCTTTTTTTTTAAAAAATACTTTCATGGTAACTTCTCCAATGAGTTGCTTTCACTGGTTCCCAGATTTCATGAATTTAAGCGTTCAATTAGGCTGGCATTTTGCTCTCATTCTTTCACTGTCAAAACTGTTAAATGTAGCCATCTCTTCTACTCCAATAGCTTCATGCCTCGCACTTCTCGCCTGTGGAACTCCCTCCCCTTTTCCTGTTTCCCTGATAGCTATAATCTCCAACTATTCAAATGTAATGTCAATCAACACTTCCAGATGCCTTGATCTATCCCCTATCCTTCTCTTCATCCTTTCCTCTATCACTCCTATTTGCTCTAGCTCCAACTCTCTGTAACCCCTTGCACACTACTGGCTTCCCACGTTGCTTGGTGTGAAATGCTTAAAAAATAAAAAATTAAAAAATAACCCATAGAGATTAAAAGTGCTTCCACTTTTAAAATGATAAGGCTTACAGCCATATCATATTGAAACACTGGCTTGCGTACAATCACCAAAGATAAGCAATGTTGAGCCAGGTCAGTATGTAGATGGGTGACCACTTGGGAATACCAAGTGCTCTAAACTTGGATGTGTGGGTGGTGTCATGGATAATGGCTTGGAATTGGAGATCAGATAGCCAAGTTCTAATTCCAATCAGGTTCTTTATATTCACTTACGCACAAATAACCTTGGGAAGGGTATGAATCCGCCTGTTCTCCCCAGCTATGGGTTAATTAGTAAAACTTGTATCATTAAAAAAAAAATTGTATAACATTCAGTCTTGCTTTTGAAACTACACCTGTCTTTCTCTTTCTTCTAAACGTCTTTTACCTGTAATTTCTGCAAGAAATACCGACACCACCTTTTACAAAAGGGAATTAACATATTTGCTAGTATGTAAAACACACTATTAAAATTTAAAATAAAATGAATATTACTGCATATATATATATATATATATATATATATATATATACACACTGGTATTACGACAAGAAAGCTGACCTGGACATCAAAGGTTGACTGTATGAACAACAGTGGTCCACCATATGTCAAATAATCTGAATCATACATGCCAACAAAAAAAGCATATATTTTACATAGAAATTGCATCATATGATTTAATATTGTATTATTGATGTTGACAGAATTATATTATTCCTGATAGAGCATGCACCCCAGAACGTAGGCGATCATGGCTCTTCACAATTTCCTGTTATTTGCAGCTCTTAATAAATTTTGTCTTTTTGTTATTTCTCAAAAACCCCATTCTGCCATCCATTTACTCAAGCTCACCCAGTATATTACGCATTGTTTTCCTCTATCACTCTTGTCTTCAATCTGTTCTGTGGGTATCAGATTTTCCAAGCCCTCTTTCCTTGTTATGTGCTCTTGAAATTACAACGGCCTCTTCCTGATGTTAATTATGTTTCCTTTTCGTTTCCATTTTCTGCAAAACTTCACCATTGATCACATGTTCAGTACATGTTATCCTCAGCATCCTTCTGTAGAACCATATTCTAGTTGCTTCGCGTCTCTTTTTCATCTTTGGGGAGATTGTCCAGCATTCACTGCCATACAGGAGGAGAGATATCACGTAACAGTTTAATATTCTTTTCCTTGTTTTTAGCAAAATTTTCCGATTTCTTAATATACTGCTTAGCTTTTGGAATGCATCTTTGGCTATCCGAATACACCTTTGGATTTCAGTATCACACTTCCTGTTCACTGTTAAAACACTTCCCAGATATTTAAATTTTTGTACTTGTTGGATTTTGGTATCTCCGATTTGCAATTTGCATGTTTTCCTTTTACTGATAACCATTTTATCTTCTTGCAATTGAGGCTTAGTCCTTTCTTCTTGCTTTCCTTCACTACCTTCTGTAGGAGTTCTTGTAGTTTACTTCCCGTTTCAGCCATGAATTCTGTCTTCTAGATAATTGAAATCTCCACACTATGAAGTGGATGAAAGGATTAAATCTCTACAATAATCTGTAATCTGCACAGAATTTTGTAAAAAAAGAAAAAAAAAAAAAAATTATGAAGCAAGTGATATCACAACCATTCAATTCAAATATGTATTAACTGACTCATTGATAAATGTGAAAGGCAATGAAAACCAATAGTTCTTGCAAAATCTGAAACACCACAAGACAAGTCGACAAAGTTGGATTTGTCAAGTTTCCCACTGGGATGAATTTAGAAATCACAATTATTATTTTATTGTTTAGTGGAAGGAAATTTCTCAGATTTTTCAGAGACAACAGCCCAGAATTTGTAATAATTACCAAGGTCTAATCATTTAATTTGAATACCATATTTAAGTAAGCAGGGAAGATGAGGAATAAAGAATAAGCCTCCAATAAAAAGCAACAGAAATAAGATGAAAGAAATACTAGTCCAAAATGAATAATAATTGACAATCCTTCATCTAAGAAATTTGAATCCTATTAATACTACTAGTAATACTAAAGTAATAAACAATAAACCTATAAAAAGCAAGAGAAATAAGAATTTTATTAACTTTGTATTTTGGCTCGTAATTTTAAGCCAGACCTGAATCTTTAAAAAGTTATTATATCTATGATCACAAGATCTTGTCACTACAAGTGGAAAGCAATTCTTTCAGTGTAGTTCTGGTTCCAAAAAATATACTTAATTTTTGCAAAATGCATATAATGAAACAAAAGCAAAAATACAGAAACTTATAACAGAAAACTAGATCTCCCGGCGCCCGAAAATATTTGCCAATGCTTCTTTTTCAATTGCATAAGATAATTAGTACTTGATGCAACAATGATAACCAAGTATTCACAATAAACACTAGTTTCAATGGTAACAACTATCATTTGATTAGTACCTCTATCATTTGATTAGTACCTCTCTGCAACCACACAATTGCCTTGCCACTCCTTTTTTTTCTCTCTCTCGCAACCAAGGCATTCAATTTGATGACGTTCTTTTATGCAAACAATGTTGAGACATGACAAAGCCTAAATTTACTTGTTCAATCATATACTGAAATACAACCAGCAACTGGGTTCATTTTTATGATTATTAAAAACTTTCTATGCAAGATATGCACGCAAATATTAAGATAATTTGTAGCGAATCAACACATGTTTCTACTTATTTATTTGTTTGTTTGTTTAACAGCAAATCAATTCCTTCATGTGTCATTTAATGCCAAAATTGAATTTTCTTGTTAGCTTTGAAGTAATAAAAATAGGATATGTTATTCTGCTTTCACAAGTGAATACATGGTAGATGATACTCAGATTTTGTGAATATACATGTTTGTGTGGACATAATTACTAGAGGCGGTGATATGTGTGATTTATGTTGTAGTTTTGTTGATGTTATATTTTGGAATACAGTTTGATTTCTTTAAGAAATTTTAGGATATTATATAAATTAAATGCCATGAAAGAGTTTTATCATGTTGGTTGTTTGATTTTGCTTAGCGGCATATCAACCTCTATGGGTTATTTAATGCCGAAATCTAAATATTTTGAACACAATTTATGGCTTCAACTAAATATATATTATAAATAGGTATTGTTGGTTGGTTGATTTTGTTTAGCGGCTTATCAACCTCTATGGGTTCTTTAATGCTGAAATCTAAATATTTTGAGCACAATTTTATGGCTTCAACTAAATATATATTATAAATAGGTATTGTTGGTTGGTTGATTTTGTTTTGCAGCATATCAACCTTTATGGGTTATTTAATGCCGAAATCTAAATATTTTGAGCACAATTTTATGGCTTCAACCACAGATAAAATGCAATGTTGGTCATTTTGCTATAAAATGTATTGTTGGTAATTCTGATTTAAAAATCTAGTGTTGGTAATTTTTACTATAGAAATGTATTTTTATACTTTTATAGGGTTTAGTTTTTGTTTGTGGGTGGTAACTATTTACCCATTGCTGGGACTAACAGGTGCAACCACCCTGGGTCAAGGGGGACCAGAGAACAACAATTAAGAGGTGGTTCCATACAACTCAAAATCTCCAATCTCCCGATCAGAGGCTTTCCTGCCAAATGTAGTTCATCATCATTCCCAGGACTTATCACTAATTTCAACTGATACCTTTTGACCCATACATCTTAGTGAAATACGTTGGAAAACTTCAAAGTGTTCTTCTGAAATCAAGAAATCCAAACTAATATTGTGGTCACAATATAAGAAAAAAAGATTGTAACTGTTTAATCCTAATCCTTAAACTGACACCTTTGTTTTCCCCTATATCTAAACTATGATCATCTTATTGCAATGGTGTTTGTACCTCCCTTTGTTTGCTTGCACGACCATCATGTCCTGCCAATACCTCATAAATAATGAATGATCGTGTGGAAAATTTCCTACTTGGTTTCAGTGAGAAAATGAAAGAAGGGAAGAGAGAAGTGTAGAGAGAGAGAGATAATCAGATTAAGCTGATAAAAACAGATATACTACACTTTGATCCTAGCAAAAAAGCAGAGAAGCGAGTGTATTTACTTGCTGCCCCCACAATGGGAGAATGTGACATAAGCTCAGTTTAATACGGAGAGCCCGATCATGTGCACCCAAAATAGCCCAGCCTCCATGACTGTTAGTTGCACTGGTATTGGTATTACTATCGATTCCCACCTCTTAAAGTATGTAATGCAGCAAGCAGCTGTTTCCCAAGACCGGGAACCTCTCAATAACATTTCCACTCATGCTCTATCTGTAGACAGAGATACAACTGAGATGAAATCTAGCACAAGGACAGATACTACACTTTGATCCCAGCCAAAAGGGCCAAGGGTATTTTCCAGCATGCCCATGTCACTACTGAATGTGATGCAAGGTTGAGATTTAAAGTGAGTTTAATGGCAATACCATGGAAAAATTACCCAAGCCCTCTTGGCATTTCCCATTTAGGAATGCTTCAAGCACTGGGCAATAAACCAAGCCCCCTCCTAAAGGAGAGATACTGCCTTGTGGGAAGGCTCCCTGGTGTTTGCGCTTAAAATTATTTTAACTTCTCTGAGCCAAAAGGGGAGAGAAGCCATGACGACCATGATAAAAGCACCATTTTTCAGATGCATATTATTGAATAATGGAAACCGAATAAGTTAATCACCAAAAATCCAGTTACCATAAATAAAATAACATTTTCTGCTGAATTATTTGCAAATTATTATTAAGAGAAATGTTTGTTAGATGGGAAATTTGGCTAGGAAACTAATTTTAGATAGAGAAAATTTCACTAAAATATGATGATATATTTCATCTGAAACCAAGAAAATATCAATTTTAAGTGAAATGGTCACAATATATGGAAAAAAGATGTCAGTTTAAACTGATGCCATGAGCATAGAGGTTAATTATTGGCCAGATTAGATGACAAAGTTGTAAGATTTAGAAAAATTGATAAACATCTCCTGCAACAATGCATATACATATATAGATGCAAGAGTTAAAAACAGCAAGATAAAAGTGTGCTTTTTTTTCTTTTTTTAATTAATTTTAAAACTGTATCAAAAGTTCTACACTGGGTGACCATTTCACAATCAGTCTTAATGGTTCCTTGTAATAAACAAGTGTCAATAACTACAGCTCTTCAAAATGGAAGGTAAAAAAATTGCAGTTTATATATGAAGCCATGTTTCTTTCTATTTTTTTTTTCTTTAAATATTGATAAATTTTGTTTCTGTTGTTTTAAATAAGATTTTTTTAAAAAAATGCAATTAAAGCAGGAAGCTATAAATCAATTGGCTTTGTGTTCAGGATGATTTTTAAGAAGAGAAATTAATTTGCTAGGTTCCATCTTCCTTTGGCATATATGGTGGACTGCGACAAACATTGGACACCTGCAAAATAGACACAAAGAAACCAAATTCAAAACCTAGAGAATTTTACATTAGAGTCAGTTATTACAATTAAACAAAAACTTTGTTCAGTTTATTACTGTATTTGATAGTGCAGAAATATTAAACACGCCCCCACACTGCCATCTCAGCATACCCAGGAAAAAGTGTTTAGTATATTTAAGAATATAAAACAAGCTACCATTACAAAATATTAAAAAAAAACCTTCAGCTATAACAAAAACATTACTGTATATAAAAAGCAAGTTAGTAATAAAACTAGGGCCAATGTGTATTATGTTGGGTTACTTCTTCCTAATTTTCAAAACCGCTCCTAGGGGATGCTCTCAGGACTATAAATACTCTGCGATATTTTTCTCATTCTCTTCTGACCTCATCTGCTTATACATCAACATGTAACCACTTGCAGAGAATATACTTCTCTTTGTAAAATTCATGAACAATACATACATGCACACATACATACGCACATTCACTCACTATACATACTTTGGACCAAAAAGGTTTTCACATTCTTTTGTTACACGTCATTTGAGGGCTTGAAGAATTTGACACTCACAGGACATATTTAAGTCAATTGGGAAACCGTAAATAACCTAACTAACAATATTATATAAATGGATGGCTGAACAGGTAGGGTAAGAGTAGGGGTGGTGAAAAGGCAAATCTTAAAAAATAGGAAGTCCTGAATGGACAAGGCACAAAGAAGAAGATCGTTTCAGCCTGCAAGCTTCAAAGTGGAGATGTGTAAATCAAGCAAGTTTAAAAATTTATGGTGGGAAGTGTTACTACAGACAACATGTGAGACTGAAATCTGAAGATGCATTAGGTTTGTTTTAATTTGTTTTATGGCATATCAACCCCAATGGGTTATTTAATGCCGACAAGATTTTTATTACTGGTAATGTTTTTTTTTTTCAAAAATGTGTTGCTGGTAATATTTTTTTCCTTCAAAAATCTGTTTCTGGTAATATTTTTTTCTTCATAATGTATTGCTGGTAATATTTTTTCAAAAAATGTATAGCTAATAATTTTTTTTTTTTTTTTTAAATGTATAGATTGTTTTGATTTGTTTTATAGCATTTCAACCTCAATGGGTTATTTAATGCTGACAAGATTTTTATTGCTGGTAATATTTTTTTTCTCAAAAAATGTATTGCTGGTAATAATTTTTTTACAAAGTATTTCTAGTATTAAAAGCTATTTTTAGACTTTCATAGTGTTTTGAGCTGAGTTTGGGGGTTAACAATTTACCCATAGCTGGGACCCTAACAGGTGCTACCACCCCAGGTCATGGTGGACCTGGGAACACCAGCAATTAAGAGGTGGTCCCATGCTTCTCAAAACCTCCTGATCAGAGGCCTTGCTGTTGGGTGTAGTTTATCATCTTACCCAGGATGCAGATATAGTTTATCATCATACCCAGGACACTTCATTTGGGGACTCATCCCTCTGCAGAAGCGCAGCCAGCATATTCTGAAGCCCCAGCTGACAGGGACAGCTTTATGATAGCAAAAATTGTCTTCCAAAAGCTAAGTAAAGTATTAAGAAACAGGAAAACATCATTAGTAACAACATGAACGAAAGAAAAGGTGCTGAACTACTATACATCAACACTTCTATATAGCAGTTCATTTGTCACTTATATACCTTTCTTGTTAATACATTATCATTTTTTCATACATATATATTGGTTCTTGTTGTTTATTTGCATTACTTTACGAGTCCGCCATGTTTGTTGTGGGCATTTCAAGAAATGGCATGTTATTTCTCAACACAAACACTGATGTAACTAAAGCCTGCAATAAGTTGGGAAACACATAAACCAACCCACAACAACTACCCTCAAGCCTCCAATCAGTAGGGCTATAGAGTTTAACCACTATACACCAATTTCTAGAATCTAATTATCATAATATTCTGATTTAGTGAATTTCATTGGATAATAAATTTGAGTAGATTTACTGTGTATTTACTCATGCTGATTGGTCAATATATATGAAAAATGGCAACAATGCCCATGCAGCAGTGTTTAAAAGGAGTTGACCACCCAAATTTCTAAACATGTTCGTGAGCCTATCACATGACTAGAAAACAAATAAATTCAATGCACAAGCAAACTTTGTCAGTGAGCACTTTTGCATGACTAGCAATTGCCAAACTAGTCCACAATGTTTGTATCATTGAAGTGCAAGGTTAGAATTTCAGTTTCTCCAACATGAAAACAACTTCATTGTAATTCAAGTTAAGATATTCAACTCAATCACTCACTCAACATCTTCTTCTGGATTCATTTATCACTTACTGAAAACTTCTCGATCACATTTTATTGAATCTTGACTGAATCTACAGAACATTCTTACATTGGAATTTATTGTTCATCAAGTTTAATTCTCGACTGAAGAACGAACTACCTTCTAGAATTCTTGTAAGATATTTTTTATGCAATCATTGGCATACACAAAGGTAGACAACTTTTGTTACTAAACTCTTACATTAAGTATTTAATTTCAGAAACTGTTTTAAAAACTGTTTAAAATTCAGTTTAAACAAGTTTATCTAATAACAAATACTATCGAAATTTCACACATTATATAAAACAAAACATTCAATTCCGTGAACTCAACCTCACATGACACTGAACATTATAAGAGTTGAAAAAGCAAATTTAAAATCCACCAACCAAATCTTTCATTCACTAAAATTCAACCATCACATATTTATTGTGTATTTTATGTTATATAAAATATTCTTATTGTTGCTGTTGTTATCTGAGATTTGTTGTTTGTGCCCTATTTATGTTTTATCAATGTTGTGGAATGAAGAAGTTTAAAATGTATGTGGAAATAACTAATTCACCTATGCAACCTTCACCTTTCTAACATTTATGACCTGATAAAATAGTTAATTAGCACATCTCCACCACAGGGCCAAGCCTGATTGGGAACCCCAGGCAGTGCTCTGTGACCCTCGCAATCTTATCAACTTTTTTTTTTATACCTACATTTATATACATTACAAAGCACAACTGACTATCAAAGAATGAAAATATTTCGCATATTTCAACATCATTCTGGGTGATTTTCATTATTCAGTAGTAATGATCAACCACACTAGCCTTGTTAACTCAAATTCAGATTAATCTAATTTTAGTAAATAAATACTGAGTGATAAGGTATGAATAAGATATTTTTGTTATTAGTATGAATGCCATATTGTGTTTAAGATGTTTTTCAATTGGAAAAAGGAAAACTTAAATATTTTAATGATTAAAACCTATAAAAAATATGTAGGTACTAAACCCAGTATTAAAAGAAATCACAATTTATTTATTATAACGAGAGCAATATGTACAAGAACAATTAAAATTAGTCATTCAACATTTTCAAAAGCATCATTTTCTAAAAGAAGAAAAGAAAAAATTATAGTTAAGAGTTTTTTTTATCAAATCAGGGCTGGCATGTGTTACCCCTAAGCCCTCCAACTGGGGGAGAATGGCTGGGGACTCTGGGCAGTGCTCTGTGACCCTCACTATTTTGTCAATATTTGCTTTTTTTTCTAACGACATTTATTGACATTAAAAATTAAGCTAATCACTATTGACTAATACAGGATGAAAAATTTTCATGAATTTTGATTCTGGAGCACTTTTTTTTGTTTCTTTGCCCAAAACCATGAATGCAAACTCTTGAAAAAACACGAAATAAAAGTCTCTATTTTTTTATTCATAATGTTGAATGAATTAAAAAAAATTATTCAGCTTTTTAACAAGAAAAATCTGAAGTTGATGTTAAAAATTGCTGCAAAACATTGTTGATTTATTTAACATGAAATGATGTATTATGACATGTCTCTAATTTGTATTTTTAGAGACACTGTATTTATTTTCAATTTTTCTAATTGAATTGTTCCCATATATTGCATATGACCCATTATTGTACGTAATTAGGCTAGAATAAAATTTGTATTTTATATGAATTCTACCTTATGAAAATGGAGATGTAACAAAGTGTGTCTGGTTGAATAGATTTTTGTGGATTTGAACGTCATTTTGTGGTTGGGGGGTTCATTCAGATCTGTGAATTTGTTTTGCTCATGCAAAGTCTAAAAAAAATATAAAATTAAATATCTTTTATCCATAATGTTAAAGGAAAAATCTCCAGCTGATGTTAAAAATTGATGCAAAACATTGTTGACTTAATTAAAATGGAATCATCTATTATGACAGGTCTCTAATTTATATTTAGATGTATTGTATTTATTTTCAGTTTTTTTAGTTGAATTGTTCACCTGTATTGCATATGATCCATTATTGTATGTAATTAGGCTAGAATAAAATTTGTATTTTATATGAATTCTACCTTATAAAAATTGACATGTAGTAGACTGCAGAGTGTGCATCAAATATTTTAGTGTGGGCATGAGACCCTTGTATTAGCCATATATATATATATATATATATATATATATATATATATATATATATATATATATATATATATATTCTTGTTCGTGTATTACTTAATATATTGTGTAATTGTCATCTTTGATAATGGCTTATGTAAGCTGAAAGCTTAGATTGGATTAAAAATATGTATCAATATTGTGATTTTCTTTCATTGTTTAATGATAATATATATATATATATATATATATATATATATATATATATATATATATATATGTCCTGGGTATGACGGTAAACTACATCCGGCAGCAAGTCTTCTCATCGGTAGATTCAAGGATTTGAGAAGCGTGGAACCACCTTTTAATTGCTGTTGTTCCCAGGTCCGCCTTGACCCGGGGTGGTAGCACCTGTTAGGGTCCCAGCTATGGGCAAATAGTGCCTACCAGGGCTGACCAAGCTCTTTAGTGCTATAGAACAGGATTGGCCTAGGAGATGGAAAACTCTTACACGAAAAGCCTGAGGTCTATTGTCTGCTTCGTCTGTGGCATTTATTTGCACCGACTGAGTGTATCAATAGTTCTGAAAAGTGTGGATGGTTCTGCACAAGCCTTCACCACTTTAATCAAATCACTTGTGTGGGTTTTCTGGCAGTTTACCTTGATTCGTTCTTATCCACACAGTTCACTTGCAAGGTCCCCTAGTGAGAGAGTGAAGGCGATGGGGTTAGGTAAAGGATATTACTGGAAGGCTCTAGCTGGAGCTCTACACAGTGGCAGACCGATGGGTGATGGCCGTTCTTTCACAAACCCATGAGCAATTGTGATGTCCGTGTCCTCCATCGGTGACAAAGCAGCCCTATTTAGGATTGCACTGCTTTCCCTATTATGGGGAGGGGACGATAAAAGGAGCCCTAAACATTGCTTGCTCACACAGTGAATTGGCAGCCTACTGAAGCTGTCTAGTTATCCAATAAAGCATTCGAAGCAGCAAGGAATATCAGAATAAATATAAGAATAATTTCCATTTTGTATCTTGGAATGTTCGCACTCTTCAGGACAAAGATTCTTCACCGGAGCGTAAAACAGCTCTTGTTTCTATCGAGTTAAAGGAATATAACATCGACATAGCGGCCATTAGTGAAACATGTCTGGCTGGTAATTCTCAGCTTAGGGAAGACAAAGGCGGATACATATTTTTATGGGCTGGTAAGACTGAGAAAGAGCCACGCCAGTGTTGGCTTTGCCATCAAGACAGACCTTGCTAGCTCACTGCCTTCCTTACCTAAAGGTGTATCTGATCGCATAATGGCATTAACCCTCAATCTGGAGTGCAACACCCGTGTGGCGATGGTTAGCTGCTACGTGCCAACCTTAGGTTGTTCAGATGAAGAAAAAGATGATTTGTTACAATCTTCTTCGGGATGTCATCTCCAAAGTCCAACATAAGGATAAATTAGTCCTTACAGGTGATTTCAATGCTCGTGTTGGCAATGATTATCATTCTTGGAAGGGCGTTTTTAAGTTGCCATGGTATTGGTCATATGAATTCTAATGGATTACGCCTTCTAACTATCTGCAAGGAATTTGACCTTAGTATCACTAATACCTTCTACCAGCAACCCAACTGTCGTAAAACCATGTGGATGCATCCTCGGTTGAAAAACTGGCATCTGATCGACTACGTCATTACCAAAAGACGGGACATAAAAGATTTTAAGATAACGCATTCATTCCACACAACATGCTGTCAGATCATGCTCTACTTCAAAGTAAAGCTACACTGCATCTGTAAAAGCGAAGGATTATAAAATCTACAGTGCCCAAGCGCATTAACGTACTGCCTCTTAAATCGACTGAAACAAAAATTGAGCTCTCTGACAAACTTGATGCTGCACTTGATTCTGTAAACATTACAAATGATATTGAATCATCTTGGAAGGCTCTGCGTGATGCAACATATTCTACATCCTTGGAGGTTCTCGGCCTGCCATATTGTAAACATCAAGACTGGTTTGATGACAATAATACAGAAGTTCAGCAGCTTATAGATCAATTGCACTCTTCTCATAAAGCATGGATTGAGGACAAGAGCTCGTCCGATAAGATCGCTTACAAGAAGTGCAAAAGTCAGGTTCAACGAGCTCTCAGAGCCATGAGTGTTGGTGGTCTGGAAAGGCCACTGAACTCCAAGAATCTTCAGATAGAAAGGATCTAAAGGCTTTCTATGCTGGCCTCAAGAGCATTTTCGGTCCTCCGAGAGAGCATTTTGAAACTGTTAAACACCACTTCGGTTACTGATGAGGAAGCCATCACATTAATTGAGCAAAATCCTGAAATTCTGGAGTTGTCTTTTGAACCAACTTATCAAGAGGTAATTGACTCCATCAAGCAAATCTCATCTGGAAATTCTCCTTCTCCTAAGGATCCTATTCCACCCGAAGTGTATAGGCATAATTAGATTATAATAAAATTTGAATATTTTAATTTTTAAAATTTTATATGAATACTACCTTATGAAAATTGAGACGTATTATAGCAGGCGTTTCAAGACAAAACTAGAGTTTAAAAATCAAAACAAATCTGCATTATTCCACTTCCCAACAATGCTAATTAAACTAAATACCATATTTACTGTCGTATAAGATGCAGTTTGTTTTTTTTTAAATTTACCAAAACCCATTCTGAGCCTGATGCAGCTATATTACAGATGGGAAGTGATCAGGTGCTGTACCAATAGGCTAGGAGCCTGTGTCTGCATGGCATAAAAATTGTTTGTTTTGTTTTTATTTTATGAATAATGTTCACTCAATACAAGGCCCAAGAGTCACTCAAGCCAGGGGGTAACTGTGTGGTGTTGTATGAGAAAGAAAAGGCAAGAAGTGGAGTTCTTGGGGCTATGTATATGAGATAACAGTTAACTCTAGACTTGAAAATGTCAAGATTAAATTATTGAATAACATTTCAAAGTTCAGTCAGAGACGTTAGAAATATAGTGTGGAAGTAGACTTTAGAAGGAACCGGAAACCTAATCCTAAAAAGGAAATAAGGATTAAGCCTCTACTCCTGTTCAAAAGATGGGTGAGAAGTGTGAACAGGACGATAATAAATTATTGAAAACAAGTCAAATTATTTAAGATGGAATGATCTATTATGACATGTCTCAAATTTATATTTAGATACATTGTATTTATTTTCAATTTTTCTAGTTGAATTGTTCACCTTTATTACATATGATCCATTATTGTATGTAATTAGGCTAGAATAAAATTTGTATTTTATATGAATTCTACCTTATGAAAATTGGCATGTAGTAGACTGCAGAGTGTGTATCAAATATTTTGGTGTGGGCATGAGACCCTTGTATTAGCCATATATATATATATATATATATATATATATATATATATGAGTGTTGCTGAAAAATTCTCAATCCAACCAAGTAACCTTTCTCAAAATGTCTGATTTTTTTTGGCTTACTATAAATTGAATATTTTATATGAATATTCCCTTATGAAAATTGAGGTGTAATACAGTGGCAGGGCTCGTATAATACACATAGATACCTACACATTTATACTTAACACATACGGTTACCTACACACAAGCACATATATTCACCTGTCTATATTTCTGAAATGAGGTACTTCACTATTCAACTTTTTAACAAGAAAAATCTCAAGCATTGTTAAAAATTGCTGCAAAACATTGTTGTTTTATTTAAGATGGAATGATCTATTATGACATGTCTCTAATTTGTATTTTTAGATACATTGTATTTATTTTCCTTTTTACTAGTTGAATTGTTCACCTTTATTGCATATGATCCATTATTGTACATAATTGGGTTAGAATAAAATTTCTATATTATATGAATGCTACTTTATCTGTGTATAAATTTACAGATTCTATACTATGTACAATGGGGAGGGGGGAATGATATAGATTAACAGGAAAGATCTACTTAAAGAAAAACAGTGTAATATTTTTTTATGTTCTTACCCTGAAAAGCAAGAAATATTTATGCTTTAAAATGCAAAGAACAAGGAAATCTATGTTGAAAATTTGTTAGAACAAGGGAGGTAACTCAAGATTTGTATACGCTTTTATCTTTTTTTTTTTTTGTCAGATTTTCTTCAATGCTGACGAAAATATCAATGAAAATCAGCGCTTCTTACGGGTATATATCTGGAAAAGCTTCAATCCAACTGAATCTCACTTCGGTTGGATATGAAATATAAAATGTTACACTTGTGGAAAAACTGACAGTAAAACTACAACATTAAAGGTAAAAGAATTAATATGATGTTATTTTTTTTTAATTGTTTCACTCCAAGCAAGACAATAAAGCCACTAAGATGCAAGGGGTTACTGAATGCGAAAGAATATAAGAAAAAGAAAATAATACTAAGGAGAGAAAACAGTAAAAGAACCGAAATTAAGAAGATGGAAGAGAACGATTTACATTGCATTTAAATTTTTGAAGATCAAACGTGACTGGGAAGAGTGTTCCACAAACAAGAAGTGCGATAGAAGGAACTATTAGCATAGAACCTACGGTTTCAGCTAGACATCTCAACTCTAAAATGATGAAACCTTGCCGCCAATCTCGTACTGCACTTAAATTCGTCACGTCTTAGGTGCCATCAAGGAAAGTGGAACGTGAAAGTAAGGTTCAAACTCTGGAAAAACTCTGAAATCAAAACCTGAGGAGTGTCAATTGAGACACACTATGTGTGTGAGTTCTCTGTATTCGGCATGACCGGTTCTGCGCAAATCTTCACCACTATAATTAAATCCCATGTGCGGATAGTCTAGCTTATCGGTTCTAAGAACTGAGCTGTTGGTCCGTCATACCTCAAAGACGACATAAGAATCCATCATATATATTCACTTATGTATATCAGTAAGTCAGTTGTCTGATAATAAAAACAAAAGCATTTATTTTATACTGCAAATATTTCTTTTTCTTTGTTAATGCACTTAACTCAAAATTTCTTTGTTTATCATGTAGGGCAGTGGTTATAAACCTTTATTGAGTTACATAACCCGATAAGAACTAGCCCTTCATAGACAAGCAGATACTGACTGATTTTTCACAACACTTGCATTTCTCTATGATGCACCCTCATGCACATTACACACACCTCACTTTTCAGTCAACCATGCTTGAAAGAAATTCTGGTCAATTAATCCTCACCAGTAAATATGAGAAGATAATCAAGCTGTGATAAACTGTGGAAAAATGAGAATTATCATTTGATCTTATGGAGTGGCAAAAGATGGCAGTCATGCCAAGAATGATCACAGACATTTAAATGGTAAAGAATAGACTCAGCAGCAAGTCAAGAGATGCCGAGCGGACGTCACTGTAAGTAGCGGCTAGGTGCGTTTTCTTTCAAGCAGTGTTTTGTGATTTCAATGAACACTTGTTGCCACTTTCGTGATGTCAACAAATACTCGTCTTCACTTTCGTAAATGCTTGTTGTAGTAGAGACTTTGTAAGCGCAGATAGAACTTATAGTACGCCGTTGAACAATGCTGGCATCAGACGCCTTCGAATAACACTCATACTAATAATACTTGCTTGATACTACTCGCTCGAATACTAGCCACCATATAGTGAACTGACTAGAGAAATAGTATAATGAATAGAGTAGAGAGGTCCACATAGTAATAGAGGATAGCGTAGACATGCAGATCCGAATAGTAATAGAGGATAGAATAGAGATAACGATCAATTAGATATCATGCGACTTCCTACTTAAGCATTTCCTCTATGGTCAAGTGGTTTATTTAATTCAGTAATGGAATCGCCTGTGTTTGCTCACTGGCAGTCTGTGTTCAAACTCAAGTGTGAGCAGTGACACTTTATTCCTATATAACACGGTGGCAGGATGAACTTTCTTTTATTTCTTTCAATGGGTTGGTTGGCTTGCTCTTGTTTAGCCTCATATCAATCTCTAAGGGTTATTTAATGCCAAAATCTAAACATTTGGAACATAATTTTATGGCCTCAACTGAATATCTTTTGAACGCAATTGTATACTTACCACTACAGATAAAAAGTATTGTTAGTCATTTTACTATAAATATGAATTGTTGGTCCTTTTTATATAAAAAAAAGTATTACTTGTATTTTTACTATAAAATTTATTTTTATACTTTCATAGTGTTTTAATTTGTTTGTGGGGTGGGGAATTCACTATTTTCCCATAGCTGGATTCCTAACAGGGGCTACCACCTCTGGGAACAAGAAACATTTCCACACTCCTCAAAACCTTCAATCTGCCGATCGGAGAGCTTGCTGCCAGACGTAGTTTATCATCATACCCAGGACTCGCTGTGATCATCAATTGCACTAAAAGTATTAACAGTAGACAGAACATTGCTAGCAAGTACTCCCACAGTTTGTTCTATTATATTATATAAGAAATATCAAAAAACACGTCACTTGAAGACTTCAGCAACAACCAAAATAGGTAACTGATGCAACTTGAAGAGAAAATAATGATATAATCAAACTTTTAACTTATACATTACCAAAAAAAAAAGTTTGAAAGAAAACTCCTATTCCTATTAGGAGCTATAACAGTTAACATCTGTCTATATTTTTCAGATATGGTATTGTAACTATAGATTTGTATTTTAGTATTTTGTCTTTGCTTGGCAATTCTCTGTTTTCCCATAGCTGGAACCCTAACAAGTGCTACCACCCTGGGTCAGGATGGATATAGAAACAACAGCAGTTAAGAGGTGGTTCCCAGCTCCTCAAAATTTCCAATCTCCCGATATTGCTGCCAGATGTAGTTTACCGTCATGCCCAGGACTCACTTTGATCTTCATCTGCGCTAAAAGTGTTGACAATAGACAGAACATTGCTAGCAAGAACTTCCGTAATTTGTATATTATTTCTGTCTTCACTGGTGCTTATTGGGCTTGTGTCAATTATGGATGTTGGTAAAGTTTTCCTTGAAATTGTAAAATAGTTTGAGAGATCGTTCTATTATATTATATAGGAAGTAACAAAAAAACATAAACACGTCACTTGAAGAGTTGAGTCGGATCACTAGCTAGATGGGTGACTGCTTGGGAAAACCAAGTGCTGTAAGCTTGGATGTGAAGGTTGTAAAGCTTATGGTCACATCACATTGAAACATCAGTTCCCATATGATCACTAAAGTTAAGCAACATCATGCCTGATCAGTAGCGAGATGGGCAACCGCTTGAAAAAAAACAGGTGGTGTAAGCTTGGATATGTGAGTAAAACTTTTATATTTTCTTCCTTAGGATAACCAGTCTAAAATATAAAAAAATAAAAAAAAGAAGCTTCAAAATCTAAATCCAATTTAAAATACCAACTCTAACAAGAGGGGGACAAATACTCTAAATTGTTTCAAATTAGTTCAAAGAGGTCCCATTAAATGTGAAAATAAAGAAATATCCATTTTTCTTATATTTATTTTTTTTATTTGTATCAGAGGCCAAAAACAAGAAGCCACTTGGTTGCCCCTCTAGTCTTGAGACCCCTGGGCTGTAGCCAATATGTAAATACAGCACTAGCTCTGCTTACTTAAATATGCTTTATTACTAGTAGTATTAATAGGATTCAAATTTCTTAGATGAAGCATTGTCAATTATTATTCATGTTGTACTAGTATTTCTTTCATCTTATTTCTCTTGCTTTTTATTGGAGGCTTATTCTTTATTTCTCATCTGCCCTGCTTACTTAAATATGCTTTATTACTAGTAGTATTAATAGGATTCAAATTTCTTAGATGAAGCATTGTCAATTATTATTCATGTTGTACTAGTATTTCTTTCATCTTATTTCTCTTGCTTTTTATTGGAGGCTTATTCTTTATTTCTCATCTGCCCTGCTTACTTAAATATGCTTTATTACTAGTAGTATTAATAGGATTCAAATTTCTTAGATGAAGCCTTGTCAATTATTATTCATTTTGGACTAGTATTTCTTTCATCTTATTTCTCTTGCTTTTTATTGGAGGCTTATTCTTTATTTCTCATCTGCCCTGCTTACTTAAATATGCTTTATTACTAGTAGTATTAATAGGATTCAAATCTCTTAGATGAAGCATTGTCAATTATTATTCATTTTGCACTTGTATTTCTTTCATTTTATTTCTCTTGCTTTTTATTGGGGGCTTATTCTTTATTTCTCATCTGCCCTGCTTACTTAAATATGCTTTATTACTAGTAGTATTAATAGGATTCAAATTTCTTAGATGAAGCATTGTCAATTATTATTCATTTTGCACTTGTATTTCTTTCATTTTATTTCTCTTGCTTTTTATTGGAGGCTTATTCTTTATTTCTCATCTGCCCTGCTTACTTAAATATGCTTTATTACTAATAGTATTAATAGGATTCAAATTTCTTAGATGAAGCATTGTCAATTATTATTCATTTTGGACTAGTATTTCTTTCATCTTATTTCCCTTGCTTTTTTATTGGAGGCTTATTCTTTATTTCTCATCTGCCCTGCTTACTTAAATATGCTTTATTACTAGTAGTATTAATAGGATTCAAATTTCTTAGATGAAGCATTGTCAATTATTATTCATTTTGCACTTGTATTTCTTTCATTTTATTTCTCTTGCTTTTTATTGGAGGCTTATTCTTTATTTCTCATCTGCCCTGCTTACTTAAATATGCTTTATTACTAATAGTATTAATAGGATTCAAATTTCTTAGATGAAGCATTGTCAATTATTATTCATTTTGGACTAGTATTTCTTTCATCTTATTTCCCTTGCTTTTTTATTGGAGGCTTATTCTTTATTTCTCATCTGCCCTGCTTACTTAAATATGCTTTATTACTAGTAGTATTAATAGGATTCAAATTTCTTAGATGAAGCATTGTCAATTATTATTCATTTTGGACTAGTATTTCTTTCATTTTATTTCTCTTGCTTTTTATTGGAGGCTTATTCTTTATTTCTCATCTGCCCTGCTTACTTAAATATGCTTTATTACTAATAGTATTAATAGGATTCAAATTTCTTAGATGAAGCATTGTCAATTATTATTCATTTTGGACTAGTATTTCTTTCATCTTATTTCTCTTGCTTTTTATTGGAGGCTTATTCTTTATTTCTCATCTGCCCTGCTTACTTAAATATGATTTATTACTAGTAGTATTAATAGGATTCAAATTTCTTAGATGAAGCATTGTCAATTATTATTCATTTTGGACTAGTATTTCATTCATCTTATCTCTCTTGCTTTTTATTGGAGGCTTATTCTTTATTTCTCATCTGCCCTGCTTACTTAAATATACTTTATTACTAGTAGTATTAATAGGATTCAAATTTCTTAGATGAAGCATTGTCAATTATTATTCATTTTGGACTAGTATTTCATTCATCTTATCTCTCTTGCTTTTTATTGGAGGCTTATTCTTTATTTCTCATCTGCCCTGCTTACTTAAATATGCTTTATTACTAGTAGTATTAATAGGATTCAAATTTCTTAGATGAAGCATTGTCAATTATTATTCATTTTGGACTAGTATTTCATTCATCTTATCTCTCTTGCTTTTTATTGGAGGCTTATTCTTTATTTCTCATCTGCCCTGCTTACTTAAATATACTTTATTACTAGTAGTATTAATAGGATTCAAATTTCTTAGATGAAGCATTGTCAATTATTATTCATTTTGGACTAGTATTTCATTCATCTTATCTCTCTTGCTTTTTATTGGAGGCTTATTCTTTATTTCTCATCTGCACTGCTTACTTAAATATGCTTTATTACTAGTAGTATTAATAGGATTCAAATTTCTTAGATGAAGCATTGTCAATTATTATTCATTTTGGACTAGTATTTCATTCATCTTATCT
This sequence comes from Acanthosepion esculentum, assembly GCA_964036315.1. NCBI lineage: Eukaryota > Metazoa > Mollusca > Cephalopoda > Sepiida > Sepiidae > Acanthosepion > Acanthosepion esculentum. The sequence goes on along the minus strand of OZ038508.1, from coordinate 63,515,033 downwards.
CTCTTGCTTTTTATTGGAGGCTTATTCTTTATTTCTCATCTGCCCTGCTTACTTAAATATACTTTATTACTAGTAGTATTAATAGGATTCAAATTTCTTAGATGAAGCATTGTCAATTATTATTCATTTTGGACTAGTATTTCATTCATCTTATTTCGCTTGCTTTTTATTGGAGGCTTATTCTTTATTTCTCATCTGCCCTGCTTACTTAAATATGCTTTATTACTAGTAGTATTAATAGGATTCAAATTTCTTAGATGAAGCATTGTCAATTATTATTCATTTTGGACTAGTATTTCATTCATCTTATCTCTCTTGCTTTTTATTGGAGGCTTATTCTTTATTTCTCATCTGCCCTGCTTACTTAAATATACTTTATTACTAGTAGTATTAATAGGATTCAAATTTCTTAGATGAAGCATTGTCAATTATTATTCATTTTGGACTAGTATTTCATTCATCTTATCTCTCTTGCTTTTTATTGGAGGCTTATTCTTTATTTCTCATCTGCCCTGCTTACTTAAATATGCTTTATTACTAGTAGTATTAATAGGATTCAAATTTCTTAGATGAAGCATTGTCAATTATTATTCATTTTGGACTAGTATTTCATTCATCTTATCTCTCTTGCTTTTTATTGGAGGCTTATTCTTTATTTCTCATCTGCCCTGCTTACTTAAATATGCTTTATTACTAGTAGTATTAATAGGATTCAAATTTCTTAGATGAAGCATTGTCAATTATTATTCATTTTGGACTAGTATTTCATTCATCTTATCTCTCTTGCTTTTTATTGGAGGCTTATTCTTTATTTCTCATTTGCCCTGCTCACTTAAATATGCTTTATTACTAGTAGTATTCATAGGATTCAAATTTCTTAGATGAAGCATTGTCAATTATTATTCATTTTGGACTAGTATTTCATTCATCTTATCTCTCTTGCTTTTTATTGGAGGCTTATTCTTTATTTCTCATCTGCCCTGCTTACTTAAATATACTTTATTACTAGTAGTATTAATAGGATTCAAATTTCTTAGATGAAGCATTGTCAATTATTATTCATTTTGGACTAGTATTTCATTCATCTTATCTCTCTTGCTTTTTATTGGAGGCTTATTCTTTATTTCTCATCTGCCCTGCTTACTTAAATATGCTTTATTACTAGTAGTATTAATAGGATTCAAATTTCTTAGATGAAGCATTGTCAATTATTATTCATTTTGGACTAGTATTTCATTCATCTTATCTCTCTTGCTTTTTATTGGAGGCTTATTCTTTATTTCTCATCTGCCCTGCTTACTTAAATATGCTTTATTACTAGTAGTATTAATAGGATTCAAATTTCTTAGATGAAGCATTGTCAATTATTATTCATTTTGGACTAGTATTTCATTCATCTTATCTCTCTTGCTTTTTATTGGAGGCTTATTCTTTATTTCTCATTTGCCCTGCTCACTTAAATATGCTTTATTACTAGTAGTATTCATAGGATTCAAATTTCTTAGATGAAGCATTGTCAATTATTATTCATTTTGGACTAGTATTTCATTCATCTTATCTCTCTTGCTTTTTATTGGAGGCTTATTCTTTATTTCTCATCTGCCCTGCTTACTTAAATATACTTTATTACTAGTAGTATTAATAGGATTCAAATTTCTTAGATGAAGCATTGTCAATTATTATTCATTTTGGACTAGTATTTCATTCATCTTATCTCTCTTGCTTTTTATTGGAGGCTTATTCTTTATTTCTCATCTGCCCTGCTTACTTAAATATGCTTTATTACTAGTAGTATTAATAGGATTCAAATTTCTTAGATGAAGCATTGTCAATTATTATTCATTTTGGACTAGTATTTCTTTCATCTTATTTCTCTTGCTTTTTATGGGAGGCTTATTCTTTATTTCTCATTTGCCCTGCTCACTTAAATATGCTTTATTACTAGTAGTATTCATAGGATTCAAATTTCTTAGATGAAGCATTGTCAATTATTATTCATTTTGGACTAGTATTTCTTTCATCTTATTTCTCTTGCTTTTTATTGGAGGCTTATTCTTTATTTCTCATCTGCCCTGCTTACTTAAATATGCTTTATTAGTAGTAGTATTAATAGGATTCAAATTTCTTAGATGAAGCATTGTCAATTATTATTCATTTTGGACTAGTATTTCATTCATCTTATCTCTCTTGCTTTTTATTGGAGGCTTATTCTTTATTTCTCATCTGCCCTGCTTACTTAAATATGCTTTATTACTAGTAGTATTAATAGGATTCAAATTTCTTAGATGAAGCATTGTCAATTATTATTCATTTTGGACTAGTATTTCATTCATCTGATTTCTCTTGCTTTTTATTGGAGGCTTATTCTTTATTTCTCATCTGCCCTGCTTACTTAAATATACTTTATTACTAGTAGTATTAATAGGATTCAAATTTCTTAGATGAAGCATTGTCAATTATTATTCATTTTGGACTAGTATTTCTTTCATCTGATTTCTCTTGCTTTTTATTGGAGGCTTATTCTTTATTTCTCATCTGCCCTGCTTACTTAAATATACTTTATTACTAGTAGTATTAATAGGATTCAAATTTCTTAGATGAAGCATTGTCAATTATTATTCATTTTGGACTAGTATTTCATTCATCTTATCTCTCTTGCTTTTTATTGGAGGCTTATTCTTTATTTCTCATCTGCCCTGCTTACTTAAATATGCTTTATTACTAGTAGTATTAATAGGATTCAAATTTCTTAGATGAAGCATTGTCAATTATTATTCATTTTGGACTAGTATTTCATTCATCTTATCTCTCTTGCTTTTTATTGGAGGCTTATTCTTTATTTCTCATCTGCCCTGCTTACTTAAATATGCTTTATTACTAGTAGTATTAATAGGATTCAAATTTCTTAGATGAAGCATTGTCAATTATTATTCATTTTGGACTAGTATTTCTTTCATCTGATTTCTCTTGCTTTTTATTGGAGGCTTATTCTTTATTTCTCATCTGCCCTGCTTACTTAAATATACTTTATTACTAGTAGTGTTAATAGGATTCAAATTTCTTAGATGAAGCATTGTCAATTATTATTCATTTTGGACTAGTATTTCATTCATCTTATCTCTCTTGCTTTTTATTGGAGGCTTATTCTTTATTTCTCATCTGCCCTGCTTACTTAAATATGCTTTATTACTAGTAGTATTAATAGGATTCAAATTTCTTAGATGAAGCATTGTCAATTATTATTCATTTTGGACTAGTATTTCATTCATCTTATCTCTCTTGCTTTTTATTGGAGGCTTATTCTTTATTTCTCATCTGCCCTGCTTACTTAAATATGCTTTATTACTAGTAGTATTAATAGGATTCAAATTTCTTAGATGAAGCATTGTCAATTATTATTCATTTTGGACTAGTATTTCATTCATCTTATCTCTCTTGCTTTTTATTGGAGGCTTATTCTTTATTTCTCATCTGCCCTGCTTACTTAAATATACTTTATTACTAGTAGTATTAATAGGATTCAAATTTCTTAGATGAAGCATTGTCGATTATTATTCATTTTCGACTAGTATTTCTTTCATCTTATTTCTCTTGCTTTTTATTCGAGGCTTATTCTTTATTTCTCATCTGCCCTGCTTACTTAAATATACTTTATTACTAGTAGTATTAATAGGATTCAAATTTCTTAGATGAAGCATTGTCGATTATTATTCATTTTCGACTAGTATTTCTTTCATCTTATTTCTCTTGCTTTTTATTCGAGGCTTATTCTTTATTTCTCATCTGCCCTGCTTACTTAAATATACTTTATTACTAGTAGTATTAATAGGATTCAAATTTCTTAGATGAAGCATTGTCGATTATTATTCATTTTCGACTAGTATTTCTTTCATCTTATTTCTCTTGCTTTTTATTCGAGGCTCATTCTTTATTTCTCATCTGCCCTGCTTACTTAAATATACTTTATTACTAGTAGTATTAATAGGATTCAAATTTCTTAGATGAAGCATTGTCAATTATTATTCATTTTGGACTAGTATTTCTTTCATCTTATCTCTCTTGCTTTTTATTGGAGGCTCATTCTTTATTTCTCATCTGCCCTGCTTACTTAAATATGCTTTATTACTAGTAGTATTAATAAGATTCAAATTTCTTAGATGAAGCATTGTCAATTATTATTCATTTTGGAATAGTATTTCTTTCATCTTATCTCTCTTGCTTTTTATTGGAGGCTTATTCTTTATTTCTCATCTGTCCCGCTTACTTAAATATGCTTTATTACTAGTAGTATTAATAGGATTCAAATTTCTTAGATGAAGCTTTGGCAATTATTATTCATTTTGGACTAGTATTTCTTTCATCTTATTTCCCTTGCTTTTTTATTGGAGGTTTATTCTTTATTTCTCATCTGCCCTGCTTACTTAAATATGCTTTATTACTAGTAGTATTAATAGGATTCAAATTTCTTAGATGAAGCATTGTCAATTATTATTCATTTTGGACTAGTATTTCTTTCATCTTATTTCCCTTGCTTTTTTATTGGAGGTTTATTCTTTATTTCTCATCTGCCCTGCTTACTTAAATATGCTTTATTACTAGTAGTATTAATAGGATTCAAATTTCTTAGATGAAGCATTGTCAATTATTATTCATTTTGGACTAGTATTTCTTTCATCTTATTTCCCTTGCTTTTTTATTGGAGGTTTATTCTTTATTTCTCATCTGCCCTGCTTACTTAAATATGCTTTATTACTAGTAGTATTAATAGGATTCAAATTTCTTAGATGAAGCATTGTCAATTATTATTCATTTTGGACTAGTATTTCTTTCATCTTATCTCTCTTGCTTTTTATTGGAGGCTTATTCTTTATTTCTCATCTGCCCTGCTTACTTAAATATGCTTTATTAGTAGTAGTATTAATAGGATTCAAATTTCTTAGATGAAGCATTGTCAATTATTATTCATTTTGGACTAGTATTTCATTCATCTTATCTCTCTTGCTTTTTATTGGAGGCTTATTCTTTATTTCTCATCTGCCCTGCTTACTTAAATATACTTTATTACTAGTAGTATTAATAGGATTCAAATTTCTTAGATGAAGCATTGTCAATTATTATTCATTTTGGACTAGTATTTCATTCATCTTATCTCTCTTGCTTTTTATTGGAGGCTTATTCTTTATTTCTCATCTGCCCTGCTTACTTAAATATGCTTTATTACTAGTAGTATTAATAGGATTCAAATTTCTTAGATGAAGCATTGTCAATTATTATTCATTTTGGACTAGTATTTCATTCATCTTATCTCTCTTGCTTTTTATTGGAGGCTTATTCTTTATTTCTCATCTGCCCTGCTTACTTAAATATACTTTATTACTAGTAGTATTAATAGGATTCAAATTTCTTAGATGAAGCATTGTCAATTATTATTCATTTTGGACTAGTATTTCATTCATCTTATCTCTCTTGCTTTTTATTGGAGGCTTATTCTTTATTTCTCATCTGCCCTGCTTACTTAAATATGCTTTACAACTAGTAGTATTAATAGGATTCAAATTTCTTACATGAAGCATTGTCAATTATTATTCATTTTGGACTAGTATTTCTTTCATCTTATTTCTCTTGCTTTTTATTGGAGGCTTATTCTTTATTTCTCATCTGCCCTGCTTACTTAAATATGCTTTATTACTAGTAGTATTAATAGGATTCAAATTTCTTAGATGAAGCATTGTCAATTATTATTCATTTTGGACTAGTATTTCTTTCATCTTATTTCCCTTGCTTTTTTATTGGAGGTTTATTCTTTATTTCTCATCTGCCCTGCTTACTTAAATATGCTTTATTACTAGTAGTATTAATAGGATTCAAATTTCTTAGATGAAGCATTGTCAATTATTATTCATTTTGGACTAGTATTTCTTTCATCTTATTTCCCTTGCTTTTTTATTGGAGGTTTATTCTTTATTTCTCATCTGCCCTGCTTACTTAAATATGCTTTATTACTAGTAGTATTAATAGGATTCAAATTTCTTAGATGAAGCATTGTCAATTATTATTCATTTTGGACTAGTATTTCTTTCATCTTATCTCTCTTGCTTTTTATTGGAGGCTTATTCTTTATTTCTCATCTGCCCTGCTTACTTAAATATGCTTTATTAGTAGTAGTATTAATAGGATTCAAATTTCTTAGATGAAGCATTGTCAATTATTATTCATTTTGGACTAGTATTTCATTCATCTTATCTCTCTTGCTTTTTATTGGAGGCTTATTCTTTATTTCTCATCTGCCCTGCTTACTTAAATATACTTTATTACTAGTAGTATTAATAGGATTCAAATTTCTTAGATGAAGCATTGTCAATTATTATTCATTTTGGACTAGTATTTCATTCATCTTATCTCTCTTGCTTTTTATTGGAGGCTTATTCTTTATTTCTCATCTGCCCTGCTTACTTAAATATGCTTTATTACTAGTAGTATTAATAGGATTCAAATTTCTTAGATGAAGCATTGTCAATTATTATTCATTTTGGACTAGTATTTCATTCATCTTATCTCTCTTGCTTTTTATTGGAGGCTTATTCTTTATTTCTCATCTGCCCTGCTTACTTAAATATGCTTTATTACTAGTAGTATTAATAGGATTCAAATTTCTTAGATGAAGCATTGTCAATTATTATTCATTTTGGACTAGTATTTCATTCATCTTATCTCTCTTGCTTTTTATTGGAGGCTTATTCTTTATTTCTCATCTGCCCTGCTTACTTAAATATACTTTATTACTAGTAGTATTAATAGGATTCAAATTTCTTAGATGAAGCATTGTCGATTATTATTCATTTTCGACTAGTATTTCTTTCATCTTATTTCTCTTGCTTTTTATTCGAGGCTTATTCTTTATTTCTCATCTGCCCTGCTTACTTAAATATACTTTATTACTAGTAGTATTAATAGGATTCAAATTTCTTAGATGAAGCATTGTCGATTATTATTCATTTTCGACTAGTATTTCTTTCATCTTATTTCTCTTGCTTTTTATTCGAGGCTTATTCTTTATTTCTCATCTGCCCTGCTTACTTAAATATACTTTATTACTAGTAGTATTAATAGGATTCAAATTTCTTAGATGAAGCATTGTCGATTATTATTCATTTTCGACTAGTATTTCTTTCATCTTATTTCTCTTGCTTTTTATTCGAGGCTCATTCTTTATTTCTCATCTGCCCTGCTTACTTAAATATACTTTATTACTAGTAGTATTAATAGGATTCAAATTTCTTAGATGAAGCATTGTCAATTATTATTCATTTTGGACTAGTATTTCTTTCATCTTATCTCTCTTGCTTTTTATTGGAGGCTCATTCTTTATTTCTCATCTGCCCTGCTTACTTAAATATGCTTTATTACTAGTAGTATTAATAAGATTCAAATTTCTTAGATGAAGCATTGTCAATTATTATTCATTTTGGAATAGTATTTCTTTCATCTTATCTCTCTTGCTTTTTATTGGAGGCTTATTCTTTATTTCTCATCTGCCCGGCTTACTTAAATATGCTTTATTACTAGTAGTATTAATAGGAATCAAATTTCTTAGATGAAGCATTGTCAATTATTATTCATTTTGGACTAGTATTTCTTTCATCTTATCTCTCTTGCTTTTTATTGGAGGCTTATTCTTTATTTCTCATCTGCCCGGCTTACTTAAATATGCTTTATTACTAGTAGTATTAATAGGATTCAAATTTCTTAGATGAAGCATTGTCAATTATTATTCATTTTGGACTAGTATTTCTTTCATCTTATCTCTCTTGCTTTTTATTGGAGGCTCATTCTTTATTTCTCATCTGCCCTGCTTACTTAAATATGCTTTATTACTAGTAGTATTAATAAGATTCAAATTTCTTAGATGAAGCATTGTCAATTATTATTCATTTTGGACTAGTATTTCTTTCATCTTATCTCTCTTGCTTTTTATTGGAGGCTTATTCTTTATTTCTCATCTGCCCGGCTTACTTAAATATGCTTTATTACTAGTAGTATTAATAGGAATCAAATTTCTTAGATGAAGCATTGTCAATTATTATTCATTTTGGACTAGTATTTCTTTCATCTTATCTCTCTTGCTTTTTATTGGAGGCTTATTCTTTATTTCTCATCTGCCCTGCTTACTTAAATATGCTTTATTACTAGTAGTATTAATAAGATTCAAATTTCTTAGATGAAGCATTGTAAATTATTATTCATTTTGGACTAGTATTTCTTTCATCTTATCTCTCTTGCTTTTTATTGGAGGCTTATTCTTTATTTCTCATCTGCCCGGCTTACTTAAATATGCTTTATTACTAGTAGTATTAATAAGATTCAAATTTCTTAGATGAAGCATTGTCAATTATTATTCATTTTTCACTAGTATTTCTTTCATCTTATTTCTCTTGCTTTTTATTCAAGGCTTATTCTTTATTTCTCATCTGCCCTGCTTACTTAAATATGCTTTATTACTAGTAGTATTAATAGGATTCAAATTTCTTAGATGAAGCATTGTCAATTATTATTCATTTTGTACTAGTATTTCTTTCATCTTATCTCTCTTGCTTTTTATTGGAGGCTTATTCTTTATGTCTCATCTGCCCTGTTTACTTAAATATGCTTTATTACTAGTAGTATTAATAGGAATCAAATTTCTTAGATGAAGCATTGTCAATTATTATTCATTTTGGACTAGTATTTCTTTCATCTTATCTCTCTTGCTTTTTATTGGAGGCTTATTCTTTATTTCTCATCTGCCCTGCTTACTTAAATATGCTTTATTACTAGTAGTATTAATAGGATTCAAATGTCTTAGATGAAGCATTGTCAATTATTATTCATTTTGGACTAGTATTTCTTTCATCTTATCTCTCTTGCTTTTTATTGGAGGCTTATTCTTTATTTCTCATCTGCCCTGCTTACTTAAATATGCTTTATTACTAGTAGTATTAATAGGATTCAAATGTCTTAGATGAAGCATTGTCAATTATTATTCATTTTGGACTAGTATTTCTTTCATCTTATCTCTCTTGCTTTTTATTGGAGGCTTATTCTTTATTTCTCATCTGCCCTGCTTACTTAAATATGCTTTATTACTAGTAGTATTAATAGGATTCAAATGTCTTAGATGAAGCATTGTCAATTATTATTCATTTTTCACTAGTATTTCTTTCATCTTATTTCTCTTGCTTTTTATTCAAGGCTTATTCTTTATTTCTCATCTGCCCTGCTTACTTAAATATGCTTTATTACTAGTAGTATTAATAAGATTCAAATTTCTTAGATGAAGCATTGTCAATTATTATTCATTTTTCACTAGTATTTCTTTCATCTTATTTCTCTTGCTTTTTATTCAAGGCTTATTCTTTATTTCTCATCTGCCCTGCTTACTTAAATATGCTTTATTACTAGTAGTATTAATAGGATTCAAATTTCTTAGATGAAGCATTGTCAATTATTATTCATTTTGTACTAGTATTTCTTTCATCTTATCTCTCTTGCTTTTTATTGGAGGCTTATTCTTTATGTCTCATCTGCCCTGTTTACTTAAATATGCTTTATTACTAGTAGTATTAATAGGAATCAAATTTCTTAGATGAAGCATTGTCAATTATTATTCATTTTGGACTAGTATTTCTTTCATCTTATCTCTCTTGCTTTTTATTGGAGGCTTATTCTTTATTTCTCATCTGCCCTGCTTACTTAAATATGCTTTATTACTAGTAGTATTAATAGGATTCAAATGTCTTAGATGAAGCATTGTCAATTATTATTCATTTTGGACTAGTATTTCTTTCATCTTATCTCTCTTGCTTTTTATTGGAGGCTTATTCTTTATTTCTCATCTGCCCTGCTTACTTAAATATGCTTTATTACTAGTAGTATTAATAGGATTCAAATGTCTTAGATGAAGCATTGTCAATTATTATTCATTTTGGACTAGTATTTCTTTCATCTTATCTCTCTTGCTTTTTATTGGAGGCTTATTCTTTATTTCTCATCTGCCCTGCTTACTTAAATATGCTTTATTACTAGTAGTATTAATAGGATTCAAATGTCTTAGATGAAGCATTGTCAATTATTATTCATTTTGGACTAGTATTTCTTTCATCTTATCTCTCTTGCTTTTTATTGGAGGCTTATTCTTTATTTCTCATCTGCCCGGCTTACTTAAATATGCTTTATTACTAGTAGTATTAATAGGATTCAAATTTCTTAGATGAAGCATTGTCAATTATTATTCATTTTGGACTAGTATTTCTTTCATCTTATCTCTCTTGCTTTTTATTGGAGGCTTATTCTTTATTTCTCATCTGCCCTGCTTACTTAAATATGCTTTATTACTAGTAGTATTAATAGGATTCAAATTTCTTAGATGAAGCATTGTCAATTATTATTCATTTTGGACTAGTATTTCTTTCATCTTATCTCTCTTGCTTTTTATTGGAGGCTTATTCTTTATTTCTCATCTGCCCTGCTTACTTAAATATGCTTTATTACTAGTAGTATTAATAGGATTCAAATGTCTTAGATGAAGCATTGTCAATTATTATTCATTTTGGACTAGTATTTCTTTCATCTTATCTCTCTTGCTTTTTATTGGAGGCTTATTCTTTATTTCTCATCTGCCCGGCTTACTTAAATATGCTTTATTACTAGTAGTATTAATAGGATTCAAATGTCTTAGATGAAGCATTGTCAATTATTATTCATTTTGGACTAGTATTTCTTTCATCTTATCTCTCTTGCTTTTTATTGGAGGCTTATTCTTTATTTCTCATCTGCCCTGCTTACTTAAATATGCTTTATTACTAGTAGTATTAATAGGATTCAAATTTCTTAGATGAAGCATTGTCAATTATTATTCATTTTGGACTAGTATTTCTTTCATCTTATCTCTCTTGCTTTTTATTGGAGGCTTATTCTTTATTTCTCATCTGCCCTGCTTACTTAAATATGCTTTATTACTAGTAGTATTAATAGGATTCAAATGTCTTAGATGAAGCATTGTCAATTATTATTCATTTTGGACTAGTATTTCTTTCATCTTATCTCTCTTGCTTTTTATTGGAGGCTTATTCTTTATTTCTCATCTGCCCGGCTTACTTAAATATGCTTTATTACTAGTAGTATTAATAGGATTCAAATTTCTTAGATGAAGCATTGTCAATTATTATTCATTTTGGACTAGTATTTCTTTCATCTTATCTCTCTTGCTTTTTATTGGAGGCTTATTCTTTATTTCTCATCTGCCCTGCTTACTTAAATATGCTTTATTACTAGTAGTATTAATAGGATTCAAATGTCTTAGATGAAGCATTGTCAATTATTATTCATTTTGGACTAGTATTTCTTTCATCTTATCTCTCTTGCTTTTTATTGGAGGCTTATTCTTTATTTCTCATCTGCCCGGCTTACTTAAATATGCTTTATTACTAGTAGTATTAATAGGATTCAAATGTCTTAGATGAAGCATTGTCAATTATTATTCATTTTGGACTAGTATTTCTTTCATCTTATCTCTCTTGCTTTTTATTGGAGGCTTATTCTTTATTTCTCATCTGCCCTGCTTACTTAAATATGCTTTATTACTAGTAGTATTAATAGGATTCAAATGTCTTAGATGAAGCATTGTCAATTATTATTCATTTTGGACTAGTATTTCTTTCATCTTATCTCTCTTGCTTTTTATTGGAGGCTTATTCTTTATTTCTCATCTGCCCTGCTTACTTAAATATGCTTTATTACTAGTAGTATTAATAGGATTCAAATGTCTTAGATGAAGCATTGTCAATTATTATTCATTTTGGACTAGTATTTCTTTCATCTTATCTCTCTTGCTTTTTATTGGAGGCTTATTCTTTATTTCTCATCTGCCCGGCTTACTTAAATATGCTTTATTACTAGTAGTATTAATAGGATTCAAATGTCTTAGATGAAGCATTGTCAATTATTATTCATTTTGGACTAGTATTTCTTTCATCTTATCTCTCTTGCTTTTTATTGGAGGCTTATTCTTTATTTCTCATCTGCCCTGCTTACTTAAATATGCTTTATTACTAGTAGTATTAATAGGATTCAAATTTCTTAGATGAAGCATTGTCAATTATTATTCATTTTGGACTAGTATTTCTTTCATCTTATCTCTCTTGCTTTTTATTGGAGGCTTATTCTTTATTTCTCATCTGCCCTGCTTACTTAAATATGCTTTATTACTAGTAGTATTAATAGGATTCAAATGTCTTAGATGAAGCATTGTCAATTATTATTCATTTTGGACTAGTATTTCTTTCATCTTATCTCTCTTGCTTTTTATTGGAGGCTTATTCTTTATTTCTCATCTGCCCTGCTTACTTAAATATGCTTTATTACTAGTAGTATTAATAGGATTCAAATGTCTTAGATGAAGCATTGTCAATTATTATTCATTTTGGACTAGTATTTCTTTCATCTTATCTCTCTTGCTTTTTATTGGAGGCTTATTCTTTATTTCTCATCTGCCCGGCTTACTTAAATATGCTTTATTACTAGTAGTATTAATAGGATTCAAATTTCTTAGATGAAGCATTGTCAATTATTATTCATTTTGTACTAGTATTTCTTTCATCTTATCTCTCTTGCTTTTTATTGGAGGCTTATTCTTTATTTCTCATCTGCCCTGTTTACTTAAATATGCTTTATTACTAGTAGTATTAATAGGAATCAAATTTCTTAGATGAAGCATTGTCAATTATTATTCATTTTCGACTAGTATTTCTTTCATCTTATCTCTCTTGCTTTTTATTGGAGGCTTATTCTTTATTTCTCATCTGCCCTGCTTACTTAAATATGCTTTATTACTAGTAGTATTAATAAGATTCAAATTTCTTAGATGAAGCATTGTCAATTATTATTCATTTTGGACTAGTATTTCTTTCATCTTATCTCTCTTGCTTTTTATTGGAGGCTTATTCTTTATTTCTCATCTGCCCTGCTTACTTAAATATGCTTTATTACTAGTAGTATTAATAGGATTCAAATTTCTTAGATGAAGCATTGTCAATTATTATTCATTTTGTACTAGTATTTCTTTCATCTTATCTCTCTTGCTTTTTATTGGAGGCTTATTCTTTATTTCTCATCTGCCCTGTTTACTTAAATATGCTTTATTACTAGTAGTATTAATAGGATTCAAATGTCTTAGGTGAAGCATTGTCAATTATTATTCATTTTGGACTAGTATTTCTTTCATCTTATCTCTCTTGCTTTTTATTGGAGGCTTATTCTTTATTTCTCATCTGCCCTGTTTACTTAAATATGCTTTATTACTAGTAGTATTAATAGGATTCAAATTTCTTAGATGAAGCATTGTCAATTATTATTCATTTTGGACTAGTATTTCTTTCATCTTATTTCTCTTGCTTTGTATTGGAGGCTTATTATTTATTTCTGATCTGCCCTGCTTACTTAAATATGCTTAATTACTCGTAGTATTAATAGGATTCAAATTTCTTAGATAAAGCATTGTTAATTATTATTTATTTTGGACTAGTATTTCTTTCATCTTTTTTTTCTTGCTTTTTATTCGAGGCTTATTCTTTATTTCTCATCTGCCCTGCTTACTTAAATATGCTTTATTACTCGTAGTATTAATAGGATTCAAATTTCTTAGATGAAGCATTGTCAATTATTATTCATTTTGGACTAGTATTTCTTTCATCTTATTTCCCTTGCCTTTTATTGGAGGCTTATTATTTATTTCTCATCTGCCCTGCTTACTTAAATATGCTTTATTACTAGTAGTATTAATAGAATTCAAATTTCTTAGATGAAGCATTGTCAATTATTATTCATTTTGGACTAGTATTTCTTCCATCTTATTTCTCTTGCTTTTCATTGGAGGCTTATTATTTATTTCTCATCTGCCCTGCTTACTTAAATATGCTTTATTACTAGTAGTATTAATAGGATTCAAATTTCTTAGATGAAGCATTGTCAATTATTATTCATTTTGGACTAGTATTTCTTTCATCTTATTTCTCTTGCTTTTTATTGGAGGCTTATTCTTTATTTCTCATCTGCCCTGCTTACTTAAATATGCTTTATTACTAGTAGTATTAATAGGATTCAAATTTCTTAGATGAAGCCTTGTCAATTATTATTCATTTTGCACTAGTATTTCTTTCATCTTATTTCTCTTGCTTTTTATTGGAGGCATATTCTTTATTTCTCATCTGCCCTGCTTACTTAAATATGCTTTATTACTAGTAGTATTAATAGGATTCAAATTTCTTAGATGAGGCATTGTCAATTATTATTCATTTTGAACTAGTATTTCTTTCATCTTATTTCTCTTGCTTTTTATTGGAGGCTTATTCTTTATTTCTCATCTGCCCTGCTTACTTAAATATGCTTTATTACTCGTAGTATTAATAGGATTCAAATTTCTTAGATAAAGCATTGTTAATTATTATTTATTTGTGACTAATTAAATCATTTCTTTCAAGAGAAAAGAGAGAAATATTATGAATCTATTAATCTATTAAGGATTATAAAAAAGGAGACCAGATTAAACCATGGATAATGGCCAGTGTTTCTTGAACAGAATTGACTCTCAAAACTGATTTCTTTCTTTCAGGCTTAATTTCAAAGATAGAATCCTTAACAAAACTTTTTTATCGTTTTTAAGCAAATGTAAATTTCTAGATAATTCTTGCATAGGATATCCAAATGGCTTAATTTTAAAATTCTCTAAACTATCTTCATTAAATATGCCATTGAGCCTTAAAGAAAAAATATTTTTAAAAAAGGTTAATTACCACTCATCCATGCCACAATTCCATGACCTGTAAGTATTCATGGGGCTGGCATCTCATGCCTCTACCCGCAAATCTATAAATGATACCATACCGTACTCTACTACATCTCAATTTTCATAGGGTAATATTCATACAAAATACAAATTTTATTTTAACCTAATTATGTACAATAATGAATCATATGTAATATAGGTGAACAATTCAACTAGAAAAATTGAAAATAAATACAATGTCTCTAAATACAAATTAGAGACATGTCATAATAGATCATTCCATCTTAAATAAATCAACAATATTTTGCAGCATTTTTTAACAATGCTTGAGATTTTTCTTGTTAAAAAGTTGATTAGTGAAGTACCTCATTTCAGAAATATAGACAGGTGTATATATGTGCTTGTGTGTATGTAACTGTATGTGTTAAGTATAAATGTGTAGGTATCTATGTGTATTATACGGGCCCTGCCACTGTATTACACCTCAGTTTTCATAAGGGAATATTCATATAAAATATTCAATTTATTGTAAGCTAATTATGTACAATAATGGACCATCTGTAATGTAGGTGAACAATTCAACTGGAAAAATTGAAAATAAATACAATGTAACTAAATACCAATTAGGGACATGTTATTATAGATAATTCCATCTTAAATAAATTAACAATGTTTTTCGGCAGTTTTTAACATCAACTTGGGATTATTCTTAAAACGTTGAAGAATTTTAACATTTTGGATAAAAACAGTGTTTTTTTAGATTTAGCATGCGCAAAAACAAATTCACAGATTTGGACGAAAAAATCTGATATTTTGAGAAAGGTTTCTTGGTTGGATTGAGAATTTTTAAACAACACTTAGATATATAGTACAAGGGTCTTGTGCCCACACCAAAATATTTCATACACACTCTGCAGCCGACTACATCTCAATTTTCATAAGGTAGTATTCATATAAAATACAAATTTTATTCTAGCCTAATTACATACAATAATGGATCATATGCAATATAGGGGAACAATTCAACTAGAAAAATTGAAAATAAATACAATGTATCTAAATATAAATTAGAGACCTGTCATAATAGATCACTGCATCTTAAATAAATCAACAATGTTTTGCGGCAATTTTTAACATCAACTTGAGATTTTTCCTTCAACATTATGGATAAAAAATATTTAATTTTATATTTTTTCAAGACTTTGCATGAGCAAAACAAATTCACAGATTTGAACGAGCCCCCAAGACACCAAAATGATCTCAAAATCCACAAAAATTTTTCATCCATTAATAGTCACTTGTGCTTAGTTTAATTTGTAATATATATAAATGAAAGCAGAAAAAAAGCAAATGTTGATAAGATAACGAGTCACAAGCACTGCCTCTAGCCGCCAATCTTCAAGTGTGTAAGTACATATCTATAACATATTTCTTGATTATCACCATTGTGAAAAAGATTTATTTTGAATCATTTTATTCATTTATTTAAAATTCATAGTTTAAATGAGTAAGTTGAAATTTCTCAAGTAATACCACTTGGCAAAATCTGACCAATGACTAGACGTTCAATTTTTAGTGAAGAGCTTCTGGCCAGGCTGAGAACCTTCGTACTAGTTGGTTAAAAAAAAAAAAGATACTTACCGATCTAACATATCTTTTTCTTTCAGAATCTCATAAACTTCTTTGGCTGTAGGTGGGCCTTGAAAACTCTGTCCATTTAAGATTTCTTTCTCAAGTTCTGGGACCGTCTGCAAAAAATAAATAAAGGGAGATAATGTAAGTTTTTACTTTGCAATGTAGAAAATTAAAAATGGCAAATGGCACCAATAAATATAGGGCCTGTGTCACCCCTGCTATTTACCCATAGTTGCAAGGTAGGGGACGAGAGTTGGATTCATACCTTTCCCAAGAATTCAAACTCAACTCTCGCATCACATATACAATGATTGTCACTTTTTTGCAAAAGAAGACCATCTCTTCACTTGGTAGCTTTTTTGTGTTTTTCATTCAGGATTTTATTATTTCCACCATTTATACTTGCACTTATGTTCTGCCCTGGGCCTGTAAGGGATCCTTAAGGCCAGCTTCACTTTTACAAACATAAATTCTGTCAGTGTTACCCATATTGGAAACTTGTCTGCCCCTGTGTACATATGATATTTGAATCCCACAACAGACTTACAAACCATGTTACAAAACTCGCACAAGTAACCTGCAGGCCTTACTGGTAGGGTTGCACTCACAGGAGTTTGCACCTGACCTCTCTGGTGTGATCTTACATGACTGGTTAAACAAACCACTGAGAGGGTGACTTTTCCTCAAATACTGCAAGTGTCTTGGTGTCCTAATAGCTCTGGGATAGATTCTACTTCTCCCTTCCTAATGGTGTACTTTCTTGGAATACTCAATTCTATTCAGCTTAAAATTATGGCAACATTCCCAAACCAACCTTCTCCAGCCAGATCCATCTCCAGCTTCCCAGTCTTCAACATTAATGCCAAGAGTCTTTCGGTTACATTTAAGTACATCCTTGAAATGTTTTTTGAGCTTATGAGCAAGGCCAATTACCTTGTACTGACTCACCATAAAAAACGTCTGCTGGGCAATCTGTTATCCGCCATACAAGTCAGATGACCTGTCCAGCACATCTGATTATGGAGAAGCAATTTCTCTCTGCTATGTTTGCACACTGAAAGAATTTTGTATGCCGTGTTCAAGACTGCCAATTGATGTCCAAGATTTGTCTCGGGCACTGCTAGTGAAAACACTCTAACACCTTAATGTACCTTCAATATACGGTCCACATTTCAGAGAAATATAAAAGGGCAGTTACACACACGCAAACACACACACATATATATATGGACCTTGAATAAGTTCTCGCTGGTTTTACATGAAAAGTAATGTTTTATTTACAAAAATTAGAAACATGTCACTGAAAGAATTGTCCATTGCTAGCCACTACTTTTCCCATCTTCTTGGCAGCATTAGAATTCCACATTGGAAAAACGACATGTCTTTTGAGGCTAACCACAAGTCAACCCATTTTTGGCATTTTGATAAGAATAAAAGTGCTGCTCAGCCAGGCCATGTGCCATCGATCGGAACAAGTGATAATCGGACGGGGCAATATCTGGTGAATACGGCAGGTAGGTAGGACTTCCTATTTAAGTGTTTCCAAGTAGGTTTTGCAACATGTGGCCTATCAATGTCATGTTGCAACATCACTTTGTCATGTCTCTGTTCATATAGCAGCTGTTTTCTCTTCAATGTCTCAAAGACATCAATTGTAGTTGATAGCAATCTCCCGTGATGAGTTCGGTCGATTTGTGCAGCTCATAATAAACTACACCCAGCTGATCCCACCAAATACAAAGCAGAAGCTTTGAACCATGGTTCAAAGCTTCTGCTCTGCCCCCAATGTTGATGCACAGCCAGGCTTTCCCTACGATCTTAGAGTTATCGTAGAGTATTCACTTTTCCTCACCGGTCATGATATGATGCAAAAAACCTTTCCTTTTCTGCATTGAAGTAGCTGTTCACACATGACAAAACGCTGTTCGATGTCTCTCGGCTTCAACTCATACAGCACTCAATGTCCTAGCTTTTGGAATCATCCTAATGCTTTGAAATGTTTTGAAACTGTTGTGTGATCAACTCCTAATGATTCTGCA
Source organism: Acanthosepion esculentum (assembly GCA_964036315.1). Lineage (NCBI taxonomy): Eukaryota > Metazoa > Mollusca > Cephalopoda > Sepiida > Sepiidae > Acanthosepion > Acanthosepion esculentum. The sequence goes on along the minus strand of OZ038508.1, from coordinate 63,496,541 downwards.
AGTTCACCTTGCACCTGACATGAGTCTTCATGAAGTAATGCCTCCAATCCTTCATCTTCAAAGATTTTTGATGTGCCTGAGCTTTGCTTATCAACAACATCAAAATCATTATTTTTGAAGCATCTAAACCAATCTCTGCATGCTGTTTCTGACAGAGCATGGTTGTCGTTCGTCTCAACAAGAATTCTGTGTGCTTCAGCTGCAGATTTCTTTTGAATAAAGTAGTGCAGTAAAATTCCCCGCAAATACACTTACTTTAGCAGAAAATCTGACATGTTTAACACTATGAAAAACAAAGTTATTTACACTTTGGTGTAATTATATACACTGAATTTCAAACTTGTTTATAGTACTTCCTTATAGATGCATTACCATCTGAAACTACATGCACGCAGTTCTGGGAATGCCATTTGTTGGAAAACAGCAAGAATTTATTCAAGGTCCTAATATTAAAAAGAAAAGAGAGGCCGCAAATGTTTTGGATTATAATGTGGATTTTTTAAAAATATATATTATACATTATTTTCCATGTTTTTGCTACACATGCTTCAAGTCTTGTGACCTTGATCAGGTGAAGAATGGTTATTTCCACATATTATTTAAAGGAATTAATTTTTTTTGTTTTCTTATGTTTAACCATTTTGTGTGTGGTAGTAATCTAAATTCTTCTTGGACTAGTGGAGAAAATGTTCCTCTACTTAAGGGGTAATAAAATAATTAGGATTGGTCAGAGAAAAGGAGGAAGGTTTTGTGCTTATCATTTATATTTATGACCTTTGTATCTTTGTAAACCTATCTCCATTTTTATGTATTTTGTGTGTTTTTGCTAGTATATGTATACATATTTCTTCTCCATACATATATATTGTCTTATTAAAAGAAAATGATGTGTATGTGTATATATATATATATATATATACACGCACACACACTTTTTTGTGTGTGAGTGCATGTGGTCTGTCTAGTGTGTTTATTTTTGCAAGTATGTGTACACATACTTTTATGGGTCCTTATGGGACTTATCTATGGACCTTAGATAAAGTTTCTGTTACATAATCTGCCATAATGAATTTTTTGATTGGTCACAATGACTTGTGACATTATGCTTGCTAACACAACCATGGACGGCTTCCAAATGGTTCCATCTACCAAACTTCATTCAAAAGGTTTCCTACTGTAAATACTTCAAAAGGCCAATAATATCAAGACAAATTGAATATGGTAAGATCTTAACCTGAGTATAAAAACTAGAAAAAAATATTCTAACTGCTCAGCCACACACACACACACACACATATATATATATACATTTTGAATTGGACATAGTCCGACAATTTATTAAAGACATTTTTGATATGTTTAACGTTCTTTTTATAGATACAAGTATTTAAGTAAATGCTCTGTTTCGGAGAATGAAAATTTTCTATGAAAATTTCTCGGACATTCAGGCTGGTAAATGTTATTTAATACTGTTTATTATAAACAGAGCATTTACTTAAATACTTGTATCTATAAAAAAGAACGTTAAATATATCAAAAATGTCTTTAATATATATATATATATATATATATATATATATATATATATATATGTATATAGTGCTGTGCAAAATTAAGTGGACCCCTAAGAGAACTTTAAAATAATTGTCGCTTTTTCCAGATAATCAACAAACCTTTATTCAACTATATATTCACTAATAAAAAACCTTTAATAAACGAATTACAACCAATTTCAAAGATTTTTATCAAGCTGAGATAAAAAATATTCATTAACAATTAAGATGTGCAAAAGTGAACCCTTACATTTACACTTACATAAACACTTTTTGTTTTACATGGTTGCCAGTGAAAATATTTTTTGTGTAAAAATCAAAATGAAGTATGTTTGTTTTTGATAAGTTGTGTAAACTGCAGTCAAACAATAAAATTCATTGTGTATGCAAAAGTGTACAGTTACAGACTAAATTTTAAAAAATATATACGCAAAGGTCAAGAGATCATGCTGAAGCTTTAAAAAAATTGTATCGTTGAAACGTATAATGATGTAGAAGGCTACAAAAAGCTAGCAAATTGATTTGAAGTGCACTTCTTCACTGTACAACAAATTCTTTATAAATGGAAGGCCTTTAGTATGATGCCAACACAACCAAGAAGTGGTTGTCTGCAAAAAATAACAGCAAGTAGAAATCTAGTTCAGCAAGCCCAGGCAAATCCTGCTGTAACTTTTGCAGTTCTCCAATGCTCATTGGCCAATGTCAGAATCAATGTACATACATTTAGAACATGACAAAATCTGAACAATGCTGATCTTCATAGCAGAATGCCTAGAAAAAGCCACTACTTACAAAATAGTACAAGCATGCTTGCCACAACTATGCCAAAACTCATATTAATAAGCTAGAAACATTCTGGCAAAAGGTTTTATGGTCAGATGAGACCAAACTAGAGCTTTTTGGCAGGAACAATAGGTGGTATATCTGGCGAGCTCCTAATACAGCTTTTGAAGAGAAAAATTTTATACCAACCATTAAACATGGCGGTGACAGCATTATGATTTGGGTGTGCTTTGCTGCAGCTGGAAACAGGCAAAATAGTATGAATTAATGGCACAGTGGACTCTGCAAGATACCAAGCAATTTTGAATGAGGTGTCTTGTCCTCAGTTCAAAAGTTGGACTTAGGTCGGGTCTGGAACATCCAACAGTGATCTGAAGCATCAAAGCAAATCTACAAAAGGACGGGTTTGTAAAAAGAAATTTCAAGTCTTGGAACAGCCTAGTCAAAGTCCTAATCTAAACCCAATTGAAAATCAGTGATTCAAGTGAAAGAAGGCAAGCAAGAAACCCAGGTAATATTGAGCAACTGTGGGAGTTTTGCCGAGAAGAATGATCAAAAATTGGCAATCATTACTGCCAGAAACTTCTTAGAAATTATAGAAAAAGCAACTTCAAAAGGAGCAGTCACCGAATCTTACGGAAGAGTCTTCTCAATCATAAAATCCTTCCTAAAAGGTAGCTCACTGAAGGGAGTTATTAATGGCCAGTCCTCCGGTACTTTAGCAGCCAACGCAGGTATCCCCCAGGTGTCACTCCATGGACCAACCTGCATTTTGATCTACATAAATAATATGCCTAAGAATATACTCAGATCATTTGTAAACATCTATGCTGATGATATGACGATATATGGCCACACCTCTAAAACTCTTGACAGTCAGAGATTGGCGACTGATCTCTCTTCCAATCTTGAACAAACTACCCAATGGGGTAAAACTGGCTGGTTACCTTTTGATATTACTCCACCTTTCCACTTCTGTCTTCTAAATTGTGTTGACCTTTTCCATGAAGGGCCATACCTTTAAAAGGTCTTCTCGAACATAAAATGCTTCCTATTTTCCACCTGAAAGTAGTTATTAATGGCCAGTCCTCCAGAACACTAGCGGTCAATGCAAGTGTCCCCCAGGAGTCACTCCATGGACCAACCCACATTTTGATCTACATAAATGATCTGCCTAAGAATATACTCAGATCATTTGTAAACATCTATGCTGAAGATACAACTATATGGGCACACCTCTAAAACTCTTGATGATCAGAGATTGGTAACTGATCTCTTTACCAATCTTACACAAACTACCCAGTGGGGTATAAACTGGCTGTTTACATTCAATGCCTCAAAGACCAAGCTAGTTACATTCCATCATCACCGATCAGACCCCAAATTAACCACCAATCAGGATGAACAGAGTTCCCCTCAGAGAGGCACCATGCCTTGATAGATTATTGGGCCTCAAACTCACACCTGACCCCAAGTGGAACTTGTACATCAATCCATTTCTAAGGTGCAGGTAAAATGGTTGGCTCCCTGTGCTGCTCCAGTAAGTACCTGACTCCTCCTGGTATCGTCGACCTTTGCAAGAGCCAAATCAGACCCAAAATAGAGTACAGTTGTCATATTTGGGCAGGAGCTGCCCAGACCCCACTCTCCAGCCTTGATAGAGTCTCAAAATGTCTCCAAGCCCTTGTGAGTGACAAATTATTCTCTATTCTCCAACCTCTCTGCCTCAGGTGGGATGTGGCAAGCCTCTTGCTGCTCTATCACTACTTATACAGAAAGAGCTTGGAGGAACTACATTCCCTGGTCCCACCAGTTTAAACCTTCATGGCAAGGGCATGCTATGCTACTTACATAGTTCCAAACTAACCCACATTCCTTCTGTATTCCATCAGTGAGAAAAAGTTCTACTCAAACAGCTTCTTCCTGCAAACCACTGCTCTGTGGAACTGACTCCATAGAGGATATTTCCCTGATCACTACAATCTTAATCCTATTCAAGGCTCGGGTTAACCATTATTTTTATTACTATATACATAAATTGACTCCTAATGTAACCCTCTATCTTGAGTAACCCCTGGCCTTGTAAAGGATGAACCTTACTGTAATAATAATTAAAAAAAACACAGCCTATTCTCTGTTCAATTTCCTTATTTCCTATACTAAGTTTGTTATAGCTGATCCATGCCTCTAGGTATTTGAAGGTTTTGGTATTTAATAATCCCACATCCAGAATTTTTCTGATGGATTCAGGGTAGATGCCATGATGGATTCAGGGTAGATGCCATGATGGATTCAGGGTAGATGCTATGATGGATTCAGGGTAGATGCTATGATGGATTCAGGGTAAATGCCATGATAGATTCAGGGTAGATGCCATGATGGATTCAGGGTAGATGCCATGATAGATTCAGGGTAGATGCCATGATAGATTCAGGGTAGATGCCATGATAGATTCAGGGTAGATACCATGATAGATTCAGGGTAGATGCCATGATGGATTCAGGGTAAATGCCATGATAGATTCAGGGTAGATGCCATGATAGATTCAGGGTAGATGCCATGATGGATTCAGGGTAGATGCCATGATGGATTCAGGGTAGATGCCATGATAGATTCAGGGTAGATGCCATGATAGATTCAGGGTAGATGCCATGATGGATTCAGGGTAAATGCCATGATGGATTCAGGGTAAATGCCATGATAGATTCAGGGTAGATGCCATGATGGATTCAGGGTAGATGCCATGATGGATTCAGGGTAGATGCCATGTCTTTTTAGAATAATAATGATACAAAGAACAAAGAAAAAAGCATTGTTTTTTTCCCTTACCTTATCGGTTTTTACAAGAGCTTCACCAAGTTTCCTGTTCCTCCCACCATGACAAGTAGCCACAAGATCTGCAAGCCCACTACTTTCAAAAAATGTCCTCAACTTGGCACCTAAATTAAAAAGAATTAACAGTGGTTAATATACTTGCATTTGATGCCATATAAAGCACTATTATTTTTCTTTTCAAATAAATTAAAATAAATTGCCCTGCATATATGAACAGTTGACGTCTATCAGACTAATTTTATCCCCAACACTCACTAAGATTTTAACTCGGATGATCACTACTACCTAGTCTAACTCCAGAATATTTACTCTCATAATATTATTATTATTATACTCGTGTTATAATTTTGTATGTGCCTCATTTCACACATCCATTATGCTATGCCATTACCTCAGATAAATAATGGACCATTATGTTTTGATTACAAGGAAAGATAGGAAAAAAATATATCAGAGATGCTGATTTTAGTAAGAAAAAGAAAGCATACATATTAATAAGAAGAGAGACGGAAAGAAAGATTGATTTGTTTTTGACAGCTTATCAACCTGTTGCAGATTTTAGATTGTAAGCATTTTTCAGAGATAATAATGATTTACTGTTCTGATGTACTAATTCTGCTAATGAATCTGTGGCTCGGAAGGAGCAGAAGTGGATGCATACCTTTCACATTTGTGCGTAAGTAAATATAACAAACCTGACTGGAATTGGAACTTGACACTCTGACTTCCAATTCTGAGCCATTATCTATTACACCACCTGCACATCCAAGCTTACAACACTGGATCTTCCCAAGCAATCGCCCATCTAAGTACTGATCAGGCTCAATGTTGCTTAACTTCGGTGATTGTACAAGAATCGGCATTTTAACATTACATGGCCATAAGAATCAGGAAAGAAAGACAGAGAAGATACAAGAAGCAATATGGCTATCAGGCACTTTTTTAATCATTTTGCACCAAGAAAGGCACTAAAGCCACTAGGACACAGGGGGGTTACAGGGAGTGAAAGATAAAGATAAATAGAAGACTGAGAATCAGGAGGATTGAGAAAAGGAACAGAGTTCTGGAACACAGAAGATGGTGATTGACATTGCATTTGAATTTTTGAAGACTGTACTTATCAGGGAAGCAAGAAATTGAAATGGGCTTACACAGGTAACAAGTGTGAGAAAAAACTGTTAGAGTAGATGAGGCAATTGAGGCAAATCTAGCTATTTCAACAGTAAAACAGTGGGACCTAATTGCCAATCTAGTAACACGCTTAAATTCATGTAGTCAGGGCACCAGGAAAAAAGCTCATTGAAGTAGTTAACATGAAAGTATTTGTAGAAAAGACAGAGAGAAGCCATGGCATATCAGTGAGAAAGTGACTGAAGGTGAAATGCCTGCTCAGGACTAAGTGTCTGCTCGAGTGAAATGGAAAACCTTGTCAGTTTTTTAATTTCTTATTTGTACCCTCTTACTTCTTTAAATAATGAACTGCATTCATACTTTTGATTGTTATTGTAATGTTTTGTAAAAGTTGTTAAGCTCAAATATTTAACGATGCCATGAGGGAATCTTCAAGAGTATTTTCTAGTCGTAGAAGTTGCAAGGTGTGTATTCAATCAAAGAATTCAAATTGATATTGAAGAATTGACGTCATTTGTCTTTCTTTATGAAATGGAAATCCATGTCAATTTTTAATCTTTCTATTTGTACCCTCTTACTTCTTTAAATAATGAACTGCATTCATACTTTTGATTGTTATTGTAATGTTTTGTAAAAGTTGTTAAGCTCAAATATTTATCAACATGATAGGGGAATTTCCATGGGTATTTTATAGTTGCAAAAATCACAAGGAACATATTCATTCATTCAATTAAGAATCATGACTTATGAAAAATATTCAAAACGTACAAGATCCGTATACCATCTTTACATTATTATTTTTATTTTATTTTTTTAATCATTTCACCCCAAGCAAGGCAGGAATGCCACTAGTACGCAGGGCGTTACAGAGAGTGAAAGTGAGAAAAAAGACTGGATATAGATGGGATTGAGGAAAGGATAAAAGATGAACGGGATTCAAGAATACAGAAGATGGCGATTGACATTGCATTTAAATTTTTGAAGCTTTTAGTTATCAGAGAAGCAAGTAAACGGAAGGTAGTTCCACAGGTGGGAAGTGTGAGAAAAGAAACTGTTGGAGTAGAAGTGGCGGTTACATATTACTATTTAGACAGGACCTAGATGCCAATCTAATAGCACACTTAAATTCATGTAGTCAGAGCACAAAAGAGATGTCAGAACAGTTGCCATGAAAATATTTGTAGAAAGGGCAGAGGGAAGCCATGTCACATCAGTGAGAAAGTGACTGAAGTCAAGATGCCTGCTCAGGATCATTCGTCCATAATAATGTAGGGGGGGGGGGGTCATTCATCAGTATTAGCTGATCATCATACCTAAATATGGCTCAACACACTCCTGTCATAAACCAGATAGAAATTACAGAAGAAAGAGTCATCAGTGAAATGTAATACAGATACACTAAGAAACATGGCTTATGGTGACATCACATTTAAATACCAGTTTCCATACAATAAACATCGAACCTGATTATTTACTAGACGGGCGAACACATGGAAATATTAGATGCTGTAAGTCTGATTGTGCAAGTTGTGATGGATAATGGCTTGAAATAGTGAATATATGAACCCAATAGGAATTGGAACTCGGCCCCTCTGATTAACAATTTCAAGCCACTATCCATTACATCACTTGCACAATCAAACTTATTTTTAGATTGTAAGAATTTTTTTTTTTTCGGATAATGATGGTTTAGTGATACAAGTGATATAAAGTGGAGGATCAATTCTATATTACAATCATTATATAAACTAATCCCTCATTTTATTTCCATGCTAGTTTCTATGCAGTTATATTCCAGAAAATATAAATAAATCTAAAAAACATGCCAGAAAATATTTTTAGATTGTAAGATTTTTTTGTTGTTGAGATAATAAGGTTTAGTGATACAAGTCTTACTAATTAACCCATAGCTGGGGGAGAAGAGATGGATTCAAAATTTTTTTGGCAGTTGATAAATAAACGGCCTCTTTAAGAAGGTAGTAGATAATTTAAACATGTAGAATTATTTGGTAAATTAATATGCAACTGTTAAATAAAGATCCTTCATATGAGATGTTAAGAACACTAACCAATCAATGTAAAATGTCATAAATAGTAACCAAATACCAGTACATCTGCACAAGATGTTACTAATACTACCAGGAAATTAATACAAAATCCAGATTAATCTTACAAATAGAAAGATAAGCCATATATAGTGCAATGCAGAAAAAGCATTATCAAATTACAAAGTTTTTACCTTACAATTTGGTTAAACTTTCATATATATATATATATATATATATATCCAAATAAGAGAAAGAACAAATGAGGGAAAAACCCACAGTTCATAGCATTTACTTTTTTAAAAAGTGCTCAATTCCTAAAGATTACAATATTTAATTAGAAAAAAATTATAGAAAAGTAGACAATAATATTGTTAATTTAGTTGATAAAATTAATGAAACTCATAAAAATATTACTGACAAATTTAAAATCAGCGACAGAGTTAGCAAACTCTGTACTAAAGAATCTTATGTAACAATTAAGGACCATAACCTGATTTTGAAGTTAATCTTCCCATCAACACTACTAGGCCAGAAATTGTTAGAATTAGTAAGATTATCCTACTATGTATTTGCACATCTGAATGAATGTGACCTCTGCTAGGTTTAAGGTCAAATTTAATTCAGATGTGGCAGGTTTGTTTGACAGAGCCAGCTCAACCAAATGGATCAATGCTGCGACACATATACATAAGGCCACCCAAATTGAATTAACTTTGTCACATCCTACCACCATGGAGAAGTGGATAAAATTTCTCCTTTCCAATTGATAAGCCAAATAGAAAGTCTCAAATTAGAGATAAATGCAAGAAAGAACTAGACTAGTGGAGGTTTTCATTCATCTATCTGGCAAAAAAATAAAAAAAAATTAAAAAAATGTGTTAAATTGCCTGACATATGAAACGGGGTCGCCTGTGAGATAATTCTGAGTTTTAACCCTTTATACGGAAGGGTCCACAAATGCTAACTGCTTTGATCGTTATGTCTACAGTAATACTGAATGTGAAAATAAGACACCTTTGAAGAAAATATCAATGAATTCAATCATCTCCATCATTCCTAGCCGGAGTACAGCAGCCTTAGTGTTGTCACCCATGTTGAGGCCATCAGTGATACCAGATCCAACAGCTACTACATTCTGAAAAAGAAACGTTAAAAATTATAAAACAGTAAAACAACAGAATCAAGATAATTATACATCTGATAGCCCTGTTCTGTCAGTAACACATGGATTAAATACTGATTAACTCATAGAGGGGGGATTAATACCTTTCCCAAGATTATTTGTACATATGACGAACCTGACCTGAATTGGAACTGGCCCAGTGGATAAAAGTGTAGGTCGAGTAATCCAAAAACTAACTTGAATCAAAGAATTGTGAGTTCAATACCTGGCCACAGCAGAGGGAACAAAAACTTGGAGAGTTGAGTTACTAAGGTTATTAATTGAAACTGAAGGCATGGCATGTCTACAATCCACCCCCATGGACTAAATAAAGAGTTTGGCATGAAATTCCAATGTATATCACATGAAGAAGCCTGGAGTGTACCACAGCCGAAAGGTTGTGAATATGGGAATAAAGATAAGGACAACAGTCCAAACAATGTAAATAGTGCAAATAAAAATAAATATTTAAACAATTTTTTATTCATAAATTTATAAACCTTTACTAAATTATTAAAATATATTAAAATGCCAACTATAAGAAAATTCTTATTATTTACCATTTTATAAAGTTCAAATCAATTGGTAATTAGCCGATGTTTTGCCAACCATTCCAATAAATAATATAATAAATAGTGTAAAGAAACAATATAATAAATAAATAGTGTTTATTAAAAAGAATAAAAACTTGTAATTCCAACAGATAATTTATTGTTAAAACAGATATATTTTGGAAAGCTTTTGCAATCCTTGATTACTCTTGAGTTTATGATCAAAGAACATGTTTGGTTGTCTGCCCTTGGCACAATGAAAGATTTAGAATGATCCAACATGTGATTCACAAATTGGAGATACCAAAATCAAACAAGTACAAAAATTTAAATATCTAAGAATTGTTTTAATAGAAGACAGAAAATGCAACACCAAAATCCAAAGGCAGATAGGAACAGCAAACAGTGCCTTCCAAAAGCTAAGCAAAGTATTAAGAAACAAATCATTTTCATTAGAAATGGAGAAAAGAGTACTGAACTATTATGTAATGTTGGCCCTCCTATAGGGCAGTGAATGCTGGACAATCTCCTCACAGATGAAGAAAAGACTTGAGGCAACAGAAATGTTTCTACAGAAGGATACTGAGAATACCATGGACTAAACATGTGAGCAATGAGAAAGTTTTAGAGAAAATGGAAACAAAAAGGACATTTATACTTAACACCAGAAAGAAAATGTTGCAATTTCTTGATCACATAATGAGAAGAAAAGAGAGCTTGGAAAATCTGACACTCACAGGATATATTGAAGACAAGAGGGACAGAGGAAAACCTACCTAATGAGCTGGTTGACAGAACAGGGATTAGGAGAGATAGTAAAAAGAAGAGTTTACTAAGAGTTAAAGGACAGGAAGTCATAGAGAGTCATGTCCTGAAGGAAAAGTGAGAGTGATAAAAGAATAAAAATAAATTGACAAAATATTTAATGAAAGAATTGCAAAACAGAAAAATTGAGTTTGACGATCACAGAATTGCGGAAAATTTAACGACTCCTCAAGCTGAGTTGTTGCTTGATGAACAAAGTTGAGACAATAGAACCGTTTCAAACAGATACTTTATATAAGAAATGCGTTACACAATGAGAAGAGAATAGACGATTGCTAAAAATGTATTCTTTTAGCAGTTAAAAGTCATGACATCATGGACAATATCCAAATGCATGTGTCTGTATGAAATTGATTGAAGATTTATCTGCATGTATTTCATTCTTCTTTCAATGGCTGCATTATCCTTGCGCCATTCGGGTTAGCTTGTTGTTCACATCGCTTGTTCTTGGAGTGGGCTGAAGACACGTCTCATCTGTTTGTGGTCATTTCAATGTCTCAAGTTGGCACTCAATTTCTATTTCATGCCTAATTTTCAGTCATATCCATTATCATTATAATAGACTCATCTATCAGCAGGAGTTATCTACCAAAGGGAGATAACTTATATTTTTAATAGAATTTATTGATTGGGGTGGGGGGGGGATGAAGAAATCATAACTTTTAAGGTTTACTTTTATGTACTATGTCTTTTTAGGACCTAAACAATGATGGCTCTCCACAACCTCCTATCTTTTGTTGCTCTAAATAACTTTTGACTCTTTGCCATAACTTTTTGGCTCTATTCTGTCATTCATTCACACAAACTTGTTAAGTACATTTTTCTACTTGCTTTTTTTGACTTCAGTATTTCTTGTCAGTGTTAAATTCTCTAGGCCCTCTTTCCTCCTTGAATGTTCTAGAAATTTCAACTGTCCCATTTTGATTGTTAGTATAAGTTTAATTGTAGTTCCTATTTTACTTAAGACATCCTCATTGATCACATTTCCTGTCCATGGTATTCTTATCAATATTTTTGTTGTGTTATGCCTCTTCTTCATCTATGAGGAAATTGTCCAGTATTCACTTCCATAAAGAAGATGAGATATTACATAGTAGTTGAACACTCTTGTCTTTTGTTTCTAAAGACATTTGCCTATCTCTTAATACTCCACTGTTTTTCTGAAAGGCACGATGAGATTGTCCAACATTCATTGCTCTTTGTTCCTGCTTGGTGCAGTAGGAAGAAAACTGGTGCACTAAAGCACAAATTTGGATCACATGACCACAATAGTAAACACTAAGCATACATGAGCAGAAGGCAGTGGGATAAACCTGAAGATATGTTATGGTGAAAGTGTGGATAATTTTTGACTTACCCTCATAATTTGCTTTACTAGTAAGAAATTGTTGGATTCCTTGTACTTTGTTGTTGTGTCGATTGATGATACACAGTTTAAATTATTATCAGGTTAATTGGCATGATAATGTTGTGGTTATGTAACCAATATATCTGCTGTTTGTATTAAATTTCAGTACAGAAGAAAATGAAAAAGCATCCATTCTATGGCACTATTGTATTTTATCTGTGTTTATCCTGTCTGTAGAATCTGTGAAATTCATTGAAATTCAAATGACTGTGAATTAATGAGGCTTGTTATTTTCTTTGACTTCAGTATTTCTTGTGAGTGTTAAATTCTCTAGGCCCTCTTTCCTCATTGAATGTTCTAGAAAATGAACACCAGAAAATGGAGTGACAAAAAATACTTACTTTTAATGCTCCACATGCCTCGACAGTGTGAGCATCACTGACAACAGAGCAACGGAAGTAATCGGCATCAAAAAGGTTTTTTAACACAGTCCCTGTTTCCTTATTCTTAGCACCTGGATATTAAAAAACAAAGACCAATAAAATGATCTGTTTGAAATAAATGTCTTGAATAGCTCCTGTTTTTACCCATGTAGAAAAACAATGGAGAAAGAAACAGATTAATAACAAAGAAACAAGTTTAAACAGAAAAGGTGATGGATGACGCAATTAAAGGACATGTCGTTCATATTTGGTGACATGACATGATTAAAGGAAGACAGAACATGAGCAGAATCCCATGAACAAATACACGACACAATGTAGTGATGTGAATTTGGTCGGCAGAAATCCACCCCGTAAGCATTTGCATATTGTCGTTCATCTAAGTTTTTTACATGTTTAGATATGACCAAAAGGTAGTGGGGGTTTAAAATCAGGGTTTTTCTTTCACTAGATCAGTGTTTCTCAACCTTTTTAAGCAATGGCACACCTAGGAGCAAATGAAAATACCACAGCCCACCTGACCAAATTTTTGAAGTGTATACCTTTAAATGTTATGAAATAAAATCATGGATTTAAAAAAACACACACACAAATATTTTCTTACTTTATTTCAAAGTTTCTATTCAACTATTTGTGCAGCTTATTTAGTGTGAAAACCTGTGCTTGGTGTTTTTTTGCAATTTCTTCAATGTTTGGTCGAATGTGTGATAAACAGACCCTAATTTCTTCTTCAGTTGAGTGTAGTCTTTCTCATTTCTATTTTTGATGTTATATAGAGTTGAGAATGATAATTCACATAAATAAGAAGTAGAAAATTGCAATAAAACAGATAAAACCTTCTCAGCTAATGTGGGATAAAAAGTTTAATACTTATTCATTTATTCAAATACTAACACTGTACCATTAGTACTCACACACACACACATATATATATATATGTATGCCATGACAATATTTCACAGCACACTAGTGTGCCATGGCATAGTGGTTGAGAATCACTGCCCTAGATGGACTGCTTTCCTGGGTTGTCAAACGCCATCTATCCAAAACATATGGTTAAGAGGTGTCAGTTTTATGCGTTCATCTATTCTCCAGCTTGGAGCCGGACTTAATTGTTAGAGACTATTTGAGACACATGGAAGCATTTTATAAACAGTGGAAGTCTGTCCCCACTGTCACACCCGGCTACGACAACCTTTGGAACATATATATGGCATAGTTCATATACATAGTTCTGCTGAAAAGTTCTTGATCCAAGCATGAAAGGCTTCCAGAATCTTTGTGATGTTTGGAGATCCAGTCAAATTCTGGAAAGTGGTTCAGACTGAGAAGTTTTCAGCGGCACCTCACCTACTGCCTTCAAATATGGAAAAATGAGGTTGTTAATGTTGTGGCCTGTTTAGGGGGCCAGAAAGAAAAACACGGAAGATGAAGGAAGGTTGAACAAGTGTATTGAAATAACAGATATATTGTTGTGGAGTTATTTCCACAATGGAACTTGTAGTCGGACTAAATGCGTCCTAAATGGGGTAAACGTACAGAAACGTTAGGAACTTGTCAATAAGTGTTACTCAGAGTAATCGAGTTGTGGTCGCTGATAACTTACTCCTTCATCGACCACCCACCAACTCCTACTTATAATAGGTGGGAGAGTCTATTATCTAGACAAGGTGTCTTCCACTATAACATATATACAAAGAGTGTTAGTAATAAGCAGATAGAGGTGTACGCCTGAACGGTAGGTTAACACTGCGTCTCCCCTCCCCCAACCGACTCCTCAATGACTCTTGCCGTTAGTATTTATGAGAGGAGGAAGAGTTCATTCTACTGTAGGAGGGTTTACCACAACAGAGGAAGAGTTCATTCTAATGTAGGAGGGTTTACCACAACAGAGGAAGAGTTCATTCTAATGTAGGAGGGTTTACCACAACAGAGGAAGAGTTTATTCTAATGTAGGAGGGTTTACCACAACAGAGGAAGAGTTCATTCTAATGTAGGAGGGTTTATCACAACAGAGGACGAGTTCATTCTACCGTAGGAGGGTTTACCACAACAGAGGAAGAGTTCATTCTAATGTAGGAGGGTTTACCACAACAGAGGAAGAGTTCATTCTAATGTAGGAGGGTTTATCACAACAGAGGACGAGTTCATTCTACCGTAGGAGGGTTTACCACAACAGAGGAAGAGTTCATTCTACCGTAGGAGGGTTTACCACAACAGAGGAAGAGTTCATTCTAATGTAGGAGGGTTTACCACAACAGAGGAAGAGTTCATTCTAATGTAGGAGGGTTTACCACAACAGAGGAAGAGTTCATTCTAATGTAGGAGGGTTTACCACAACAGAGGAAGAGTTCATTCTAATGTAGGAGGGTTTACCACAACAGAGGAAGAGTTCATTCTAATGTAGGAGGGTTTATCACAACAGAGGACGAGTTCATTCTACCGTAGGAGGGTTTACCACAACAGAGGAAGAGTTCATTCTACTGTAGGAGGGTTTACCACAACAGAGGAAGAGTTCATTCTAATGTAGGAGGGTTTATCACAACAGAGGACAAGTTCATTCTACCGTAGGAGGGTTTACCACAACAGAGGACGAGTTCATTCTACTGTAGGAGGGTTTACCACAACAGAGGAAGAGTTCATTCTAATGTAGGAGGGTTTACCACAACAGAGGAAGAGTTCATTCTACCGTAGGAGGGTTTGCCACAACAGTTAATAATGGTAGCAGAAAGTAAAAGCCTACCTACCAATGGTAGATTCACAAAAAGCTTCCGATGCGACTTCATGAGCCAAGTTTGCTCCCATCAGGACGGCACATTCGATGCCTAGATGCTCCGAAATGACATCTGACAACAGCTTAATTCCACCTTCACAAGTATCGAAGCCCTGTAAATAAATTTAGTCACATTCATGTCAGCCAATGAAATGAAAGCTAATGAGATAAATTTTGTGGTTTACTTTATCATATTTGACAACATATACTCTCATTCTCTCTGTCGTTCACAGGTCATCCTCATTGCACTTATTATTCTCCTCCTCTTCTGTAAAATAATTCCTGATTTTAAAACAATCCCTTTGTGTTCTAATGTATTGCCAAAACCTTCTGAAGAGGGGATTGAAAAAAAGCGAATTTACAAAACTCTATAGTTGAGATGCTGAATATAACATCAGTCAGCTGACAAATTTTATTTGTATTAATCCTATATATATATATATATATATATATATATATATATATATATATAGTCAAACCTAATGAGCCAGACAAACCTACCAAGGTTTTACTTAGGCAGATCGTCAGGGTCAGCTGACCCTGATGATCTGCCTAAGTGAAACCTTGGTAGGTTTGTCTGGCTCATTAGGTTTGGCTAGGTTTGCTCTACGTTTGTATTGAGCTCTTTAGTTAGTTGTTTACTCGTATTGGGGTTTTTTCTTTGGGCCTTGAACCTGTATCTGTGCAATTATTTTCGACAGACTTTCGTGTTCCTGGCTCTTTCTTTTTTAAAACCCTTTTTTCCCTTCGTGATTGATTTGGCTATTGTTAAATCAAGAATTCGAAGGTTTTTCGACACAAGTATAGTCACCTATATATATATATATATATATATATATATATATATATATAATAAAATAGGCAGCATATAATTTTATATTACAAAGAGTTAATCATACCTTGAATCAATTAGCAATATTAATGCAATTATTGGCGAAATACCTTTTCTAGTAGACATAATTATAAGCATTATACTACTAATAATCCACTGAATGATGAGATCCTTATGTATAAGGCTGAAGATGAATGCGTGAAGCATTTGAAAGTACTAGCTGAATTAAAAAATACACCATATCCATTTTATACATAAGGATCTCATCTCAATGCTTATAATTATGTCTACTAGCGAAGGGAAATTGCCAATAATTACATTAATATTGCTAATTGATTCAAGGTATGATTAACTCTTTGTAATATATATATATATATATATATATATATATATATATATATATATATATATAAATGCAACCTGGGTATGATACTAAACTGCATCTGGCAGCAAGCCTCTGATCAAGAGATTTTGAGGAGCATTGAATCACCTCTTAATTAATGTAGTTCCCAGGTCCACCCTGACCCGGGGTGGTAGCACCTGTTAGGGTCCCAGCTATGGGAAAATAGTTACCCCCCCCACTCGCAAAAGGGATCAAAATACTATGAAAGTATAAAAATAGATTTTTATAATCAAAATATTAGCAATACGTTTTTGAAATAAAATATCACCAGCAATATATTTTTGAAAAGAAAAACAAAATACACAAAATACCCTTGGAAAAGGTATGAATCCAACTCTTCTCTACCCCAGCTATGGGTTAATTAGTAAGACTTGTATCACTAAACCATTATTATCTCAAAAAAAAAATTCTTACAATCTAAAAATATTTCCTCGCTTTAAATAAGCTGGAAAGAATTGATAAGCCGTAGAAAATGATTCAATCAATCAAACTAGTGTGGACATAAAGTGAGGGATCAGTTTATATAATGATTGCAATATAGAATGATCCCCCAGTTTATATCACTTGTATCACTAAATTATTATCTGAAAAGAAAATTCTTACACTCTAAAAATATTTTCTGACTTTAAATAACCTGCAAAGGAGGGTTGATAATCCATTAAAAATGAATCATTCGTTTTGATCCTCAAAAATTTAAATGAAATGTCAATCATTATCTTCTGTCTTAATTCTTGTTCTTTTATTGTTCTCTCTCCTTAATAATGTTTTTTTTTTCTTATATTCCTTTAACACTCAGTAACCCCTTGAATCTTAGTAACTTTATTGCTTTGTTTGGGGTGAAATGATTAAAAAACATTCAATCAGTCAATATAACATTTGTTCGAATTATATTCTGAAGGTCGATGGGTACATACAGTCAAAACATGGCAAAAAGAAAATGAACAAAATTAATCTGAAAGTAGAAAACATACCCAATTGTTAAAACACTCTGTTTATTGAAATTCGAATAAGAAATGTTTAAAAAATTCACCTTGATTAAAGATACAGCAAATGCATCAGGTTTAATTTTTCCTTTGATAGATTTGCAAATTCCTTTCACAAATTGATGCGGAAGAACAAATATCAAAATATCTGCATCTGCCGTTGCCTCAACAACATCTGGAACAGCAACCTGGAAATAAAAAAAAAAAATTAAAAAAAAAAGATTTGCTGAAAAAATCAAATGCCACTTGATTTTCTAAATCAAAATGAAAAGCATTGTAAAATCATAATTTTCCCCAAATGTATATCCAAAAAATGATATTAAAAATCCCATAATAATGGTCATTGCCTCTAAGTTTTTCAATTCTATTATCCATGCTATCACAGGTAGGATTCATTAAACAAATATACCTCTAATGATTATATATATGAAACAAATTCATGGCCATATTTTAGTATGAACCCTAAATGATGTATCCAAGCTTGAAGTGTCTTGTGTTTCATGGCAAGCATAAGGTCTATGAAATGACATCTTCAAAAGCAGCCACCCACTTGACCAAAAGAGAATAAAATATCTGATTTATACACAGATATCAGGTACCAGAATGCTTCCTCAGTGATATCTATTCTGGGGGTCATAGAACATTTTGGGCCTCCATAACATCAAACTTTCTCTCCCATGAGCCCAGCTGAGAGCGATCATTTCCTGACTAGCATTCAAGAATATCTTTCACATGATTGCAAGAGATTGTAAACAATATTTGCATATCTAAATAAGATCCTTTTACTCAATTCTATGTAGGAATTCTGACCAATCAGGCATTGTTTACTTTTTTTCTTCTCCTGCTTATTGGTGTGTTTTGACCAATCAGAGAAGCAGATTCCATTTTGTCTTTAACTGTTATTCCAAAGTGTCATTCAGAACAGTGGTTATCATTTTTAGCTAATGAGAAACATGGTTTCCATTTGACTTCAGACTTATAATAAATAAATAAAAACTTTTGGGAATTCAACAAGTTGGAAGTTGAAAAATTATGCTAGGCAGAGTCCCGGTTAGATAGGTAAAGAGAGAGGAGCTGTCTGTTCAATTAGTCACATTGGTAGTTGTTTTTTGGTACAAGTAAGAAGAAGAGGTGAAGGAATCTATGTTCCACCTACACACCTCATGAGAAAATACGAGGTCTGACTTGAAACTTGGGTAGTGCATAAATAACCAAATTATTGAAAATATCATTCATGTCATCCTTTCTTGTCATGGTGCAGATTTCACCTTTCATTCCCTTGTGAACGTGCAGTAGGCCTTTTCCCAGTTTTTACACTCATCAGCAGATGGGTAGCCAAAGTGGGGGTTTAATTGTCCAATCAATGAAAAGCTGAGGATGGGGTCCCAATGCATGTTTACACAGTCATCATTTCAATCCAATGCACATAAGTAAAGATTTGTCTATGCTTATTTCCCACTGACATTACCAGAACTCCATCACTATGACATTTAGCACTCATCATTTTCTACACTAATAGGCTAAATATTTCTGTTGATAGAGAAGCAAATGCAATGATTAATTATGAAATGTGCCAGTTTTTAAAATAAAATTTGTTTTACCTAATTTCACCTTGATTTATTCGAAAGGTATATTAGAATAATCCAGAACTTATACTGGAAACAAACTGGCTTCATACAGCCAGAAAATGGCCTCTTCAAAAGCAGCCACCCACTTGACCAAAAGAGAATAATATAACTAATAAATAAACGAAACCTTTGGGGAACAATTCAACAAATCGGAAGTTGCAAATTTCTGCTAGCAGCCTTATTTAAGTGGCGCCCCAGTTAGAGGGATAAAGAGAGAGGAGCTATCCAACCAGTCCATTGGTAGTAGTTGTTTGGCAAAAGTAATAAAAGTGAGTGAAGAGCCCTATGTGCCACCTATATACCTTGGGAGAAAATACCAGGTTTGACTTGAAACTTAGGCAGTGAATGAATAATCGAATTATTGTAAACATCATTCATGTTTTCATTTCTTGTCATGGTGTGAATTTCACCTTTCATTTGCTTGTGAACGTGCAATGATCCTTTCCCAGTTTTTGGAGCAAATGGGAGGCCAAACATGAAAGCCAATGAAAAGCTGAGGGAGGGTCCCAACACATGTTTACAGTCGTCATTTCAATCCAGTACACATAAAGAAATATTTGGACGTTGTTATCACTCGTAATTTTCTACACTAATAGGCTAAATACTCCTGTCGGTAGAGAAAAAAAAATTTGTTATTCATCACGAAATGTGCAAGTTTTTCAAATAAAATTTGTTTAAGCTAATTTCAGTAAACAATCTGGATATGACACACTAAAAACTTGTCTGTTTGAACTGCAAGGTCAGTTTAATTTATTTGGAAAGGGTATTAGAATAATCCAGAAACTATACTGGCTGCAAACTGTTTGCATATGGATAGAAAAAAAAATTCAGTAAATATATAAAAATAGAAAAGCGCATAAGACAAGGATGTGTTTTCTCACTGGACTTCCTAAACCTATAAATTGAAGCAATCATGAGAGGATTGCAAGTGTTACTTTGTTTTGCCATCCATTCTTTCAATCTCATTAAGTGCTTATGGCCCTCCATAACTTCCTATCTTTCATTGTTCTAAGTAACTTTTGACCCTTTATCCTCCCTCTTTGTCCTTGTTCTGCCATCCATTCTTTCAAACTCATTAACTGATCATGGCTCTCCACAACTTCCTGGTTTTTGTTGTTCTAAGTAACTTTTGACCCTTTATCCTCCCTCTTTGTCCTTGTTCTGCCATCCATTCTTTCAAACTCATTAACTGATCATGGCTCTCCACAACTTCCTGGTTTTTGTTGTTCTAAGTTACTTTTGACCCTTTATCCTCCCTCTTTGTCCTTGTTCTGCCATCCATTCTTTCAAACTCATTAACTGATCATGGCTCTCCACAACTTCCTGGTTTTTGTTGTTCTAAGTTACTTTTGACCCTTTATCCTCCCTCTTTGTCCTTGTTCTGCCATCCATTCTTTCAAACTCATTAACTGATCATGGCTCTCCACAACTTCCTGGTTTTTGTTGTTCTAAGTTACTTTTGACCCTTTATCCTCCCTCTTTGTCCTTGTTCTGCCATCCATTCTTTCAAACTCATTAACTGATCATGGCTCTCCACAAGTTCCTGGTTTTTGTTGTTCTAAGTAACTTTTGACCCTTTATCCTCCCTCTTTGTCCTTGTTCTGCCATCCATTCTTTCAAACTCATTAACTGATCATGGCTCTCCACAACTTCCTGGTTTTTGTTGTTCTAAGTTACTTTTGACCCTTTATCCTCCCTCTTTGTCCTTGTTCTGCCATCCATTCTTTCAAACTCATTAACTGATCATGGCTCTCCACAACTTCCTGGTTTTTGTTGTTCTAAGTTACTTTTGACCCTTTATCCTCCCTCTTTGTCCTTGTTCTGCCATCCATTCTTTCAAACTCATTAACTGATCATGGCTCTCCACAACTTCCTGGTTTTTGTTGTTCTAAGTTACTTTTGACCCTTTATCCTCCCTCTTTGTCCTTGTTCTGCCATCCATTCTTTCAAACTCATTAACTGATCATGGCTCTCCACAACTTCCTGGTTTTTGTTGTTCTAAGTTACTTTTGACCCTTTATCCTCCCTCTTTGTCCTTGTTCTGCCATACATTTTTTCGAACTCATTAACTGATCATGGCTCGCCACCACTTCCTGGTTTTTGTTGTTCTAAGTAACTTTTTTGATCTTTATCCTCCGTCTTTGTCCTGCCATCCATTCTTTCAAACTCATTAACTGATCATGGCTCTCCACAACTTCCTGGTTTTTGTTGTTCTAAGTAACTTTTGACCCTTTATCCTCCCTCTTTGTCCTTGTTCTGCCATCCATTCTTTCAAACTCATTAACTGATCATGGCTCTCCACAACTTCCTGGTTTTTGTTGTTCTAAGTTACTTTTGACCCTTTATCCTCCCTCTTTGTCCTTGTTCTGCCATCCATTCTTTCAAACTCATTAACTGATCATGGCTCTCCACAACTTCCTGGTTTTTGTTGTTCTAAGTTACTTTTGACCCTTTATCCTCCCTCTTTGTCCTTGTTCTGCCATCCATTCTTTCAAACTCATTAACTGATCATGGCTCTCCACAACTTCCTGGTTTTTGTTGTTCTAAGTTACTTTTGACCCTTTATCCTCCCTCTTTGTCCTTGTTCTGCCATCCATTCTTTCAAACTCATTAACTGATCATGGCTCTCCACAACTTCCTGGTTTTTGTTGTTCTAAGTTACTTTTGACCCTTTATCCTCCCTCTTTGTCCTTGTTCTGCCATCCATTCTTTCAAACTCATTAACTGATCATGGCTCTCCACAACTTCCTGGTTTTTGTTGTTCTAAGTTACTTTTGACCCTTTATCCTCCCTCTTTGTCCTTGTTCTGCCATCCATTCTTTCAAACTCATTAACTGATCATGGCTCTCCACAACTTCCTGGTTTTTGTTGTTCTAAGTTACTTTTGACCCTTTATCCTCCCTCTTTGTCCTTGTTCTGCCATCCATTCTTTCAAACTCATTAAGTGATCATCTCTCTCCACAACTTCCTGGTTTTTGTTGTTCTAAGTAACTTTTGACCCTTTATCCTCCCTCTTTGTCCTTGTTCTGCCATCCATTCTTTCAAACTCATTAACTGATCATGGCTCTCCACAACTTCCTGGTTTTTGTTGTTCTAAGTTACTTTTGACCCTTTATCCTCCCTCTTTGTCCTTGTTCTGCCATACATTTTTTCGAACTCATTAACTGATCATGGCTCGCCACCACTTCCTGGTTTTTGTTGTTCTAAGTAACTTTTTTGATCTTTATCCTCCGTCTTTGTCCTGCCATCCATTCTTTCAAACTCATTAACTGATCATGGCTCTCCACAACTTCCTGGTTTTTGTTGTTCTAAGTAACTTTTGACCCTTTATCCTCCCTCTTTGTCCTTGTTCTGCCATCCATTCTTTCAAACTCATTAACTGATCATGGCTCTCCACAACTTCCTGGTTTTTGTTGTTCTAAGTAACTTTTGACCCTTTATCCTCCCTCTTTGTCCTTGTTCTGCCATCCATTCTTTCAAACTCATTAACTGATCATGGCTCTCCACAACTTCCTGGTTTTTGTTGTTCTAAGTTACTTTTGACCCTTTATCCTCCCTCTTTGTCCTTGTTCTGCCATCCATTCTTTCAAACTCATTAACTGATCATGGCTCTCCACAACTTCCTGGTTTTTGTTGTTCTAAGTTACTTTTGACCCTTTATCCTCCCTCTTTGTCCTTGTTCTGCCATCCATTCTTTCAAACTCATTAACTGATCATGGCTCTCCACAACTTCTTATCTTTTATTGTTCTAAGCAACTTTTGACCCTTTACCCTCCCTCTTTGTTTTTGTTTTACCACCCATTCACACAGACATTTTAAATGGGTGGCTCAACATTTTCCCCTGCCCCTTTTGTCTTCAATGTGCCCTGTGACAGTCATCCCACATTATATGCCACACCAATTGCAGCTGTCTCTTTCTGATTATTACCAACAGTTAGCTTCTAATTTCCTTAAAACTTCCACATTGCTAATATGTTCTGAAATTCTCAGCATCCTGCTGTAGAAACCATATCTCTGTTGCTTCAAGTCTCGTCTTCATCTGTGAGAGAATTATCCACCATTCACTGCCATATAGTAGACTAGGGATTGCAAAGAAGTTCAGCACTCTTTTCTTTTTGTGTTTATTTTTCTATCTTGTAATAATTTGCTTCTTTTCTTTTCCAGTGATGTTCCACCCAAGGTAGTGGGTTACAGAGTTAGAGGTACAGCTTATGCGGATAAGATGATGGATAACCCTGGACATGAACAGGTTATGGTTGTAGTGATTGGGGAAGCAGCCTCTTGGAAGTCAGTTCCACAAGGCAGTGATTCATGGGAAGAAACTGCTTGAGTGGAGCTTACGTCTCACTAGACGACTACAAAGGGAATGACGGTGGTTTGCTACAATGTGCATGGCATGACGGGTCTTAGCCGTGAAGGTCAGAACTGGTGGAACTAAAGAGTATAGTTCATCTGAACACTCACCATGGAAATAGCGACAGAGCACTTAGAGACTTGTGACATCTCATCTGTTAGAAAGTGGTTGCAAAATAAAAAATAATTTGTTGCCTACAAACACTTTGAAATATATATATATATATATATATATATATATATATATATATATATATATTTTTTTTTTTTTAAGCGTATCACCCCAAGCAAGGCTGGAGGCCACTATCACGCAAGGGGTTAAAGAAGGGTTGGAGGAAGAGCAGATAGGAGTGGTAAAGGAGAGGATGTGGAGAAAGAGAAAGACTGTGGGTCGATCAAGGCAAGGGGGTTACAGAAGATTTGGAGCGAGAGCAGATAGGAATGAAAAATGAAAGGATATGGAGAAGGGAAGTGGATAGATCAGGGCAACTGGAGATGTCGATTGACGCTACACTTAAACCGTTGGAGATTGTATTTGTCAGGGAAACAGTAATAGGGAAGGGAGTTCCATAGGCAAGATGTGCGAGACATGAAGCTATTGGAGTAGAAGAGACATCTACATCTAACAGTTTCCACAGTGTAGGGGTGGGAGTGGGATGCCAGCCTTGTGGGACGTTTAAATTCACGAGGCCTAGGGACAAGCGAAAGCAGCTCCTCTGAGCAATTACTGGGAAAGTACTTGTAAAAAAGGCAGAGCGAGGCAACATCGCGTCTGTGAGATCAGGGCCAATCACGTTGCCTATCCGTCTCTGGATCTTATCAAGAACCCTGAGGCAAACAGCAGGGGCCCCAGACCATATATGGCTGCAATACTCCATGCAAGGGCGAATGGTCGATTTATAGACTTGGAGGATTGATTCCAGAGAGAAAAATTTCCTGGCTCGGCACAGGGAACCAACTTTCCTTGCGGTGGATGATGCAACTGACTCGATGTATTTGTTCCATCTCAGATATATAAAAGTGAACATAGAAGTCAACACTTAGTAAAAAAACAGCACTCGTGGCCTGATGATTGCATCTAGCATGAAACAGACTGTCACCTCTAAGTGTTGACTTCTATGTTCACTTTTATATTTTCACATGCTCTATCTCTGATATTGAGCACTTTATCCCATAAATATAGCACACTTTAAGACTATATTTCTTCATATATATATATATATATATATATATATATATACACACACACTAGCTTAAAAGCAGCCCTATCAGGTGGCATTTAGCTCATACAGAGAGCATTTCATTGGGCCTTCCTCACAATAGGTACAGAGAAGTATATGTGATAGGCAACAATAAACTACCAGAAGAACTCAAAATTGATCACTGCATTTAAGCATTGCATTAATATTTAAGCTTACCTTTTAAAAGTTCAATGATAATTCTTCTACCACCACTTAATTTAAAAGCAATTTGATTTGTGTAGGTCCTTACTTTCTGTTCAAACAATTATTTTTATTTCACGAGTGACTTTCACCGGATTTTGCAATTAATTTCGATTATTCCTAAATTTATTTCCTAGTTATAAAAATTGTTATCGTACAAAAAGAAACGTCACAAAAAAAATCACGTAAAAAAATTTGCTGAAACAATCGCAGCAATGAAAACTTGGGAATCCGAAAAAACAGGATTGAGAGTCTGGATCCAGCCCAGAATATTTTTAATTTGCTCACAGAATTACTCTGATTCCAAAATGTTATGATATGTTGGGCTACGGCCTCTATGAGTAGAGTTGAAAAAGTGTGACACGGTGACACACTAACATTCACATTTATTATATAGATGTAATGGGGTGCTTGGGAAGACATAGGAAATATGTTGACCTTCTCCACTGAAAAATGAAAAATTTTATATACAACACTGACGTACACAAAAATAACTCATACAAACATGAATTACGTATACACATATATATATATATATATATATGAAAATTATAAAATATGTATGTTATAATTTTTAAATAAATATTATTCACTCTACTCTGTATTGAGCACTTTTTTAAAAAAATACTGTTTTGGGTTATTGGAAGTTTCTTCCATTGACACCAACCCCTATATTTGGAGATATATATATATATATATATATATATATATATATATATATATATATATATATATATATATATATATATACATTTGGGAGACGAAAAGAAAATTACTCACTTTTGTTTATTAGACATTAAATTACATCACTTAGGATCTTCCATAATTTACCTAAACTTTTCAGTTAGCCTAATGAATATTTATGAGCATTTTTTAAATTTAAAAATTTTGAAAAATGAATGATATTTTTACTTTTGTTTATAAATACTTGTTGCAAAACAAAATCCTTACATTTGCCTTGATAAAGTCCATCAGAGGACGAAACGTATCAGCTATGCTGAGTTTTTTTTTTTTTTTTGCTTTATTCATATATATCAAACTGTAGGAATGGTATAGAAGGAATAAAATTCCAATAACCAAAACTACTATTCTTAAAAGAGTGCTCAATACAGAGTAGAGCAAATAGTATTTATTCAAAAATTATAACATAAGTATGTTATAACATCACTCCAAAAATAGCCATTTTGTTTCAACACTTCTAGTGTCTTGCCAAGTGATGCTGTTGATTTCAGCTAAAATCAATACATCACTTGACACCAAAAGTGTTGAAACAAAATGACTATTTTGTAGTGATATTATAACAGGCTTATGTTACAATTTTTGAATAAATACTATATATATATTTGACACATTCCAAGAAGCTTTCAAAACATTTTTTTTTTGTCATCACAGTCATTATCAAAAATTGTGTGTTTAGTCTGTTTATGAAAATAATATCTCAAATTGTTCCACACACAGAAATTAAAACACAATAAAAAAAAAAATAAGAAGAAAAACAAGCAAATGTGTGAAGGGGACAAATAAAAAATCTTACTTTTAACTTCCCCAAAAGGGGCACAGTACAGCCTGTGGCATGTCAGGTTGCTATATAAGACACATTTCAATTGCACCACCCTCTGCAGTCACAGCTCCACCTTGTGTCTGCTTCTGTTGTTAGCTAACCAACAATTGTCTATTCTCACCAATGGGCTGTTACATGACCCTCAAAGGTACCTTAAGACATCAATCAATACTTCCTGTCAAATACTTACCACATTTTCAGGGAGCTTTATTCCTGGCAGGTACTTGACATTTTCATGGGTTGTGTTTATAATTTCGGTTAGTTTCTTACCATCCAGTACTTCCTCGTACACATACATGTTTATTCGGGATTCAAACTGATTTGAACGGTCCCGAACATTATTCCCAGTTATTTTGGCAATCGCAGAGCCCCTGAAATAAAAAAAAACAAAAAATAAGTTTATTTAAAAAAAACTATTTTGCTAATGATTGGCTGAAAAGTTAATAAGTTTAATTGAAACACCAGGTTCATATATCTAAAAGTTTAACTGAAATACCAGGTTTATATATCAATAAGTTTAATCAGAACACCCGTTTCATCTTGTATAATAAATGCAAAAATGTCTGTGTGTATCATACTTTTTCAATTAAAGGGAGACCACTCTGAAAAACTCGTTCTGAAAATAAACATGAAAGTTAGAATCGCAGGTGACTTTGAAGCAGGAAGATTTACCGCTTTGCTTATGCAGCTTAGCAATGGAACCATCAAAATGGACCAAAATGGAGATATTTCACTCCCAAATGGTTGTGAAGTTTCAGTCTCAAGTATCCAAGACTTGATTAACCATATTTATCCAAGCATTAAACACCATCTCATGGATTCAAACAGGCTTTGTCAGATCGCCATATTAGCATCCAAGAATCAAACTGTGGATAGCTCAACTGTAAACTTCTCCAAGAAATTCCAAAAGAAAAGTACTTTTCTATTGACAATGTGGTTGAACAAAAGCAGGCAGTGAATTATCCAATAGAGTTCCTGAACTCTTTGAATCCTCCTGGAATGCCATCACACAAGCTGGAACTAAAAGAAAATGTGCCAGTTATGCTATTGAGGAATCTGGATCTTCTAAAGCTTTGTAATGGAACAAGGTTAATTCTCAGGAAGTTGCTTCCTCATCTCTTGGAAGCAGAGATCTTTACTGGTTCAATAGGAAAGAGTTTTAATTCCAAGAATCCCCTTAATTCCTTCAGATCTTCCTTTTGAGTTCAAAAGACTTTAGTTTCCAGTAAGAGTGAGCTATGCAATGTCAATCATTGAAAGTAACTGGACATCATCTGGTGGAACCCTGTTTTTCTAACAGTTGGTTGTTCAAGTGTCGGTAATGGAAACAAGTTATTTGTACTGATTCCAAATGGGAAAACGAAAAATGTTTCTATCATGCAGCTGTGCAATAAGTTCCAAATAGGCAAATTATATCATTGTTTTGGTGAAAACTGTTAATTGTTTGAAAAATATTATTCAAGTTCAATAAAATTTAATACGTACTCCATTCATGACGTGTCATTGTTGGGCTGAGGGCCCAATCAAGATCCCGCCACAGGGCAGCCTTTTAAGCTAGTATATCTATAAGTTTAACTGAAATACCAGGTTCAAATATTGATAGGTTTAACCAAAACATTGGTTTCATATATCCATGTCTGGTGATGTCAGAAGACTTCATAAGATGAAAACACTAATTACTCTCCTTCTCTTCTGTAAAATAATATCTGATTTAAAACAATCCCTTTGTGTTCTAATGTATTGCCAAAACCTTCTGAAGAGTGGATTGAAAAAAGCAAATTTACAAAACTCTATAGTTGAGGTGCTGAATATAAGATCAGTTGACGAAGTGACAAATTTTATTTGTATTAAACCTATACACACATATAGATAATGAAGATAGATAGATAGATAATGAAGATATTGGGATAGATAGACAGATAATGAAGATATTGGTATAGATAGATAGATACAAACAGTTAAAGTTCTCCAATATACAGCAAACAAACTTTTTGATCAAATTTATGTGGGAAGCATGTATCCACTTATGTAGAGTCTATAAGCATTTACTTGGCTTGAGGATAAGTAAATAAATATTGCTCTTTTATATTTACGTCCGTAAGCATTTATTTGGCTTGGGGATAAGTAAATATTGCTTGTTTACATTTAAGTCTATAAGCATTTTACTTAGTATTTTGATAAATATTAATTGTTTATATTTGAATCCATAAGTATTTATTCGTTTCGGGTACAGGTGAATAGAGTTTGTGTATAAACGAGTCTGTAAACATTTACTTAGTTTAGGGAGACAAATATAGTTGGTTTATATTTAAGTCCATAAGCATTTACTTGGTTTAGGAAGAGGTAAATATTTGTAGTTTTTATTTGAGTCGGTAAGCATTTACGGGTATAGGTAAATATTGGTAAAATAAAATTTGAGTCTGTAAGCTAAGCATTTACCTGGCTTAAGGGTTAGGTAAATATTGGTCATTTATATCTGAGTCTAAAAGCATTTACTTGACTTGCGGATAGGTAATCTATATAGATATTGCAATGAAAGTTCGGCTTAATGTTCCTTTATTGAACGTATCTGAAGTGTCTTGCCGTTTTCTCTAAGAGGGCGTGACTTATACAAATCATAAGACAGGGGAGGTAATCGGGTTGTCTTACCACATTCTCCCCGGCTTTGTTTTCTCCTAGTCCGACACAAAATCATCCAGGTGAATGGGTCTCGTGACAGTTCTCTGAGATCGTCTCGTTGGCAGCTGATTTTGGCTTTCATGTGTTACGGGAACAGTCGGTCAGAAGTAATTCCTCTCATATTGTTTTTGTCTCCTTCTTGGAGCGGAACGATTATCAGAATCTGGTAGTATGCTCTCGTTTTGTGGAAGCTATTCTGGTGTCGATCACTGAATCGTCACTATCGGGGCATTGTTCCTCAGGAGAATTCAATGGCATTATGTCGTCGTTGCCATCAAAAACGAAATATATTGCTTCAGAGGAGTGCTGCTCCTCGCTCTGGTTTGATAACTCACCGACAGAGGCCAAATGTCTGAGGGAAATGTTCGATTGTCTCCCGTCGGGGTGTTGGATGCATGTATAGAGTGGGTTCGCCTCAAGCACTCCAAATTACTCACAAGAGAATCATACTTGCTTTGTTGAACATGGTTTCTCAGTAAAACAGGACCTGATTGTGAGAGCCACGAAGGGAAGGAGATCCCGGCCGAACTTCACCTTGGAAATTTTAAAAGCCTTTCATGAGAGGATGCATTAGTTCTTGTACACGATAGTGTTCTTATAGCGTACAGAGCATCGATTATTACGTCTTCCCAATGTCTAATTGGAAGGTTTTGGTTTTCACGTGCTAACTGTACGGTCTTCCATATTATGCCATTGCATCTCTCGCACTGTCCATTCCCTTTAGGATTGTATGGGGTGGTCCGGCTTATGGCCACTCCCTGTACTCATAGGAATCTTCTTAGTTGCTCGGACATAAAAGAGGTCCGTGATCTGTATGAATATAAGCTGGGGCTCCGAATACTGAGGATAGTGAACAAAGAGAGCATCCCTACACGCAAGCCGCTAGTGACCCGCTGGCGGGCCGCTGATGGCAATGCCAGCGGTCCTCTGGTGGCAGCCACCGGCGGGCCACTGGCGGTCCGTCAGTGGTAACATTGCCGAGACGAACAGCCGATAGCGGGCCACCAGCGGTAAAAACTAATGGCATGTCACCCAGTGGTAGATTGTAGGCTTGCGTGTAGGGGCATGACCGTTGTTTCACTTACATCTGGACAGGAAAAGGCAAAAGGGTATCGCGAATACTCTTCGGGATTTGTTTCGGGAAGTGAGCCCTTAAAGTCCACGCTCAGCCTCAGCTTTTACTAGGGTCCCCGATTCGGGTTTGTAGAACTTTGGTCTTATTCGAGCGCAAATCTGACAATCGTTTGTTATTCGTTTCACGTCCTCAACTGAAAAAGACAAATTCCGGGTTCGAACCACATGCATCATCCTTGTGATGCCTGTATGACAGAGACCGTTATGAACTTAATTGAATGAGGACTGTCTTTTTTCCCTCTGTTTGGGTCGTTTGCACTGGTAAACTTGTAGGAGTGTGAGTACTTAGTGCAGCCTCTGCAACACTTGCTTGTAGGTATGAACAGTATTGCTTTTCTGCCATCTCCAAGGTAAGTCCCTACGCGCAAGCAGTAGCTAAATCTAGTTGGTTATCTTCTAGCAATCTTTGATAGATATAGTTCAATTCTAATCCATTTATAAAGGAGTCGCTGATAAATTCGTCACGACTTAAGATTTTTAAGCGCTGAAGATACTTTTCCAACCCAAGGAGATTGGCGAGTAGATGCTAATACATGCCACGAAAAGATTGTTTCGCCTCTTCACAAAAATTCCATTCAAAACGTCCATAGCATTCTGGTAAGTTATGCAGTGAGAAATATTGGTATATACAAATATGGAAACGTGGTACATCAGCAGATTAAGTCTATCCGTATCAGTAATAGAAGTGGATGAACTGTTTTCCCATGCAAGCAAGAATCCTTCGAATAACCGTTTCCAATATTGCCCGGCGTCAGTAAAAGACGAGTCTGCAGAGTCCAAATTGAGACGTTCTGGTTTAAGGTATTTGACCATAATTACGTTCAATAAATTGTTATGAAAACTCCGAGACTAGTTCCGCTTAATGTGCCTTTATTTAACGTAACTTGCCGTTTTCACTAAAACGGCGTGACAAATAATGAGACAGGGGAGTCAATCGGGTTCTCTTACCACAGATATATAAGCAATTAAAGTTCTCCAATATACAGAGAACGAACTTTTAGATAGTTCATCAATTGATCAAATTTATGTCAACGTATGAAAATTTACTTGATCCCCACTGAGTCAGGTTGTGACACAATGTCGGTTTTTAACGCGGGGACCCGATTGTTTCCACTCGGGTTGCTCTCTAAGCTGGTCCAAGCTGAGTCATAGCTCGTCTAAGATAGTCATAGCCATGATACCACCTGTGCCTGACAGGTGTGTAAGCCTGAGTGGATTTGTGTGTGTGTGTGTGTGTGTGTGTGTGTGTGCGAGTGAGTCAGTTTCTGGTTGTCTTGATTTATGATTGCAGCATTCACGTTCTATTTAAAGAAACTCGCTGGACCAAAACGGTCAACTTGACAGAAAAAATTTAAAAAAAAAAAAAACTATGTTTAGTCCATCGTTGTTTAATTAAATAAATTTGTTTTCGCGTGGAAAGCATGTATCTACTTGTGTAGAAGCTGGTTTTTAATATTTATATTTCTGTTCTTGAAATGGAAATATTCGTGAGGGTCACTACAACTCAAAGCATAGAAACACTTGATGCTTGGTCGATTTCACGATGTGCATTTATTTAATATCAAAATCAGCCATTTTTATTATATTTCAACCTATACTGATATGTGACACTATATAGAGTCTGTAAACATGTACTTGGTTTGAGGATAGGAAAATATTGGTCGCTTACGTTTGAGTCTATTTACTCGGTTTGGGTATAGGTGAATGGAGCACATTTATATATGAGTCTGTAAACATGTACTTGGTTTGAGGATAGGAAAATATTGGTCGCTTACGTTTGAGTCTATTTACTCGGTTTGGGTATAGGTGAATGGAGCACATTTATATATGAGTCTGTATACATGTACTTGGTTTGAGGATAGGAAAATATTGGTCGCTTACGTTTGAGTCTATTTACTCGGTTTGGGTATAGGTGAATGGAGCACATTTATATATGAGTCTGTAAACATGTACTTGGTTTGAGGATAGGAAAATATTGGTCGCTTACGTTTGAGTCTATTTACTCGGTTTGGGTATAGGTGAATGGAGCACATTTATATATGAGTCTGTAAACATGTACTTGGTTTGAGGATAGGAAAATATTGGTCGCTTACGTTTGAGTCTATTTACTCGGTTTGGGTATAGGTGAATGGAGCACATTTATATATGAGTCTGTAAACATGTACTTGGTTTGAGGATAGGAAAATATTGGTCGCTTACGTTTGAGTCTATTTACTCGGTTTGGGTATAGGTGAATGGAGCACATTTATATATGAGTCTGTAAACATGTACTTGGTTTGAGGATAGGAAAATATTGGTCGCTTACGTTTGAGTCTATTTACTCGGTTTGGGTATAGGTGAATGGAGCACATTTATATATGAGTCTGTAAACATGTACTTGGTTTGAGGATAGGAAAATATTGGTCGCTTACGTTTGAGTCTATTTACTCGGTTTGGGTATAGGTGAATGGAGCACATTTATATATGAGTCTGTAAACATGTACTTGGTTTGAGGATAGGAAAATATTGGTCGCTTACGTTTGAGTCTATTTACTCGGTTTGGGTATAGGTGAATGGAGCACATTTATATATGAGTCTGTAAACATGTACTTGGTTTGAGGATAGGAAAATATTGGTCGCTTACGTTTGAGTCTATTTACTCGGTTTGGGTATAGGTGAATGGAGCACATTTATATATGAGTCTGTAAACATGTACTTGGTTTGAGGATAGGAAAATATTGGTCGCTTACGTTTGAGTCTATTTACTCGGTTTGGGTATAGGTGAATGGAGCACATTTATATATGAGTCTGTAAACATGTACTTGGTTTGAGGATAGGAAAATATTGGTCGCTTACGTTTGAGTCTATTTACTCGGTTTGGGTATAGGTGAATGGAGCACATTTATATATGAGTCTGTATACATGTACTTGGTTTGAGGATAGGAAAATATTGGTCGCTTACGTTTGAGTCTATTTACTCGGTTTGGGTATAGGTGAATGGAGCACATTTATATATGAGTCTGTAAACATGTACTTGGTTTGAGGATAGGAAAATATTGGTCGCTTACGTTTGAGTCTATTTACTCGGTTTGGGTATAGGTGAATGGAGCACATTTATATATGAGTCTGTAAACATGTACTTGGTTTGAGGATAGGAAAATATTGGTCGCTTACGTTTGAGTCTATTTACTCGGTTTGGGTATAGGTGAATGGAGCACATTTATATATGAGTCTGTAAACATGTACTTGGTTTGAGGATAGGAAAATATTGGTCGCTTACGTTTGAGTCTATTTACTCGGTTTGGGTATAGGTGAATGGAGCACATTTATATATGAGTCTGTATACATGTACTTGGTTTGAGGATAGGAAAATATTGGTCGCTTACGTTTGAGTCTATTTACTCGGTTTGGGTATAGGTGAATGGAGCACATTTATATATGAGTCTGTAAACATGTACTTGGTTTGAGGATAGGAAAATATTGGTCGCTTACGTTTGAGTCTATTTACTCGGTTTGGGTATAGGTGAATGGAGCACATTTATATATGAGTCTGTAAACATGTACTTGGTTTGAGGATAGGAAAATATTGGTCGCTTACGTTTGAGTCTATTTACTCGGTTTGGGTATAGGTGAATGGAGCACATTTATATATGAGTCTGTAAACATGTACTTGGTTTGAGGATAGGAAAATATTGGTCGCTTACGTTTGAGTCTATTTATTCGTTTTGAGTATAGGTGAATGGAGCACATTTATATATGAGTCTGTAAACATGTACTTGGTTTGAGGATAGGAAAATATTGGTCGCTTACGTTTGAGTCTATTTACTCGGTTTGGGTATAGGTGAATGGAGCACATTTATATATGAGTCTGTAAACATGTACTTGGTTTGAGGATAGGAAAATATTGGTCGCTTACGTTTGAGTCTATTTACTCGGTTTGGGTATAGGTGAATGGAGCACATTTATATATGAGTCTGTATACATGTACTTGGTTTGAGGATAGGAAAATATTGGTCGCTTACGTTTGAGTCTATTTACTCGGTTTGGGTATAGGTGAATGGAGCACATTTATATATGAGTCTGTAAACATGTACTTGGTTTGAGGATAGGAAAATATTGGTCGCTTACGTTTGAGTCTATTTATTCGTTTTGGGTATAGGTGAATGGAGCACATTTATATATGAGTCTGTAAACATGTACTTGGTTTGAGGATAGGAAAATATTGGTCGCTTACGTTTGAGTCTATTTATTCGTTTTGGGTATAGGTGAATGGAGCACATTTATATATGAGTCTGTAAACATGTACTTGGTTTGAGGATAGGAAAATATTGGTCGCTTACGTTTGAGTCTATTTATTCGTTTTGGGTATAGGTGAATGGAGCACATTTATATATGAGTCTGTAAACATGTACTTGGTTTGAGGATAGGAAAATATTGGTCGCTTACGTTTGAGTCTATTTATTCGTTTTGGGTATAGGTGAATGGAGCACATTTATATATGAGTCTGTAAACATGTACTTGGTTTGAGGATAGGAAAATATTGGTCGCTTACGTTTGAGTCTATTTACTCGGTTTGGGTATAGGTGAATGGAGCACATTTATATATGAGTTTGTAAACATTTGCTTGTTTTGGGGCATATTTAACTATTGGTCGTTTATATTTGAGTCTATAAGCATTTACTTGGCCTCGTGATAGGTAAATATTTGTAGTTTATATTTGTCATATAGGAAGAAAATGAGTAACTACCGGCACCGAGGTTCGAGCGTGACACTCTGGACTTATGAATATATGTTTTCCGCCAGATGTATAAATAGCGGTGTCAGGCTAATGACTGGAGTGATTACTGAGTGACTATTGAGTGGAACTATCCAGTCGAATTAGTGTGAATTATTGTGCGTCGATGATTTGGGTTTTGATTTAGGATTTACCGGACGTTAAGCCGAGCCACGCTACTAACAAGGTATTCACTGAAATGGTTAATTATCTTTGGTTGACTTTTACTTCTTTGTTCTTGTTAAGTATTTATTTGTGGTTGTAATTAAATACTGTTTTATCTTAACATTGAAGTCTTGAGTTATACTTAATCATTAACGGCCACTGTACGCCACAAAAATATTTGAATCAGTAAACTTTTACTTGGTTCGAGTATAAGTAAATATTAGTCGTTTCTATTTAAGCCTGAAAGACTTATATGTTTATAATTGTCTCGGGGACAGTCAACTATCAACGATATACTAGCAGTATAACCTGTTTTTGACCGGGTCTTTCATTACTGGAAATTTTGGCCGTTCGTTTGGAGCAGTTTCAGTTTAAAGTCAGCCCACACGAAAATCAATATTCGTAACAACATTGGGGTGCAACTGCACATTACCAAATGGTGGGGGGGTAACAATTTGAATGGAGGGTCCTGAAAAGGGAACTGTATAATAATAAATATTATTATTGTAATGCTTTAAACTATTTATTTTTATTAAAGTTTTTTTTTATGAAAGATATATATATATATATATACAAGAACAGATAGTAAATAGTAAAACGTTGCTGAGAATTATAATGGACAGGAAGTAGTGGAGAGCCATTGACACCAACAATTTGGACTCAAAACCGGCACTGAAGATATTATCTATCAAACAAAAAAAAATCGAAATCGGATGAAACCTGTGGAAATGCATAAACAACATCTGATCACACATACATACACATTTTCAGAATTATAGATATAGATTCAATTAATTACAAATTGAAAAAATATATATTTGTGTCTATAATAATTTACTGTTTAGTTTATTCATTATCGATAATGAGTAAACTAAGCAGTAAATGATTATAGACTCAAATATATATTTTTCCAATTTATAATTATTACTTGTCTGAAATGGATGCCGTTTGTATATTCCTGGCCCATCAACACAGAGCGTCGTATCATTCAAAAAAATACTTATATAATTTTTATTTAACTAGTGGTATATGATTTACAACATTGTATGTGTAATAGAGTACCTCAGTTATATTTCATTTTGCATACTTGTCTGATAGTTTATAGCAATTTCCTTTTTAATATGACGTTGGTTCTACAACGCGGCCCACCAACCACTTAATTGGTGAAAGGCTTTACCAATCCAACCTACATTCACCAGCTGAGAATCTGAGAGTTTTTTTTTGTCTCAGATTTTATGAGAACTCTAGAACGGAAACATTCCTAATTCACACAGGAATTCTCTTAGAATAACTTGCAGTATTTTTGGTAACATAGAACACCCCAGTTCCTGACTAAACAAAAAACTGGCTTCTCTTTGACTTTGGCAAACCAAGGACAAAAGCCTGTTTGGGTGAAAACTGTAAGTCAAGGACATAGGCACACTATTTCATTTAAACGATTCAGAGTTTACCTTGATAGGACACAAACACACACCTACACAGATACACATATCAAAGACAGTTTTGAGGTATGCTATACTTATGGGTAAAAATGGTCAATATCAAGAATAGAGCGTATGCGAATATAAAAGTGAAGACTTAGGATAACACCAAGTGACAACAGTCTGTTTCATGCCTAAACGCAACCACTGAAGTCTATATCTGCTGGGTTTATTCTTGGCCAATTGGTAGTGTACACTTCAGTTAATTGAATATAAAAAAAGATTACATATATATATATATATATATATATATATATATATATATATATATATATATATATAATTTCGGTTGAACTCTCTGGGGAAGGAAGTGTGGGTTTGTAAACAGTGACTATTAAGGCTGATATAGCAAGACTCTTCAGTAAAGCGAATTGAGTCCTGTCGGTCACCGTGTTTATCTAAAAATAAATACGCTAAAATTCACCTTCAGCCGTTCCGTGCGCCGACGGCTTAGTGGTAGAATTTCCGCCAATTCAGTCGGGTTTCGATCCTAGCTAGAGGCAACCGGACGTCTAGCCACACTGAAGAGCTGTGATACTGCGAAACAGTCTGTCTGTGGATGACTATATATATATATATATATATATATATATATATATATATATATATATATATATATATATATGAAGAAATATAGTCTTAAAGTGTGCTATATTTATGGGATAAAGTGCTCAATATCAGTGATAGAGCGTGTGTAAATATAAAAGTGAACATAGAAGTCAACACTTAGAGGCGACAGTCTGTCGATTGCACTAGCATGAAACAGACTGTCACCTCTAAGTGTTGACTTCTATGTTCACTTTTTATATATATATATATATATATATATATATATATATATATATATATTATGAAATGGACAAAGTCCGACAATTACTTAAAGACATTTTTATGTTTAACATTTTTTTATAGATACAAGTATTTAAGTAAATGCTCTGTTTATAATAAACAGTATTAAATAACATTTACCGGCCTGAATTCGGAGGACGAATATTTTCTATGAAAATTTATAAACAGAGCATTTACTTAAATACTTGTATCTATAAAAAAAATGTTAAACATAAAAATGTCTTTAAATATATATATATATATATATATATATATATATATATATATATATATATATATATATATTTAAACATAGAGTTCACCACAAGCAAGGCAGTAAAGCCACTAAGACACAAGCAAGAATTAGGAACAGAAACAATAATGATGAGCAGAAAGAGAAGAGAGTAATCAGGAGGACAGTAGATTTGTTTTTTCAGATTAAAGTTGGCTTTAAAGCAGGGAGCCAGAAGGAAGTTCTACAAGTGAGAAGTGCAAAAAAAGAAATTATTAGCATAGAACTGGCAGATGCATCTAGCCAACTGTAAGTTGATGAGACCTTATTGTCAATCTAGTACTGTGCTTAAATTCATAAAGTCTGGGTACCAAAATGAAGAGCTCGTCCGTACAATTACCATGAAAGCATTTATAGAATAGGGACAGGGAAGCTACATTACGGCCGAGATGCTATGTCAGGACCAATAATATTGCTGATTCTTCTTTGTATTTTATCAAGGATCTCTAGGTATATAGCAGGAGCAACGAACCAAATGTAGCAGCAATATTCTAAGCATAGACGAATGGTAGACTTATAAATATGTTTCTGGGGAGATAAATTGTCTAGCACGACACAGTGAAACAGCTTTCTTAGCAGCAGACCTAGCAATGGATGCAATATGGTCTTCCCACTTCATGCCAGCCGAGAAGACGCAAAAAGTCACCCTCCTGAAGGTTAGCATCACCCATGCTGATGGAAGGCAGAAGGGGTCTTTCGTATGATTAGTAGAGAGCAGTTTAGTTTTGGAGGCGTCAAAGGTAACAAGCCATCTTTTGCCCCAGTTAACATAAGACTCTTTTCGCAATTATCGTCTGTACATCAGCAGTCGACCTAGAGAAAGAAGGTCATGTGATGTGAGATGCTTAACCAATTCGGCATTGATTAGAGCCTTAAGTAGGTAGAAGGCTAATAGGCCTATAGTTGGGAGAGCCGGCTGGTTCACCCGAATTCTTACATAGAACAACAGGTGAGGTTTTCCAACAGGCAGGAAAAGGAGGCATCTATTGTACAGTTTTGAGAGAACATAGGGCCAAATCGGGAGCACGAGTACTATTACAGGGATGCCAGCAGTGAGCGCTGGACGATCTCCTCAAAGATGAAGAGGAGACTTGAAACAATAGAAATGTGGTTCTACAGAAGGATGCTGAGGATAACGTGGACCGGACATGTGAGCAACAACGAAGTTTTGGAGAAAATGGAAGCAAAAAAAGAAACTAATACTTGACATCAGGAAGAGACAGTTGGGGTTTCTAGGACGCATAATGAAGAAAGGGGGCTTGGAAAATCTGATACCCACGGGGCATATAGAGGGTAAGGGGGATAGAGGAAAACAACGCATAACATAATTGGTGAGCTTGAGCTTGTTGGCGGAATAGGATTTAGGAGAAATAACAGAAAGACAAAGTTTATTAAGAGAGCTACAAGGAACAGGAAGTTATGGAGAGCCATGATCGCCTACGTTCTACAGGGACACTGCACATGAAGAAGAATCAAGTCAACATAC
The DNA here is from genome assembly GCA_964036315.1 of Acanthosepion esculentum. Classification (NCBI taxonomy): domain Eukaryota; kingdom Metazoa; phylum Mollusca; class Cephalopoda; order Sepiida; family Sepiidae; genus Acanthosepion; species Acanthosepion esculentum. Next base: position 63,457,069 of record OZ038508.1, on the reverse strand, counting down.
TTTGGCCGGTCTAGATTAAAGATGGTAGCAAAAATCATAGAAGTGGTTATATGCATATCACTTAACAGGGACTCGGTTCTAATTGGGAAGTTAGGCAAGGATACTCCAGAGTATATATATATATATATATATATATATATATATATATATATATATATATATATATATA